>JAGXJF010003479.1:0-449935 GCA_019208055.1 Stipa capillata
ACAGTAGCCGGTACGCACTAAGAACTTAGATGAATACATAAAAAAAAAAATAGAAAAAAGTCGTCATAACATTACCGTGATTATTGACAATACATCGTGTTAAGAGTCATTACACAATAGGCCTATTGCCGAATTCAAGTCTTGCAAAGCGGAATATAAATACGTAAATAAACCCCATCATATGCCAACCTCACAGGCAACTGACTGGGGGAACCGCCCTAGAACCATCAAGTCTGAAAGAGAAATCTTCCTCGTCGGAGCAGTACTCCCCTTCTTCTTCTGGCCAAATCAACAAGCCAGGTGAGTACATTGAATGTACTCGCAAGCTATTCCCACAGGAAGGAGTATACGGAAAATAATTCATGCAGAGGATAAACAAGGAATAGCTCTACTCTAAGCTGATTAATGTGCGGAAAAATAAGTGCATAATTGAAATACTTGAATAGTAGATTCAAAAGCAATTTAATAAAACTGTTTAAAGTAAAAAGAACAGAATCCTCCCGAGGTAGACCCGGCTACCTCCTTACAATCCTCGAGACAGCTCAGACCATATTACCCTGGGCAACATGTCTAGCTTCTCGGTACCACACTCGACTGACACTATCCTGGATAGCTCAGCGAGTGCCCCCTGGCTCAGCCCGTGTATCCCGAATCACACGGCTAGCCTACTCCTCCGGCAATTCCTTGCTACCAGCCTGTAGCGTAAATTGCCCTCTGTGGACACATCATGCCCACGTCCTTAATCCCTTTCCCAAGCTTTCGCAAACAACACTTAGTCTAACCAGTGTGTGGCCTTGCCAGTTCATGTCCATAACCGAGGACGCGGCTATTCGAATAGTTTTTAACACTCTGCAGAGGTTGTACGGCTTTACCCACAAGATGTAATTACACCCCTTATGCCGAGCGCTAACAGATACACTGCACAGGGTGTATTGGCAGGGTGGTTACAACGAGACCTTCACCCGCTTCCATACCAGAGTTGGACCCGCTAGGTGAATACCCAAGTTTGCGTGTCCTGGACACCAAATTGGGGCTCTCCACCTTTGTGTCGTATCAGCACCTCCCGCCTGGCGTAGGTGGATCCTCTAGGACTTAAAACACCTAGCACTAACTCCCTACTTCCCACGGGTCCAAACCCTAATACTTGCCGGGGTACTAAGCCAAGTCCTTCCCATAAAGGACATGTGGACGTACGGTAATGGAACCGGTTTAGCGGCACTTAGGCTCGGTCCTTAACTGATTCGAGTAGGACTCCATTTCTCGACCCCATGACGTCCTGGACGATCATGGCTCCAACCAATGTTCTACATCCCCGAACATCACTTAACATTCCTACCCGAAATCCAATCATCTCCTCTTTTCTTTTGATTTGTGATAAACCTTTATTTGTGAAAGTCACCCTCGGACAGCATATGCTATCCGAGGGTTTGTTTTCCCATATCCCAACGGGATGTTTAAAACTTGGTTTTTGACTATAGCAGGGCTAAGTATGGTTAACACCTATAACCTTAATTATTTGACGGTCGAGAGTCGACCGCTGAATATACCTAGGGTTACAAGGAAGGATATTCGGACCTAGGTATTGTGCAACTAATGGGTATAACTACCTCTACATAAAATATCGATATCAAACACATAGCATGCAGAGTTCGTAAACAAAATATTCATAACTTTGCACATATGGGATTTCGACATGATCGAGGTGGGAATGCTTGCCTGGCAGTTCCTGCTCTTGTTCCGGTCGTGGGGGTGATGTCGGATCTTCCTGGCGTACGTACGTCGCTCCGTCAACTACGCGCCGAAAGAATATCGAATAAGAGGAAAATCCAAATAACTCCAATAAAACCAAATGACGTGCATGCTCGAAAGGAAATCATGGTCAAGGAGTTGAATTAGGGTTTACGACTTTTGGACGGTCGATTTCCATTTAATCCCAGAGATGGGTATATGCAAGATCAACACATAAAATGATAGCGCATTTAGTCGAGGGTAAACTCTCGCTAAGCTCTTCAAAATATGGACGCTCTTATCCAACTAAACTACAGAATGCCGCAGATATGTTAGGGTCCTGCCCAAGAATAGGACTTTTATGGAGTCGACATGCTCATATCAAAAATATGTGCGGAATGGATTTAAAGAAAGATAAAATACAATCTAATTTTATTTCTATTGCTAATGCATTCGAATCCTAGCAAGAAAATGATACCTTTATTTTAACTTGTACTGATCCAAGGTTAAAAAGCTTAAATATGAAAATGCATTTGAGCTAGATGCCTGGAATAATTCTTATGCTTTCGGGATCGATCTGAGGTGCTGGAAAGAATAAATGGTTCGGTCAATAGCTAACCTGAACTAACATTCTACCAGATTAAACCTCTTGCCGGTCTACTAGAGTAAATGAGCTACCCGGCTGGTCCGGAATGCAACTTCACTCTGCCTAAAACGGATTCTGCTAGGGCGCCTTCTCCCTATTAGCTAAACGGCCCGCTCGGCCCAGCACAGCCACTTATCTACTCACCTATGAGCCGTTCGGGCAGGTAGTTGGCGGCGGCGGGTGGAGAACCGGTGAGCGAGCTGATGGATTGAGAGAGCTTGGGGGACTCGGAGCAGGGAGAGTGAGGGGAAGGGGTTCTTGGTTGGAAGATGGAGGTGGACTGGGGCTAGGAGAGGTGACGGCTTGAGAGGGGTGGGGGTTCGGTTCTTGTATCACTTGAGATTTGAGCTCGGGTTGAGGTTGAAGAACAGAGGGACTCGGTGGCGGCAGTTTGAGCTGGGCGGTCGGTGCTGGTGGTGGAGCTCGGAGCTAAGATATGGTAGCTGAGTGATCTACAAGAGATTTGGGCGGCTTAGCTCGGGTGCTGGATTGAGCTCGGCTGAGGAAGAAGGCAGCTCGAGTACTCCTTTTATAGGCGCGGCAGGGGACGAGCTGATGCCTCGGTTGGAGCTCGCTGGAATGGATTTCGCCGGCTTGCCGAGCTACTGATCCGAAGTCGTCTCTAACAGCGGCGCTGATGGGAGGTGAAGGCAACGTGGCGTGTGACGGCGTGGCAAGGACGGCGAGGTGAGGTGGCCGGCGCGCTGCTCCGCGGTCGTCTCGGCGACGGGACAAGGCAACCCAACAGGGCGGCGAGCTGGAGCGTACGGGGTGTCCTGCTCCTCTACATGGCCGACGACGGAATCGAAGCTCCAAAGGTGGTCGATCGGCTGCTTCTCTCGCCGGAAATGAGACATGGTCGAGCTGCCCGAGGCGAGCTAGAGCTACAGAGAGGCTAGGGACAGCAAAGAGCTGGTGGCGTGCTGGAGATGATGCTGGGCAGCATGGGACCATGGTGAGTGCCTGATGTGGCATGCTGGAGCTAGCTCGGGCGTGAGCTGTGATGGCATGAAGTGCCCTTGTATTGACTTGCTGTACATGGCTCTGTGTGTTGGTACTGGAGGAAAATGGAGTGTGCACGCAAGGTTTGGGCATTCCAAGAGAAAAGGGACATGGCTGGGAGGTCCAAGCTCGCCACAGATTCTGAGGTGCACAGCTCCAAGCGACAGAGAAAATTAGGCACCGATCTGTACTATGCAAACTATGCATTCGTGAGTATCAGCGCCTGCATGCAATGGAATCCTTGTGCAGAAAAAGAAATGAGCTGGCCAGAGGGAAGTGCGTGGTTCTTGCCACTGATTCTGAGGAAACTCATTCGAGCGACAGAGAAAATTAGGCACCGATACGAATCGGATTCCCTCTCGGGACTTGCATGCCACTGTTAGGATTTAGAAATTCAACTGAGGGAGGTTTAGACATGAGCTGTTCGGGATGAATAAAAGAGATGAGTAATTAGGTCGGAAGGATGGTAAAAATAATTTACCAAGATTTAGACAGGGTTGTTTGGGAAACTATTATTATACACCATACCTGTGCTAATTATATTGCTGGATGGTCCCACTATTTATTCCAGCGTTTTTCGAGAAACCGAGAGGTGGTAGGTTTCCCGATTAGGGTTTTCCGACTGGAGTGCGTGTGTGCGAACGTTTATTGCATTGGGTTTATGATTAATGCAAATGACCTAATTTACATGCGATGATATGCTTGAAATTAGGATTAGAAAAACTGGGCGTGACAAACCTACCCCCCTTAAGACGAATCTCGTCCTCGAGATTCATCAGATTGGAATAGGTGAGGAAATTTGTCCCGTAGGAAATCTTCTCTTTCCCAGGTGGCTTCTTCCTCAGTGTGGTGATTCCATTGGACTTTGTAGAATTTGATATTCTTGTTCCTGGTCCTTCGTTCAGTGCTTTCCAAAATCTCAATTGGCTGCTCTTTGTATGTAAGGTCTTTTTCAATATCCAATTCTTGATATTGCACTTGCTTTGTCGGTGGTTCAATGCACTTCCTCAGCTGAGATACATGAAATACATTGTGGACTTCTGATAGTTCCGGAGGTAGTTCTAACTGATATGCTACCTGTCCTCTTCTTCCCTCTATCTTGAAGGGTCCGACGAATCGGGGTGCTAATTTCCCTTTTACGCTAAACCTCTGGGTTCCTTTAAGAGGTGTCACTCGTAGGTACACATAGTCTCCAGGCTTAAAGACAATATCTCGCCTTTTGGAATCGGCATAGCTCTTTTGTCTTGACTGCGCTGTCTTAAGCCGTTCTTGAATAAACTTCACTCTTTCTTCAGCGTCTTGGAGAATATCTGGACCAAAAATTTTTCCTTCTCCGGTTTCTGACCAATTCAGGGGTGTTCGGCATTTCCGTCCATATAATGCCTCAAATGGTGACATTTGCAGGCTTGCTTGGTAACTGTTATTGTATGAGAACTCGGCATATGGTAGGCTATCTTCCCAACTATCACCGTATGTTAAGGCACATGCTCTTAACATATCTTCCAAAATCTGGTTTACCCGTTCGGTCTGTCCATCTGTTTGTGGGTGATAGGCGGTGCTGAAATTCAATCGAGTTCCCATGGCTTCGTGCAGCTGTTCCCAAAATCTGGAGGTGAATTGAGTGCCTCGATCCGAGATTATTCGTTTGGGTACTCCGTGTAGGCTGACTATTCGGGCTAGGTATAGCTTTGCCAATTGGTCTCCTCTGAACGTGGTTTTAACCGGTATGAAATGTGCTACCTTGGTTAACCGATCTACAATGACCCATATAGAGTCGTTCCCTTTTCTTGTTCTTGGGAGTCCTACGATGAAATCCATACCAACTTCATCCCATTTCCATTCGGGTACCTGGATAGGTTGCAGTAATCCTGCAGGCTTTTGGTGTTCTGCCTTGACACGTTGGCATATGTCGCACCGGGCTATGAAACTTGCTACTTCACGTTTCATTCCATGCCACCAAAATTTCTCTTTTAAATCTTGATACATCTTTGTGCCTCCGGGGTGTATGGAGTACCGGGATTCATGGGCTTCTCTTAAAATCAGCTCCTTGAGCTCTTCACAAGCGGGCACACATAATCTATTTCCAAACCACAGGGTGCCTTCTTCATCTTCCCTGAATTCTTTTGCTTTTCCAAGCTTTATTTTCTCCTTGGTGCCTTCTATACTCTTGTGTCCTTTTTGGGCATCCTTGATCTGGGTTGTGAGGGATGGGGTTACTTCCAGGTTAGCTACATATCCCTCATTGACCATTCCAAGATTCAGCTTCTCTAATTCCTTGCACAACTGGGGTTGGGTTGTGGGACTTAAGGTATTTAGTGTGGCTGGCTTCCGGCTAAGGGCATCGGCCACGACATTGGCTTTACCTGGGTGGTAGTGAACTCCAAGGTCGTAATCTTTGATTAACTCCAACCATCTTCTCTGTCTCATATTGAGGTCTGACTGGGTGAAGATATACTTTAAACTTTTATGGTCGGTGTATATCTCACAGCGATTTCCAATGAGGTAATGCCGCCAAATCTTTAGGGCATGAACGACGGCAGCTAGTTCCAAATCATGGGTGGGGTAGTTCACCTCATGGGGTCGCAACTGTCTAGAAGCATACGCTACTACCTTTCCATCTTGCATAAGCACGCATCCAAGTCCGTGTCGGGATGCATCACAATATATATCAAAATTTTTCTGAATGTCAGGTAATGTCAATACCGGGGCGGACGTTAACCTTCGCTTCATTTCTTGGAAGCTATCTTCACACTTTTGTGTCCATTCGAACTTCTGATCCTTCTTCAACAATTGTGTCATGGGTCGGGCCAATTTTGAGAATCCTTCGATAAAACGGCGGTAGTATCCCGCCAATCCTAAGAAACTTCGAACTTCCGTTACAGTTCTTGGTGGCTTCCAGTCGAGAACATCGTTTACCTTGCTCGGGTCTACAGCTATTCCTCCGGCGGATACTATGTGTCCGAGGAATCCAATCTCTTTCAGCCAAAATTCACATTTGCTGAACTTGGCGTATAGCTGGTGTTTCTTGAGTGTCTCCAGGACTGTTCGCAGGTGTTGCTGATGTTCTCCATCGGATTTGGAATATATCAGGATGTCATCTATGAATACCACTACAAACTTATCCAAATATTCCATGAATACTTTATTCATTAAGTTCATGAAATATGCCGGGGCATTGGTTAATCCAAAGGGCATGACGGTGTACTCGTACAGCCCATATCGAGTTGTGAAGGCAGTCTTGGGTATATCTTGCTCCCGGATCTTAAGCTGGTGATATCCTGATCTCAAATCTATTTAGAGAATACTTGGGCTCCGTTCATCTAATCAAACAAATCATCTATCCGTGGCAGTGGATATTTATTCTTGATGGTGACCTCATTCAAAGCTCTATAATCCACACACATGCGAAGGGTTTTGTCCTTCTTCTCAACGAATAGCACGGGTGATCCCCATGGTGATGCACTTGGTCGAATGAAACCTTTTTCTTCTAATTCTTCTAGTTGTTTCCTCAATTCCGTTAGCATATCGACTGACATCCGATAGGGTCTCTTTGCTAGGGGTGCCGTCCCGGGTACTAACTCGATGACAAATTCTACATCTCGATCCGGTGGCATTCCGGGCAATTCTTCAGGAAATACTTCAGGGTATTCTTGTGCCACTGGGACTTGGGCTAATTCAGGTGCGGTTATCCTATTCAAAGTGCTGAGTTGATGAGAGGGTGACTGCGGAGTAAACTCAACTGTTTCTCCTTGGGTGTTGGTAAGGGTAACGGTTTTGGTTTCAAAATTTATATTGGCCTTGTGTTTAGGTAACCAATCCACTCCTAAGATCACATCTATATCCTCTGATCTTAGGACAATTAGGTTAGCCAAAAACTCTACCCCCCTTATGATAATGCTTACATTCTTGCAACAGAATTTAGCTTTAACCACCGATCCTGGGGTTCGGACTTTCATGGGTGTCTTCATTAGATGAACCTCAACTTGGTTTTTATCAACGAACCGCTTTGATATGAATGAATGCGAAGCTCCAGAATCAAATAAAACGGTTGCTTGAACTGAGTTAACAGGAAACATACCCATCACTACGTCGTGGGCGTCCTGGGCCTCTTCTGCATCAACATGGTTCACACGCCCTTTGCTATAGTTCGGCGCTCCCTTGGATCCTTGGCTTCTGGTGGACACAGTGTATTCCTGACGCGGGCGCTGGTCGGCGTGTTCCTTTGCCTTCTTGGGACACTCACGGGCGAAGTGTCCAGGTTCTCCACATGAGTAACAATTGGTCCTTCCTGAGCTCTGGTTTGCACTTCCGGTGTGGTGGTTCCCAGTGTTTCCCCTTGGGTGGTTCTGGAAATTACGGGTACTGAATTGGGGTATGGTAGGAACGGCCTTGTACTGCGGAGGGGTTGAATACCTAGGCTTTGACTTCTTCTCGAAACGGGGTCGCTTATGTGGTTCTCCCGTCTCAATGGTCTTGACATTTTTGCGCTTCCGATTGTCCATTAGTCCGCGACGCTTGTCTTCTACATTCAGAGCAGTGTTGACCAAGTCCTGCAGTTCTGTGAATTTTTGGGAGGCCAGCTGGTACTGAAGAATTTGTTGTAGCCCATTCATAAATTTTTCCACCTGGGCACCTTCAGAAATCATCTCTTCCCCTGCATATCGGGCTAACTGGGTGAATTTATGCAGGTATTCCGTCACCGTCATTGTTCCTTGTTTAAGGTCAAGGAATTCTTTCTTCTTGATTCCCATTAAGCTTGCTGGGATGTGGTGTTTGCGGAACATGTCTTTGAACATATTCCAGGTAACTTCTTGGTTTCTCGGCTGGATGCCACGGACTCGTTTCCACCATGCTGCGGCGGGTCCTTGAAGATACTGGGGAGCAAAGAGTACTTTCTCCCGGTCCTCACACTTGGCTACCTCTAGCTTTTCCTCCATAACCAGTAACCAGTCGTCGGCATCTAAGGGTTCTGTTGAATAGGCGAAAACGGGTGGAGAGGTTCTCTGAAATTCTGCAAGCTTGTTCCCTTTACCAGTCGAGTTACCGCCTTGCATCATCAGCTGTATAGCTGCATTGGTGGCCAAACAATTTTGTCCCAGCATTTTAAACATCTCGGCTGGGGTTGGTTCCGCTTGCAGGGGTTTTGGTAGAGAATGGACAGATTCAGAGCAGTTCGGTTCTGGGTTTTCTCCATTTCCTGGGGCAGGTGGGTGTCCTCCTTGTCCTGGGGCAGAAGGTTCTTTACGGTTACTTGCTTGGGGTTTATTGTTGCGTGCATCAAAGTTCTTAGAGGTGGCTGTCACTCGAGAGCGTGCTGGGATCACGGGTGGTGGGGCTTTCTCTCCTGCGTTTGCTCCTTTCTTCCGTGCAGCAGAGCTAACAGAGGTGTGGCTCATTTCCACGTACTAAACTGCATTAACACCAGTTGATTATCAGGTGATGGGATTTTATTAGCAAGGGGGTAAGAGGGAAAAGCGGGGTTCGGTGTGACGCCAGAACTGAAGACTAGAAGCTTTAATAAGATTTCAACGGTTGGGATGAACCAACCAAAAAGCAACTGGAAACAACGATAAAACTCACAATGATTTAACCATAAATGTGCCTAAGGGCACTGGTACAACACACATTCCTCAAGCTTAGGACACAGGGCTAAGCCCAATTACATTATTACGAAAACAGGTGTCTAACTTCTTGGCTACGCGGGGTGGCTACTCCACTCCCTACACATCTACTCCACTTGGTTCACGTCAAGGTTGGGTGGCTGGGTCAGGGGAATATCTCCATGGGCTTCCCCATCTTCGGAGGTCATCGGGGTGTTCCGCGGGGTGTTGTGGTTCCCGTGGGGGTGCGAAACTCGGGTGGCAGCCGCATAGGCTGAAAACAGCCTGAAGTACTCAGCGGGCAGGGCAGCCATGTTGTTGCCCCCTATCCGCATAGGTATCCCGGGGAATGGCGGGTTTTCTGGCACCGGCGCGTAAGCGGGTGCCGAGGCAGAGCCTCTGGAGCGAGGACGCGGCTGAGCAAAAGCGGCGGTCCGCTGCGACTGGACAAGGGTGTCGGTGAGCTGGACAAGGACTTCGGTCAGGGCAACGAGGTACTGGGTGAGATGCACCACGGCGACGTCCTGCTCTGACTGGGTGCTGGGGTAGATTATCTCTTCTCCCCAGGCACGGCTGGGAAAGAACCGAAAAGCTCTGCGGTTCATGTTCGGAATCATGTGGCGGAGTCGGAGAACAGCTTCCCACGCCGCCATCTGGACTGCTAAGTCGGGGTTGGGCATCGCCTTCCCAGCGAAGTTGAAGGATGCGACTTCCTGGTTGCCGGCTTGATACACGTGTACGTCAGCCCAGTACACGCTGGCTGCATTGGGTCCTTCTTCTTGATAAATATCATACTCGGGTCTTTGGGTGGCTCTAAGGGCTTTCTGGGCTACTGCCCATAGAATGTCCGTAATTCCAGACATCCCTGCGGCAGTGGTCTCGTCGAAGAGCACTCCGCGAGGCATTTCTTTTGGTGGAGCTCAACAAGAAGAGAGGATATCTAGGGTTTGAGGTAAGCAAGGAAGTGGCTCTTGGGGTGTGCGAATGAAGGTAAGGGGTTTTTATAGCCGGGTGGAGCGGCTTTGGTCACAAGGGAAACAGGGTTCTTTGCCGTTGACGGGACGGTTATCTGTCTTCATAAATGCAGGTCAATCCAGACGTCACGTCCGTTCTTTGGAACTCGGGGTTTTGAATGACAGGTAAGAGGGATTCGCGGGATAAGGGTAGAATGGTAAATGCTTGTGTACATAACAGGCCGACAGGCCTTTTTACTTAAAATAGTTGTGCGAAGCACGGTACACTACCTGCTGGTAGTTCATGGTACATACAGCATACATAGAAGTACAATACAATACACTCACGACGATCTACTACTAGCACACTTAGCGTCTATTTTATTTATTACATGGTTCCTGGCTCATGGTGTTATGCGACTATGGGCCTCAACGTCTAGGATACTATCTGGATGTCTACCTCCGCTCCTGCAGGGATCACTTCTTCCGGGTCTTCCTCGTCTGAGTCTGATACGGCGGTCTGAGCTGGGGGAGGACCGGGTATGATGGAGTGGGCATGGGAGGTTCCGGCGCTTGGAATGAACCGGCTGATGTAGGCCTGAGTGTTGCCGCAGCGACGTCTCTTCGGTGGAGGTGGCGGTGCAGTCTCGCCTACGACATGAATGTCGCGGGGCTCCGGAGGTGCTCCATGGGTGCTGGTGGTTGCCGGTGCAGTGGCTTGGTCCAGCAGCTCCTGTACACGCTGCAGCTCATCTCGTACTCGCTCCATCTCGACGAGTAGGCAGTGCAGAACGGAATCCTGAACCTCCACAAAGTTGGCCAGTCCCACTACGGCGGGGTCGTCCTCATTGTCCGGTGGAGTGTAGTGGCGAAGGGTCCCGTCCAGTGGATACTGTGGGTAGTACTTCATAGTCCTGAAATAGCCTATCTCCGGGATCTCGTAGCGGAGGTGCACCAATGCCTTGTATGCCGCTAGCTGGATGGCCTGTCCATAGGACCAGCTGCGAGGTCCGGTGATGACGTAGACTCGGGGGTCTTCGGGGCTCGTCTTGAATATGAAGGCTCTGGCCCAATACTCTGTGATGGTATCCGATATCTTCTCCCGGTACATGTGGTACTCCGGTACGGCCATGCCTCCGACGATGCGTCCAAGTGCCTCTCGAAGAAGCTGCGAAAATCCTCCGCCGGTGGCAGCACAAGTCTCTCCATAGCGTTCGATCGTCATCTGTGTAAAATTTTAAATCAAGACAGGGTGAGTTTAGTCTTGTTCAGAAATTTCTATCAAGATGAGATAAGCATTAGAGGGGAGGATAGAAAGAATATAGGAGAGGAAGAATTTCCAGAATGTAAGTCTAATAAGTTTTAATCTTTGGAAAATAGTTTTTATCCTAATTTTTGTCTAACGGCCATGCTAGGGTTTTCTACAGTCAGTATGGCTCTGATACCAAGCTGTGGCGCCCCCGGTTTTAAGGCCGGAAACGCTCCTGTGTTTACTGTACCGGTCCCTGGAACAGTAGCCGGTACGCACAAGAACTTGATAATGTCGTCATACATTACCGATTATTACAATACAATACTGTTTTAGAGTCATTACACAATATGGCCTATTGGCCGAATTCAAAGTCTTGCAGCGGAAATATAAGAAATACGTAGATAAACCCATCAATATGCCAACCTCACAGGCAACTGACTGGGGAAACGCCCTAGACCTCAAAGTCGGAATCTTCCTCGTCGGAGCAGTACTCCCCTTCTTCTTCTGGCCAAATCAACAAGCCAGGTGAGTACATTGAATGTACTCGCAAGCTATTCCCACAGGAAGGAGTATACGGAAAATAATTCATGCAGAGGATAAACAAGGAATAGCTCTACTCTAAGCTGATTAATGTGCGGAAAAATAAGTGCATAATTGAAATACTTGAATAGTAGATTCAAAAGCAATTTAATAAAACTGTTTAAAGTAAAAAGAACAGAATCCTCCCGAGGTAGACCCGGCTACCTCCTTACAATCCTCGAGACAGCTCAGACCATATTACCCTGGGCAACATGTCTAGCTTCTCGGTACCACACTCGACTGACACTATCCTGGATAGCTCAGCGAGTGCCCCTGGCTCAGCCCGTGTATCCCGAATCACACGGCTAGCCTACTCCTCCGGCAATTCCTTGCTACCAGCCTGTAGCGTAAATTGCCCTCTGTGGACACATCATGCCCACGTCCTTAATCCCTTTCCCAAGCTTTCGCAAACAACACTTAGTCTAACCAGTGTGTGGCCTTGCCAGTTCATGTCCATAACCGAGGACGCGGCTATTCGAATAGTTTTTAACACTCTGCAGAGGTTGTACGGCTTTACCCACAAGATGTAATTACACCCCTTATGCCGAGCGCTAACAGATACACTGCACAGGGTGTATTGGCAGGGTGGTTACAACGAGACCTTCACCCGCTTCCATACCAGAGTTGGACCCGCTAGGTGAATACCCAAGTTTGCGTGTCCTGGACACCAAATTGGGGCTCTCCACCTTTGTGTCGTATCAGCACCTCCCGCCTGGCGTAGGTGGATCCTCTAGGACTTAAAACACCTAGCACTAACTCCCTACTTCCCACGGGTCCAAACCCTAATACTTGCCGGGGTACTAAGCCAAGTCCTTCCCATAAAGGACATGTGGACGTACGGTAATGGAACCGGTTTAGCGGCACTTAGGCTCGGTCCTTAACTGATTCGAGTAGGACTCCATTTCTCGACCCCATGACGTCCTGGACGATCATGGCTCCAACCAATGTTCTACATCCCCGAACATCACTTAACATTCCTACCCGAATCCAAATCATCTCCTCTTTTCTTTTGATTTGTGATAAACCTTTATTTGTGAAAGTCACCTCGGACAGCATATGCTATCCGAGGGTTTGTTTTCCCATATCCCAACGGGATGTTTAAAACTTGGTTTTTGACTATAGCAGGGCTAAGTATGGTTAACACCTATAACCTTAATTATTTGACGGTCGAGAGTCGACCGCTGAATATACCTAGGGTTACAAGGAAGGATATTCGGACCTAGGTATTGTGCAACTAATGGGTATAACTACCTCTACATAAAATATCGATATCAAACACATAGCATGCAGAGTTCGTAAACAAAATATTCATAACTTTGCACATATGGGATTTCGACATGATCGAGGTGGGAATGCTTGCCTGGCAGTTCCTGCTCTTGTTCCGGTCGTGGGGGTGATGTCGGATCTTCCTGGCGTACGTACGTCGCTCCGTCAACTACGCGCCGAAAGAATATCGAATAAGAGGAAAATCCAAATAACTCCAATAAAACCAAATGACATGCATGCTCGAAAGGAAATCATGGTCAAGGAGTTGAATTAGGGTTTACGACTTTTGGACGGTCGATTTCCATTTAATCCCAGAGATGGGTATATGCAAGATCAACACATAAAATGATAGCGCATTTAGTCGAGGGTAAACTCTCGCTAAGCTCTTCAAAATATGGACGCTCTTATCCAACTAAACTACAGAATGCCGCAGATATGTTAGGGTCCCTGCCCAAGAATAGGACTTTTATGGAGTCGACATGCTCATATCAAAAATATGTGCGGAATGGATTTAAAGAAAGATAAAATACAATCTAATTTTATTTCTATTGCTAATGCATTCGAATCCTAGCAAGAAAATGATACCTTTATTTTAACTTGTACTGATCCAAGGTTAAAAAGCTTAAATATGAAAATGCATTTGAGCTAGATGCCTGGAATAATTCTTATGCTTTCGGGATCGATCTGAGGTGCTGGAAAGAATAAATGGTTCGGTCAATAGCTAACCTGAACTAACATTCTACCAGATTAAACCTCTTGCCGGTCTACTAGAGTAAATGAGCTACCCGGCTGGTCCGGAATGCAACTTCACTCTGCCTAAAACGGATTCTGCTAGGGCGCCTTCTCCCTATTAGCTAAACTGCCCGCTCGGCCCAGCACAGCCACTTATCTACTCACCTATGAGCCGTTCGGGCAGGTAGTTGGCGGCGGCGGGTGGAGAACCGGTGAGCGAGCTGATGGATTGAGAGAGCTTGGGGGACTCGGAGCAGGGAGAGTGAGGGGAAGGGGTTCTTGGTTGGAAGATGGAGGTGGACTGGGGCTAGGAGAGGTGACGGCTTGAGAGGGGTGGGGGTTCGGTTCTTGTATCACTTGAGATTTGAGCTCGGGTTGAGGTTGAAGAACAGAGGGACTCGGTGGCGGCAGTTTGAGCTGGGCGGTCGGTGCTGGTGGTGGAGCTCGGAGCTAAGATATGGTAGCTGAGTGATCTACAAGAGATTTGGGCGGCTTAGCTCGGGTGCTGGATTGAGCTCGGCTGAGGAAGAAGGCAGCTCGAGTACTCCTTTTATAGGCGCGGCAGGGGACGAGCTGATGCCTCGGTTGGAGCTCGCTGGAATGGATTTCGCCGGCTTGCCGAGCTACTGATCCGAAGTCGTCTCTAACAGCGGCGCTGATGGGAGGTGAAGGCAACGTGGCGTGTGACGGCGTGGCAAGGACGGCGAGGTGAGGTGGCCGGCGCGCTGCTCCGCGGTCGTCTCGGCGACGGGACAAGGCAACCCAACAGGGCGGCGAGCTGGAGCGTACGGGGTGTCCTGCTCCTCTACATGGCCGACGACGGAATCGAAGCTCCAAAGGTGGTCGATCGGCTGCTTCTCTCGCCGGAAATGAGACATGGTCGAGCTGCCCGAGGCGAGCTAGAGCTACAGAGAGGCTAGGGATAGCAAAGAGCTGGTGGCGTGCTGGAGATGATGCTGGGCAGCATGGGACCATGGTGAGTGCCTGATGTGGCATGCTGGAGCTAGCTCGGGCGTGAGCTGTGATGGCATGAAGTGCCCTTGTATTGACTTGCTGTACATGGCTCTGTGTGTTGGTACTGGAGGAAAATGGAGTGTGCACGCAAGGTTTGGGCATTCCAAGAGAAAAGGGACATGGCTGGGAGGTCCAAGCTCGCCACAGATTCTGAGGTGCACAGCTCCAAGCGACAGAGAAAATTAGGCACCGATCTGTACTATGCAAACTATGCATTCGTGAGTATCAGCGCCTGCATGCGATGGAATCCTTGTGCAGAAAAAGAAATGAGCTGGCCAGAGGGAAGTGCGTGGTTCTTGCCACTGATTCTGAGGAAACTCATTCGAGCGACAGAGAAAATTAGGCACCGATACGAATCGGATTCCCTCTCGGGACTTGCATGCCACTGTTAGGATTTAGAAATTCAACTGAGGGAGGTTTAGACATGAGCTGTTCGGGATGAATAAAAGAGATGAGTAATTAGGTCGGAAGGATGGTAAAAATAATTTACCAAGATTTAGACAGGGTTGTTTGGGAAACTATTATTATACACCATACCTGTGCTAATTATATTGCTGGATGGTCCCACTATTTATTCCAGCGTTTTTCGAGAAACCGAGAGGTGGTAGGTTTTCCCGATTAGGGTTTTCCGACTGGAGTGCGTGTGTGCGAACGTTTATTGCATTGGGTTTATGATTAATGCAAATGACCTAATTTACATGCGATGATATGCTCGAAATTAGGATTAGAAAAACTGGGAGTGACAGACAGCTGCATGCTAATTTACACATCATCTGTTGCCTGTGTCACTCACCTGTCACACAGCTAGCTAACCCTGGTTCCTGTTTAAGGCTTAACTTTTTCAATCAAATTAAAAGAAGTAATTTTTGTTAGCCTCCTATTCACCCCCTTCTAGTTGGCACCTTCGGTACTTTCACTATGCATAGTATGTAAAAGATCCTAAGCTTCTTTTGTAGATTTTTCAAGAAAAGCACCACATGAAGCAAGATCTAAATCATTTCTTGATAAATTATTTAAGCCTCCATAGAATGTATGCAAAATTAAGCAATCAGGTAAACCTTGGGGAGGACAATTATGCAACAACTTTAAAAAGGAATTAAACCTTCATCATTACATTGCTTGAAAGTCATTTATCAATTCTACATCCATGAATTTTTCTTTGGGGGAAGAAATATTGGAGAAAGACACTAGAAATACCTTCCCATGTTTTGAAGTGTCCCGTTGGTTTTGAACGTAACCATTGTTTAGCTCTACCTCTCACAGAGAATGGAAACAATACCAATTTTAATTCTTCATCTGTGAATGCTTCCATCTTCACGGTAGAACACAATAGAGAAAACATTCCAATATGTTTGTGTGGATCATCTTCCAGTTTTCCTTCAAAAGCTTCCTTCTTGATGCACTGGATCAAGTCAACATTGATGCAATATGCTCCCCTTGGTTTAGGGAAACGTATACTAGAGTGGAATTCAAGGAAAAAAGAAAGCAAGGTATTCAACGATAATTAAAATTAAGTACTAACAATAAATTAAAAGCAACAATAAAATAAACTAAGTGCAAATGGAAAGACAAGAGCTATGAGCTATGCTCCCCGGCAATGACGCAGAAAAGTGCTTGATGGCTAGCCAGTGCACCGGATTACCATAGTACTTTTCGCGAGAAGTATTTAGCCCAAGATATCGAACCATGGGAGCAAAGGACAGCTCTGACCTTCTCGTAATTACACTTGTCATCTAATGTAGTTCTACTTGCACACAAGTTTATTCTATTATTGCTAAAACAAGGTATTTGATAATGAAGTAATAAGCTAAACTACCAATGCAAGCAAATAAATATAAAATGCTGAAGTAAGACAGAAAAACATATGTAATCGCAAGATTAAGAATGAAAGATGGTATCTACTTTCGGTTTCACTAGTACAAGCTGGAAATGCAAACAACACTATATTAATTATGTAGGTGGTTTTCCGTGAATAGCCAAGCTCCTCCAACACCGTTATTATACGACTCTATCCACTTTCCGATATTGCTAATCCCATAACTAGTAAAAGATATCAAGGCCATACAGACCAGAACAACATTTTAAGCTCTATGGATAACCATTACTCCCTAGGTGCAATATGCTCCTCCCTAGATATCAAGGTACCGTCACTTCCAAGGCCTAGTCAATTCGCACATACACCTATCTACTCCGTGTGAGGTCTTGCGGGTAGATGTCTCTAGCCCAACCGGTAGGTTAGACATCTCCAATCACTAAGAATAAATATCAGGAAGTGATATTATGCTTAATCTTAGCTTCCCCTTATGTTCCATACATGTCTATATGTATGTCAGATTTATCCACTGGAAGAACAGATGCTACATTTGCATTTGGCTAACTTATATGCATGTATACCTCATAGATATATGCTTTAGAAATTGATAAGAACAGAGACTACACTATGTTGCCTAAAATCTGTCATTCGGCATTTATCCTGACAAGAACCAATGCTATTGTTGATTTTAGTTTGTAAATGGTGATGCTTTTGCATCTGAAATGATGGTGCATGTTTCATGTGCTTAAAACTGATAAGAATAGGTGCTTGACTTGGTATTTTTATTGGTAAGAACAGGGGTTGCACTTGATTTTCATATAAAGAACAGATGTTGCCTTGATATATATATATATATATATATATATATATATATATATATATGTATATATATAAAGAACAGATGTTGCCTTGTGGATAAATTTTGAGAAAGAAGAATAGAAAGAAAGTTAGAAATCTGGTAAGAATAGATGCTTCACCTTAGTTACGTATGCCCGGTGATGAAACTAAATTCTGAGGGCTCCTGCTCTCCTCCATCCAGTCCTTGATGACTTGGGGATGCTTGCTTTCATCTTTGTGATGAAATTCTGATTGCATACTCCTTGGCATCCTCCCTGCTAGTGATTTGGTGGCCTTGCTGTTCTTGATCCTTGATGGGCTCCTGGGGCTTGGCTTAGCTCCTAGAAGTGGTTGTCTCGATGGTATGGGTGGTGATGTTGGCTACTGTCTTGGTTCCTAGCTTAGGCTTATAATGCCCTATTTCCTTTGGTGGCAAGAAAGCCACCTCCTGTTTGCCCTATCCAGTTGTGCTGATCCTCTCTGCTAGTGTTGGTCATAGGATAGCTAGAGCAGCCATTTAACTAGACTTGGTTGACTTCTACTCAATACTTGGACTTTGGTCAAAGATTGTAGGCTATAGGTTTATCCATGGGATGGATTGATACCTTATCTCTTGAGCTACATTGCTTTCTTTTTAGAACTCTTTTGCAAAAGTAGATTATACTGGAGGCATTTTAGATAAGTAGTATAGGAAAAGAAAAGTATCTTGAGCTACATTGCTTTCTTTTTAGAACTCTTTTGCAAAAGTAGATTATACTGGAGGCATTTTAGATAAGTAGTATAGGAAAAGAAAAGTATTTTGTTACTCTCACCTCTCTTCTATAAGTATACATATCTATTTTGGATTCGTCCGGTAAGGGTCTTAGCCATGTGGCCCTTGGATGCTTTTGGAAAACAAAATGTTTTATTGACTTATTTTGAAAATAAAAACTATGTAGGTTCCACCTCAGTATTCTTTTGCCCTCACAATTAAATTTGCGGGTTTAGGCGAAAATGTGCTGGTGGGATCACCTTTATTTCAAAATAAAATATTTTCACAAAAGTTTCCTCCTATAGCAAATGGCACAACTCGACAATCCCAAACGAATATGTCTAAAGATCTGACAAGTGCCAATATTTCAAGGTTGCCTCCCCCACAACTAGGGTTTAGTCGAGAATTGAAGATTAGGTTTAGAGTCTTGTATAGGTAGCAATGCACATGATGTACTCTTGTTTATTTATTCCTCTACATCTGATAATTGTAATTGTACCCTTTTATTATTCCTTCTTTTTGTATTTTGTAATCCTGTATACTTGTAAAGATATTCTTCAATTGAAGAAAGTTCAATTGTTCAAATATTCATATGTGCTTGTGTAAAATATTTGCCATGAATGACATGTATGAGATGCATGTGAGGTGCAACAATTCTACTAGCATTAGCGATGTGGTATGACAGAATTGAGACAACTTAGCAACACGAGTAGTGTCTACATCCTCTCACGTCACTTTCAACTAGGTTTTAACGGTTAGGTTCCCCATGATGCATGACATGTTGCAACCACAAACAAAATTTTTAAATCTTACTCAACTTCATTAACCTAATCACTAATCAAACATGTTACAAGGATCCACTATGTATTTTCAAAAAATTTGAAATGCATCTTTGGCCCTCCTAAAAATTGGAATACCAAGAAGAGGGAGAAGAAAATTAGAAAAGAAAATCCTATGGCTAACTGGGCCTACAACCGGCCTACTTCCCCTTTTCTCCTGGGTCGAGGCCCAACTTCTTTCTGCACTGAACTAGTCCACGCCCCTCTTCTCCCATCTTCCCTAGTAGTCGATGCCTCTGCTCTTTTCCGCTTTCCCCTTCTCACTGACCAGCGGGCCCGCTGGTCAGCTCCTCTCCCCTCCACGTGTCGCCCCTAACCTGCCGACCGCACTACTCCCTCCCTCCTTTACCTCGCCGATGGGTCTCCTCCTCTCGGGCTCTCCTCCATTCCCCAACCCCTTGCCCTGCCGACCATGCCGATCGCCTCCTCGTGTTTCGCCGCATCCTCCCAAGCTCTTGTAAGCCCTAGTGAGGCTCGGGTTCCTCAACTACTTACCGCGGTCCCACTTTTCCTCCCTAACCTCCCATTCTTCCTGCCATGCTCCAGAACATCCCATCATTGAAAGCTCAATGATGCTGCACGACATTGCCGTCGGCAACTCCTCCTGTAGTCTCATTCTCCTTGACAGCTGTCTTCCAAAGCATTAGGGTGAGTCATGGATGCCTCCTCCTCCTTACATCTCCTTCTGGTTAGCCCCTATTTCATCCCGCCGCTAGGACCCGACTAGTGCTGTCATCGATGACCTTGCCGTCACTGCTCCGGCCATCTACCACCCCTACCAATCACCAAAATGAGACCGCAGCAACGTTACATCCCGGTGCACCCTAGCGCCCATACGCATGCACTTCGGCACTTCAACCACTGGTGGCTTGACCAGTGGGGCCCTGGGTTTGGTTAGTTTGTAAGGGGTTAACTCGTATGACAGATGGAACACAAGCTCTTTGATTAATAAATCCGGTCAAAGGTTAATGAAAGACTAACATCTGGGTCCCATGTTAAAATTCAAAATGAAAGAAATGGGAAAGGGATATGAACCGTAGGTCCCATGCTCCAGCCTTTAAGTCTAGCTTCTACCTGAGTAACCAAAGCTTTAACCCATTTTGGTTTACTCAGAAAATGGAAAGAATTGCTGAAAATGAACTAAACTTTGCAAAATCATATCAAATCCATATGAACTCCAAATGGAGTGATTCTTCTTTTTGCAAGTCTTCTTTTAATCTATAGAATTTTGTGGTACAACTTTTATTCATGATACATTGCTGGAGAATTTTGAAAATGCCCCAAGTACCCTTTATCTCTATAATTGCAATATGATTTTAGAAAATAATTACCTGCTCCATCAAAAAACATAGGTAGTACCAGTAGATGATTTGAGAAGTAAATGTATCATGACTTCATTATTCCACCCATATACCTTGCCATATAGTACAATTGTACATGTATTAACCAAACCCTAAAATTTGTGACATAAACATTCGAAATTGCATAACTTAAACCTTAGAACTCTGAATTCCACGAAACCAATTGCGTTAGCTTTGTATGATCATCCTCCACCTACTGAAAGGCATTTCATTCATATTTGGATCTCTGTAGCTATGGATTTTAATTGATGTTCTTTTGTTGTTTCTTTTCTAGTGTTCCAAAATTATTTCCAATAGAACCAAGCAATGAGGAATACTCCGAAGCCAAATACTATTGTGAACCCGATCAATCTCAGCAAGCCAAACATAGAAAAGCTCGTTAAGATTGCTATAATTATTTCATGCTATGCTATATGATTGAGATGAAATACTTGCTTGTATGTGTAATGTTTGAAATGGCTTGTGGTAGCTTTAATCACTAGCATGATTAGGTTCCACTGTGTTTTATGATCAGAGGTGATCTTTTAAATGGACTAGATCAATGTGGAACCCTAAAGGTGAGATGTAAGAGCTGAGGTACTGTCACCTATGGATGGATCGTTGGGCGAGGTGAATGTAAGCAACCCAGCCATCCAGTGGATACTGGTGTCGTAGGGCTTTACCTGTCTCCCATAGTGGAAGACTTAGCGGAATGTTGGGTAGTCATGATTGGCCAACTCCGAACTAACGGCATTTTTGGAAGTGCTTCCCTTTTGGTCAAACCTTGTTTGGTTTTCTTAGGTACATGAAAGTCTTGGTTGTCTATCAATAAAATGAACTCAAGCTTGGTTGACTTGAATTGGTTGATTGAAGTAGAATTCTTGAATGAATTTCTATCTATTTAAATCTGAGAATGAATATGGTCATGATGGATATATGTTGATGTAGTTTTATCATCTATGTTCACGCCATGTTTAACTTGTTATGGATGAATGCATCCTTAGTATTTTACTCTTGTCATTTGCTATGCTGAAATTAATTTGGGATGAGCCTACAATGTATCTTGCAAGTACAAACGTACTTAAGGAATTCCATTCCTAACTGTGATAGGAGATCCTAGCTTAGGTGAGTAATACAACGCTGAACATGCCAATGATGAGGTCTAGTTGCAATGTTTTCCTTCTTTGATCATAAGTATGGGTTATGTAGCTCTTTTGGAGGTGGTTAGGCTGCCACCTCTTGGAATTTTACTTTCCTTTTGCTGCTGTTTTTGGACTTTAAAAACTTGTAAATGAGCTTCGAGTTGTCCCTTGTGTGCGGTATGAACTCCCGCGTGTAAGAGATGAACTTATGTATCTTGTAATTCCTTTCCCTTAGAGTTTGACTTGAGATATGTGAGTTGTTAATGTGATGCACACGCCAGTGGTGTTATGAGATGTTGTTCCGGTGTCGGATAACCCAACAGCGAGTGCATATGACAAATGTGGTGAGCGTACGGTGTGTTGGGTGATTACTCGGGTATTTAGGCTAAGCATCAAACTTAAGTCTTATGTGATTCTGTGGCCGTGATAGTTGCAAAAATATATCAATTTTACCGTGATCTCACCACATGGAAATGTGGCATCCATATCTTCGCAAAGTTGTAGGTTGTCGATCGACGCGCAGCTAGTCCAAAGGTTACTAGGGATTACACTAACGGGTTCAACTCATAGTTCTCGAATCTCCTCTCTTAGCTCCCTTCTCACACTCTAGAGCTCACATCTCATCTCCTATTTTAGCTCTTCTTTAAGAACTTCACGCTATTTTTGTTCTTTGATTGCTTTCCTAGCTTTATTGCGATCGCACTTTGCCTCCAAAGCTTGGTTGCATCCCTCTTTCCAGGGACAGAGGGCCCCTCTACTCCTCATGGGACCCGGGTGTTTTGGGTTTCCCAAGCCCTCTTCGAGTATATCTCCCGAGAAGGTGTCATCTTGAGATGCCGCATCGAGTTGGAGCTGCAAAAGCTGAAATTGTTATTTCAATTGATATGAGGTTATTTCATATCTCACCAAGTATCTATAAGCCTCCTCGTCACTGGGGTTGTCAAATTTGGGCTTGCCGGTAGCCAACCTGGACGTTGATGCCCTTGCTCTGGTGCAAGCTCTAGTCCTCCCAACATGTATGTTGGAAACTTTAGGGGGGCATTCGCCTAGGATTCCTCATCCTCCATTTCTCATTTCTTGGAGATACCCGCGTACCCCGCAGTCCCCATGGGAACACCAAGTGCAGTAGCAACATGGCTACTTGTCACCTCACTTTCTAGGTATGAGTAGAGAGCAAAGCTAGGCCAAAAGCCTAGGCTTGGGGAGTCAGTTGTAGGGTTGTTTGTATTTAGTTTTATTTTCTGATAGCATGTTTACATTCTTGCATTTATAACTAGAAATCACAAAATTATGTTATTTGCATGTTTACTTTGTTGCAATTAAAACTAAAAACCCAAAAATATTAGCTTTTTTTTATTACAAGTAGACTTAATAAGAAATGACCAAAAAGATTTTCTTGTTTTACGAGTAGCTTAAAAGTTTAGAAAACCCAAAAATATTTTTCTTCCTTGTTCTAGTATTTCGAATAATGTATAGTGTATATTTGGACTATGCCATTGTGAGCTACTCATGAACTTCACTGAGTGTAACCTTCTATATTCTGCTATATAATTTAAAGTAGTTTATGGGAGCTTGTGTGATAAATGGGGATGTTGTGACGAAGTGAATGCTGTCACTGAATTGATACGAGTTATTTAACTATTTCTTTATATATGTATAGATTTACTTTGGTTATGCGTGTTGGTACCTCATAGGCTAGCCAACATAAACCTTATGTTGCTTAAGTAATAAATTTGATCTTGTTGTGTTGACAGTATGATTTAGTATGTCAGCATGCCAAGAATTTTTTTAAACCATTGCCTTCCTGAATTTAAATTATAAGAGAAGTCATTCAAACAAGGGGACCATTTCTTGGTGGAACGGGTTCTAGCTAATGGAGATTGATGTCTGGTATAATAAAAATGAGTTGCTTGCTATTTTGATTTGATTCCGCATTCGTCAAGTAAGTTCTTTTAGCTGGTCATTGATACATCAAAAAATATTGTGTTTACTGAGTTTAATGATGCCATTTCATAGTATCTGTATTACGTATTTTAATTGATTTTCTACATTATTTAACAAAATGTCAAACTGCTGGATTTTCCCTCTTATTTTATGGGCATAGGAAAAACATCGTAAAAATCAGAAAATCCAGTGTATTCGGAAATGTTTCAAAGGGGAATTGCTTTGCATGAAAGGAAGGAGGCAGTGGAACCACCACATAGTGATGCGACATGCTACCATGGCCCCACATGCAGCGGCAAGGTGCTGCATGGGCCCATGGATGATCTGCCACCACCACCGTTTCATGTACAGATTCATCTCGATTTTGGGAACCCTTTTGTGAAGAATTTTCTATTTATACAGAATGCATCATGTCGCGAATAGAAGAGAGAGGCAGTAGGATAGATCCGGAGGCTCCCACTAGGAGCCCTAGTCTTCCATCTCCACTACCACCACGAATTCCACCCATATATCATCTTGTTCAGCAAATCTCCGTCAAGACCTTCGAGATTGGTTTGCATTTTGGTATTCATCAATATATGGATCCAGTCTTTTCTTCGGTCTTGTTGATTTGCATGATGTTCGAGTAGTCCATAGAGGCTACAAAGTGTTCAGTAGTAACTATATATAATTCTCTATATTTGTGATGGGCATCCATCTTCAGTGCCATCAGTTACTTTTTATGAATGCCATCAATCTTCGGTGCAATCAATTTATTTATTGGGATTGATTATGAATATTTGTCTAATATCCCAAAAGAGATCATAGTAGTTATTGTTGTCTTGTCATCCCTCTTTGCTAGACAAGGTGACAATGGTAGAGATGAGATGATGCTTGATGGATGAGTGACAGAATACGCCTAACGAGAGCTATAAGATCCAATACGAAGCGTAATAAATTATTCTATAACCATTGCATAGTGGCAGTGGCATGAACTTGGATTATAGTATTTGTTCCTAATGAAAAGGTTCCTCTATTAGTTAGACATTTACTATAGTAGCATTTTATGCTAACCTATAGTCCCAATGTCCTTGAGAATTTCTACTAGTGAACTTAGAACACCTCTCGTAGCACTTCAAGTATTTGTTATTTTCTATTGTTTATTTATCTCAAAATTATTATTTATTTCCTAATTAATTAATTTGCTCCTTTTTATTATCTATTGCATCATAGGGGTTAACATCTATTCAAGAAAGGTAGTTGTCCATCTCAACCTTCACTTTTACTTGTTTCTAGTGTGATTTCAAATTTGGACCAAGTGAGATCAATCACCACTTCCTTGTGGGTTCGACACTCTTTCTCATCGAAAATGCTACAACGGATCATGTGCACTTGTAGGTCATCAAACATTTTCTAGCACCATTGCCAATGAAGTAACATTGGTTTTACTCCAAATTTGATTTGATCACTCTCTTTTACTTTCATCCATTACTTGCTTTTTAGTTTGGCTTTTCTTAGTAGTTTACTTGTTTAGTTCTTTTACTTGCTTAATTAGTCTTCTTTGAAAACAAAAAAATTAGTCATTACTTCTTTAAACATAGAAGCTTACATAAAAGAATGGTTAGCAACGCTGGACTATCGCTCTTCACTAATTTGTAGTGTTTGTGAAAAAGAATGTGTCTTATGTGATACGGTTGGACACTTTGATTTTCAATGTAAGAATCATGATGAAGATATCGTTTGACAAATAGAGGAACTCGTTATTTATGAGGGGACCTATCAAGTAATTAGTCAAGTTATTTGGTTTGCAAGATGTCGTATCTCATGACTTGTTTGATGAGGCCTATAGAAAGGTGTATCCTATTTATTTCCTTAGCGAAGAAATACTTTGTGATAATCCTTTTGTGGTGAGTAATGATGAGTGACTCATGGCTGCTGTGCAAGATAATGCTACCAAATGAAATTTCTACTATTGATGATGTTGCTACTTTGAATGCTTGTTATGATGCTATGAGTACTTCTATGAGTGTTGTTATTGATTAGGGGAAGCCCCATCCTAACCCCTATGTTTGTGATGATACTATGAATGCCATTGATTAGAATGATGAAATTGTATTTGATGCTATGAATAGAAGCTACGAAGTTGAGTTTGCCTTACCATACAAATATAAGAAGGAAGAAAATTGTAAGTATGATTATTTTGCACTTTCTTTAGAGAATAAAAATGCTTTGCAATTAATAATCTTTATGATTTCTCGATTGCTCTAATGTGCATGAATGTATTTGTATATAAAATGACAATGCATAGGAAGAGGATACATTTTTGACCTTTTTGTTTCCAGGTGCTCTTAATATTGAAAGAAAGAATAACCGAATTAAAGGAATGAACACCTAAGCCTCAAAGGTAACCAAGTCAAGCAATTGACTGAAACTAAAGCACTTCCTGGGATGCAACCGGAAGTATAGATTCTTTTATATTTCTATCTTGAGTCTCAGTTTACTGTTTAAATAAATAGTATCAAGTTTTATTGCTTATAATCGCATAGCTACTATTTGAATTGCATAGCTCAGTGAAATTTTTTGGCTACCAGTGGGAACCAACAAATCATGCGGTGAAAAAAGAAGAGACATCCCAAAATCCCTTCTAGTTTTGCCACTTGTGTCCACCATACCTACCTACTCTGACACTTCTTCTGTGCCATTTGAATATCTTGCCATTGCGCCTGTTATATTTATGTTCATGATTTTTCTAGAGCTTATTTTGCATTGTAGACATATTGTGCATTGCACACATCATTGTAAGGTACCTCTCACATATTTTAGGGCTTTAAAAAAAAATAAGAAAAGAAAGAAGAAAAAAAAGAAAAAAACTGAAGAGAGGTACCATTTTATATAATGGTTGTATATATCTTTTGTATGCGAGCAGATCATCTTATAAGCTAGTGCATTGCATAGCATTTTTCTTAGATTTTGCTGCTATATTTTTAGAGCTTTTTCATCTATGGCATGTAGGCACGAGTTAAATCTAATGTGAGGTTTTGCATTTACTAGCTCCATGTTTATCACTCTAGTTCATAAATTATATCATATATAGAGCGTCATTTATTTGTTCTAAAGCTTCACTTATATTTTTAAAGAGCACTAACTTTTGCTCATGCAGTTCACATATATCATTTGAGAGTATTCACTTTTCTCAGATGCTTCACTTATTTTATTAGAGAGCATTACATTGTTGTCATATGGTTTCAGTTGTGCATTTATATGGCAATCGTTACTCCTCTTGCCATATCGATAATTAGGACATCACTAGGGCCCTAGGATCACTTTGTATTTGCAAGAGACTTTCTATTTTCTTTGATTGTGTCCTTCCTCCCCTCATATTATTTTCTACTAACCAATGATAGGAGTTCAAGTATTTTTGTGGTTGATATGATAAGAAATGGTGCTCATAATAAAATCTTGCTATTTCTTTCTGAAGTGACAAAATTTGAGCATCTTTACACTTCGATACGTTAATCCTTGTAATTATAACTTGCCTCTAGTAGGTGAGTACCAAAATTTTTACTGTGATATTCTATTGCTCTCTAGTTTACTTGAAATTTTTTATTTCCTTCTTGACGTTGGTTGGAAGCAAAATAATGATTTACTTTTGGTTCTTATTCTGATCTTAACATTTGAGTTTTAAAGAAAACTTTAGGCTTAATGATTGGTAATAATTTCTTTTGGACAAATGCCTGTAGGTAGCAATATTTCTTCTGCTAAGATTTTTAAGTATTACTTTATTGAAGAAATCAAGATATATCAATTAGGTATGATATCTTTTACTCAAAGTCATTACCAAACTTAAGTTCCTTACAGAGACCTTACTAGGGGACGAGTACAACCTTGGGAGAGCTTGATACGTAAAAAACGTATCATGTTTTCTAAGTTAATGATGTCTTTTCATAGTATTTTTTGTTACATATTTTAATTAATTTTCTGCACTATTTAATAAACTACTAGATTGCTGAATTTTCCCTCTTATTTTGTGGACGCAGGAAAAACATCATAAAAATAAGAAAAATAAGCATACTCAGGAATGTTCCGGAGAGGGGGTTCTTCACACGAAAGGACGGAGGCAACGGACCAACACGTGGTGGCACGGCAGGCTCTCACAGACCCACCTACCACACCAAGGTGCCGCATGGGCCAGTGGCAGCTCGGCCGCCGCTGCCATTTTGCGTATAGATTCGTCTCGACTTTGGTGTGCATATGTAATTATAAAGTGCAAGTGTTGTTTTCTCATACAAGTAAAATGATTTGGTGTGCATAAAATGGTATGTATGATACCTACTGCGTACCACCAAGTATTAAAGAAGGCATGTATTAATTACCATGTGCATAGGTTTTATGCAAAGCATAATTTGTTGGTCCTTCCTTGTATAGATAAAAATGAATTGATTGAATTTTATGGTTGTGCTATCTATATACCTGTGCCTTACCCATGAAATTCAGTGTATTGCAGTATTAAAGTCTTCCTCCAATAGTATAGTTTTTAATTGTATGGGAGCATGAAGTCGATGTATATTATAAGTTAGATGAAATGCATGTGCCTTACCCATAAAAGTTTTCTGGGCAAAACATGTTCATAGACGTGACCATTATGGTTTTACATTACATGCACATTGGTGTAGTGATAAGATGTAATGTGGGCCATGATAGTTAACGTGGCTCTTGATGCATTATAGTAAAGATTCGACACAAAAGAATGGTTGTAGTTGTGCACTGAGAAAATAAAAGAAACATGTTTGCTTTTGTGAGAAGTTCTATCCATGTGTTGTTAAACCATGTTAAAACATCTTTGGCTCATGTTACAACGGAAATGATTTTCTTGTGGTGATTGATAATGGCCTCTTCATGTAATACCATGTAAACTAGATCCTTGAAGATCCGTGTGTTATAAAGTGACATTTCTCCCTCGTCTCTTTTCAGCATATAGATTCATAAAAAAGATTCAGACAAAAAACCCTAAAATTTTGACTAAGAATGAAAAGCTCTCTGAAAATTTTCAAGTCACTTGAAATTATTTTTCATATTCAAATAAAATATTTACCAAACTATTTTCATATAAAAAACTGTAACATCTCAATAAAGTAAATTTCTTCTATTCCAAAATTTGTAAAATTTTACATTTGTGGGTTATTTGTAAACTCACATATAATTTTTTCAAAAATATTTAAAAATTATTTTAAAGACCCACAGTTCAAACCTAAGTTTGGAAAATTTTGTACCTATATTTAAATGACAGTAAAAAATAAATTATTTTAATCTGAGAAAATTCATGCAGGTTAGAAATACCCTGAATATCCTCGATGAATTTTTTTAAAATTTACGAACTTAAATTTAAACCTTCTTTTAGCTCAAAACTTAAAACAACACATAAATCGAAATAAAAAGAAAAGAAAAAGCTTCTTACCTTACTGGGCCAACCACGGCCTAGTTCCTCGGCACACCTGGGTCGATCCCAGTATCAGCATTGGCTGCCTGCGCCCACATCTTCTTCTTTACACTTTCGGTGTGGGGAGGCACCCCTGCCTTAACGCCGCCTCCTTCTTCCCTTGGCAAGCGGGCCCCACTTGCTAGGTCTTCGTCTCCACCCACGCGTCCTAGACACGTGTCTTGCACATGCGAGTCCGGTAATGTCGTTGGGGTCACTCCTCTCTCTCTCTCTCTCGCCCAAAACCCTATTTAAGCCATATTCGGCCTCTCCACCCTCTCTTTTCTTTCCACCCTCCACATCCCACAAGCCCTAATCTCCTTGGCCTCATTCTCTTCATTGGCCTCATTCCCTTCCTTGTCGTACGCATTGTGCCAAGAAAACATGTGCACGAAACCTTCTTCTCCAACTCCAGTGAGATCCGTCATCGTCGGC
Organism: Stipa capillata; assembly: GCA_019208055.1. NCBI lineage: Eukaryota > Viridiplantae > Streptophyta > Magnoliopsida > Poales > Poaceae > Stipa > Stipa capillata. The sequence continues at coordinate 29,329 of JAGXJF010003479.1, forward strand.
TCTCACCCTACGGTGGGTTTCCACTGTAGTTGCTGGCTCTTTCGATTTTTCATGGCTCCTAGGCTGACATCTCCTCGCTCTCCCAAACAACAGATCTGGCCACCCTGATGTTCCCACAGCTTTGCCGGCCCCCATCAGCATTGTTGTCTTTGCCTCAATCCTCCCCAACCCTAGCTCGTCGTGTCCTCGGTCTTGTGGTAAGCTCCAGCATCCGACGTGCTCATTCCCTTCCTCTCTCCCCCTCTTCCAGCTGTGACCTATGCTTGCTCTATTTAGCTTGTCGCCAACAACCGTCGGTCTAGGTGTTCAATGAATCGGCAATCTTCCCGATCATGGAAATGTATCAACGACGTGTTCGGGACCTAACGCAATAAACGCGGTGCCGAATAATCCTTCAAGCTGCTTGCACGGGTCCTTGCCAAAGCTCATACGCGACACAAGCTAGCAACTGGTTGGTCTAGCCTTTATAGTTGCAGTTGATATAGCCGTTACAACCGTTCTGAGCATTAAAGTCCGTAGGACCATTGGCCATTACGGTCAGAACGATTGGGATTAGGTTTAGGTTTTAATTAGGGTGCTAGCCAATCGATGATAGGTGGGCCAACCGTTTTAAAAATCTATTTAAATGCAAATTGAGATAATGTGTGTATGACTTGTTGGATCCCCCACACAAATAACAGTGATAAAAAGAAATTATTATGACATATAGATCCCACATGTAATTGACTACAGAAAGAAATAAAAAGAAAAAATAGATAGAGGTTTACAGGTGGGTCCAAAGGCCACATGGGCCAGTCAACTCTTGACCAGTCTAGGTCGACCTATGGCCCCAGTGGTCAGACACTAAGACTAGATTGCTACTGAGTAATAAAAGGTTTTATATATTTGTTTTACTGAGAAAAAGACGGAGAATGTTAAAAATCCTCAATATTTATAAAAATTGTAAAAAATTTATACAAATTCAAATGAGGTGATTCTTTTTTCAAAATTCATCGTTTAATCTATAGAATTTAGTTGTTTAATTTTCATTCATACTACTGTTGTGGAATGTTTCAAAATTCCTAAAATGCCCATAAACCCTAAATTTTGAATTCAAATCTAAAAAATTTCATATCTCTAGTTCCCTAATTCGAAATTAAATGAAACCAATTGCATTAGTTTTATAATTTAATTTCCTACATTCTAGGATATATTTCATGCATAATATACTCTCCAAGTTTTCTGGTATTGCGCTTCATTTTGTCGTTTTCTAGTGTTTTGGTATTCTTTTCGGTAGAACCCGGCAATGGAGAATTATGTTACAAGGCTGACACTCAACAAGTGCAAGATTCCGAACAACAAGGCTAGCATGCAGCTTATTGGAAATATTGCAGTTAATTTTATGCTATGATTATGCTTGTTGTTTACTTTTGATCATGTACTATTGCTTACGCATTATGATATTAGGAGTTGGTTGTTTTTCATGACCAACAAGGGTATGACATTTAAATTGAATAATTAAATAGTTGAACAACTAATAAGTGAGATGTGAAAGCCAGAGATTGATGCCAACCGACGGATCAGTCTACTGTTGGTCTGACACAACGCCGGTCGTGTTGGTTCTTTTTCTTCACGCACACTAGGATTGATGCTAATTGATGGAATGGTCTGCTGTGCGACTAACATGATGTCAGAGGGGTTCGGTCTTTCTTTTCACTTGAGGGAATTGGGTGGTATAACCCTATCCCAGATTTTCATTAAGTTGGGGTACTTCCTAAGGTTGATAAAATGGAATCTTAGTGGTGGTTAGTGATGAGACCATTTTGTACTCATTATTTTCTTTAAGTTTGATCATTATTCAATGAACTTTGACTGGATTAACTCTTGACTAATTAACTATCAGATTGTGCAAATCTCCTTTTTTGTAGGATCTCCGGAAAAGGGGCTTGTACGGATATACTTGTAGACTACTCATCAAGAGGAGTGACCACGAAGAAATGAGGGCCTGTATAGACACTCCAGTAATCTTACCAACCAGTGGTACAATTGTGGCCGCCCGTACGGCATGGTCGTACCATGGTTTTACAGCGTAACCACATCAAATCAAGCAATCTTTGTTAAGGGATCCCGAGGAGAATCATGATGGTTATTCCAAAAAATGCTAAACAACACCTCTGATCTATATAAAGAGAGAGGAGAGAAGAGGAGAAGACACCAACGGTGGGAGTTCATGAAGAGGACCGCCAAACGAAGCAACCATTCCTCCTTAAACCCTAGCCAACATGCTCATCTAGATCTTGTACTCCATTACTTTTGCCAAGATGCGTTGGTTTGGCTTATGCCTTAATAACTCCGATGATGCCCCGTTTTGACTCAGCAACCAGGGTTGGATAATAGATTTTATGTGTAAGCGTCTTTAGGCATAGGTGAATTACGGATGTGTTGCCCACTTGATCATTTATCATATCTATCAGTGCAATAATAATATTTATGATCCATGTATAAATTTTCTAATCTGCAGGTGAAATTAACTCCTAAGCCTATTTCTCATCATATTAGTAACCTCCATTTTCTTTACATTGTTTTTAATTCCTTTTCTTATTGTTCTTCACATAGTCTTTGTAATACCCACTTTTCATTCTGTGATTTAATTCATGCATTTCATCCAGCATACATGTCATCATCCTTGCATCAAGGTTTGCATAAAAAGAAGTGTGGAAAACTTACGTATATAGCTTAACTAAAAAATTGGTGCAAATTGACTAGCTAACATTTCAATCAATGAACCATGACCCTAATATGATCCAAACCTGGTTTATTTGCCTCCCAAGTCCCTATACCATCCCTCGATAGGATCTGGAAAATTTCATCCAAAAATATTAGGCTTTACCCGCTCAAATGGAGCATTTGAATTCAAATTCCTAAAATGGCAGAATTGTAGGTAAATTCTTAGGCAATGTTTCTTTGGGTGCAAAGTTCTAAAAATTTATATTTGGCCATGGATTTGGGTGCCCTAGCTACATATAAATTTTTAGAATTTTTGGAAACATTTATGGCCTAGCTACAGTTCAAACCCTCTTTAGGGGCAGATTTGAATTTGAATTTAAAAACAGGTCAAACTATTTCCAAATAATACAAAAATTTTACAGTGGGCTCTATATAACATTTTGTAGGTTGTGTAAAAATTTCAGATTTTTCCGAGCTGGTTTGGATGCTCAAACAATTTTTGTTATGTGGTTCTGTTGCTGTCGGAGGTTCGGTCCGGAACCTCCGGGATGCACCTCCGGGCGGATTCCGGGTGGATTCTGGGCTGTTTCCGGGGTTGTCCAGAGAGGTTGAGTGATGTTTCTGTGCAGGCCGGAGGTTTGGTCCGGAACCTCCGGGATGGACCTCCGGGATGCCCAGCGCAGCAGTCAGCTCCTTTTCTTTTTCCCCCATTTCCATTTCTTAAATCCCCAAACTGAGTCCTCCAAGGCAGCTCCTCACCAGCACCTCACCTACCCTTTCTTCCTCCTTGGAGCAGCCCACCATGACTTCTCCTCCCTCCAAAATCCCATCAAAAATCTAAGGAACTAGTTTATGCATGTTATGCCATTGGATTCACCATTTCCAGATCTCTCTATCCCTCCAAGAAACATTTGCATGCACAGGGCTTTGGCTGCCCTCTCCACCGAGCCACCGTGCCTCCACGCCCCTGCTCCCCTAGCTGCAGCTGCTGCTTGCTGCGTGCTGCTGTGCTGCTACTGCCGTGGCAGCCCCTCAAGAGGAGGAGCTCAGCCAAGAGGAGAGAAGAGGAGGAGCTCAGCCAAGAGGAAGAGAAGAAGGGAAGGAGGAGCAAGAGGAGAGCCATGGGCCAAGAGGCTTGGAGCAGCCAGGAGAAGCCATGAGCAGCCATGAGGAAGAAAGAAGAAGGGATTAGAGAAGAGAAGAAAAGATAGAGGATTTCACGATTTTCTTCAGACTCATCCCAAATTTGAGATTCGCGCTGCAAAGGTATGCCCCATTTAGTCCCTAGATGACTGTGGATTGAAGAAATTTCGAGATTTGAAGATTGGGGGTTAGTTGCATGTTTGGAACTAGGTCAATGAGCTTAATCTGAAAACTGCTACCAAACCATGCAAAACTCCGAGTTGGTCCAATGGAAGAAGTTGTGGGATTCATCCTAAGCTTTCCAATGCCACCCGGTTTGCCCCAATCGGAGTTATATTTCAAAAGTTATGGACAAAATACTGGTACTGGTATGCTGATTTTCGAGGGCTAAGAGTGGTCGGGAGTAATTGAGTGGTCTTAACAATGAAATTGAATTCTGAGGTAAATAGTAAAGATGTTGGAGATTTGATTTAGATGTCCATAGGGTATTCATTTGCCTAATCTGGATTTTCGGATTGAAATTACATAAATAACAGTGAGAGGTTGATTTTTGATGATTGGGCCAATGAGCAGATTTAGTATTTTCAAATCTGGTATTAAACGGTGCAGAATTTCAAGTTTCCCCAAAAAGATAAGATTTAGATTATGTTCATAGTTTTCCAACGGTATATCGTATGCGTGTTTACGCTCAAAGGTGTGAAAGTTATAGTCTAAACAAGATTCCTGTCCGGCAGTTTTTAACCGGCGTGGATTTCTGTTTATTAGTTTTGGGGCAAGAAGGAGATAGAATTAATGTTATATGAAAGAGGTTGCATGCATGTTATAGCAGCTTGAGATTCAGACCCATGTTGTTAATTATGGCATTCCAATTACTTACTCATACATGTCATCCCTATGAAATATATTGAACCCTAAACTCCATCTTAGGGATAGTACACCTTGTTTTAATCTTTAAAGAACATAACTTGTACTCTAAGATGCCATATACCTCTTATGCATGCCACTAAAATGATCTGAAATGTGCATCATATTCTAGTTGATTGAACCCTCATATCTAAATTCTAGTTGATTGAACCCTCATATCTAAATTAAAAAGTTATTCTTGTCTCCTTAGTTGCATATTCGAAACCATGCATGCATTGTTAGGATGATAACCTAAGTTCCACAAATCAAAGTTGATTAATTCTTGTTGCGTTAGTTTCCTAACATCCAGAGGATACTTTAGAAATGCATAAGCATGTTTTTGTCATCAATGCATCATGCCCCTCTTGCGGGTATTCATTGTTCTTCCCTTCGCTTTTCCAGTTTGGGTGTTTTGGCATTCTACCGATTGTTCCGGCACTTCAATGAACTTCACTTCAAGGCAAGCTCCATTGCTTGTTGATTAATTATTACATTGGGTGTTAATCTCTGTTTGGATTAATTGCTTAAGCGGACTTAGTGCCTATGTGAATGATTGCTTGTTCGGTGCTAGAGATCGCACTAGTATGTGTAGGTCTTATTGTTACGCAGCAGCTATGGCTGAGAATTAAACTTGTTGCCCTATCAACTTGAAATTGCTTAACTGAGATGAGAGAGCCGAGAGGGTGCACGGTGAATAACGTTGGTATTGATTGGAGGTGAGGGCAACCTAGGAGTAGGTAGAGTTTTGTTGCCATACCAACCGAAGGTGACTTCCCGTGACACTTTCCTGTTAACACGTGGACGTTACCGGGAATCGATGCCGGAGTGTAGTTGAGGTAAGTCTCAGGCCCTGGAGCCTTGCAACCTCCAGGGATAATGCACTCACTATACTCAGGGTAGTCGCATTGTCGGTAACGGTTCGAGAGATTGTCTGAAATTATTGTTGTGATGAACCTGTAAATTAAATGGGGTGTGGGCTACCCCCGAATGGATTGGAAATGAGGACATTCACGTTGTTATGTTCATGTGTGTGCCTATAAGTTGTTATTATCTCCATGTGGTTGTTCTAATCTATGCTTAGAGGTTACCCCATTGTTATATCTTGGTTGAGATGGTTTCTTTGCTGTTATTAAGTTGTTGCTAAGGTCTGCTGAAATTTGAAATTAAGAATGGAGTAGCTTATGTTTACTTTATCCCTTTTGTATGCAACTTAACTTGATTAAAATTGTGAACCCTCCCCACTTGTCAAATATGATTAATACCATGTTTTAATTAATTGATGAGCAATGTCTTGCGAGTACGGTGGTTGTACTCACCTAGGTTTATCCTAGGCAGGTTCATGGAGCATTTGGAGTTGACATTTGCTGCTTCGGTTTACCACCTTCGGCTTCGAGTTCCTTGGGAATTTTGTGGGCTGTTTTTTAGGTGGTTTCCCCACCATCTCGGGTATTTTAATATGCTTCTGCTGCTGCCCTTGTGGCTCTTTTGAGGTTCCTTGACCTTCGGGTCACGTTGTATGTAAGATAAATATTGCCTCGAGTGTGGGATGTGTTAAACATTATCTGGTAATCCTTCTCTTTAGTGCTTTGTTATGATATACAAGTTGTTCATCGAGCTACTCATACACCGTGCGTGTATGATTTTGAAGTGTATGAGTTAGCTGTGAAGAGTTACAGTCGTTCTTTCTTTCACTGAGTGGGACAGGTTATGGTTGAGTGACCCGCTGACTGAGATGTAGTGCCGGTCAGGCAGGGTGTGGGTGATGGTACCGGGCCTTCGGGTGACCCACTGACCCCCGGGGTCAGGTTAGGGTGAGGGTATCATTGCCGGGCTCCTCCAATCTTGTCTTGCTTAGTGGATTTGAGATGAACTTTAATTCTCCACAGGACTTTGGGATTGTATGTGGTTTATGGAACGTTGTTCGCTTCTGGCCGGCTTGACCAACAGTGAAGGCATACGGCTCTGGTGATCATATGGTGTGTTGGTCAGGTGTCGGGCTATCCAATTCCAGGTGTTCACGGCGCAGGTACTGTGCCATCAGTTGGATAGCTGCTCGGTCTTTGGCGACCAGTGTTTCCTTACGTCATATATAATTCCGGGCCCTGACAGCTTGGTATCAGAACCGAGCTGACTGTAGGTAAACCTTGCAGATGGTCATTAGCTAAGGATTGATGTTGTCAAAATTATTTATAAAACTAAAAATGAGTTTCAACAAGAATAAGTACGGCTCGTTTTACTTCTTATCCCCTTCAATCTTAGATCTGAATTTCCTTCTTCCCTAATTCATTTGATTGCAAAATGATTATAAACTCTGATCCCATCTTGCCTTCCTATGCAAGATGCCTCTCGGAGCTTTGAATTTTGCTTCTTGTGCCTTTTAGTGAGTGATGTAGCTAAGTGTTTCCTTTTGTACTCCTATTCCTTTCTTCTTGCTAAAATACGCTTCCTTCTGTCATCATCTATTTGGAAGAATGTATCTCAGCCATGTTGCTAATCGAGAAGATTCCATCCTTGCCATCTAATCTTGTCTAAGGCCAAAAATTTTGCATTCTTTGGAGGACATCCTTAGGTTGATCTTCTCCTTCGCTTCCTGCTCCATTTCTAGGTTACTTAGTGGATCCTTCTCTTTCATCTCTTGGTGAGGACAGCACCATCCTTTCCATCCCCAGGGCTGTATCCCAAGGTAGGTATTGTTCTTGTTTTTCATCGTCCCGGATGATCCTCGCACCACTAAAGTGTGTACTGCCCAAAAATTTCAGCAAGCCAAACTTGCTTCTCGGCATCTTGAATTAAGCTTCTCCTTCTAAAAGTTGGCTAGTGAATTAAACATTCCCATATGAACATTATGGCTGCCCATTATTCTTGCATATTATGCTGAAATATCTCACTCGAAGGTGTTGACAATTTCAGTTGTATGCAAGGATATCGCGCACTAGTCATATGGAAAATGTTGATTCCTAGCTCTTGCGCAATTTGTAAACATGTATTCCTGCTGCCTATACATGTCTAATGTCATTGCACAAGTCACTTTTACCTCATCCTATCGCAATTCTTGCCTATCATGACAAGATGAGCTTTGTATAAGTGTAATCAAGAAGCTACAAATTTACCCCACAACTTCTAATGTGTTAATCCTGTTCCCTCTAGCTCCATCTCGATTGAGAGATTTTAGAAAGCCCCAAAACCTTGTTGGTATACTTTCCATTAACTCAATCCCTCTAAGTATTCCTTCTTAACTCGGAGCATTCCACCTATTTAAAGAAATTGATTTGCGCACCATGACATTTCTCCCTGCGACCACGAGCATATCTCTTTTAATCCAATCTTGCACTGTGAAGTCTTTTGCTAGCTTGACTTTCATACCCGAGTCAAGTGAGTGATAACCAACAGTTCCCTCCTCCCATGCTTATGTAGCATCTTCAATAAACAACCGTTCTTTCGTCCATTTTAGTGTAAGTGGACGGCAAAACCAGCCAACCAATTGTTTAAGATCTAACCCATATATACCTATCTTTGTTGAAACTCATTTTTAGTTTTATAAATAATTTTGACAACATCAATCCTTAGCTAACGACCACCTGCAAGGTTTACCTACAGTCAGCTCAGCTCTGATACCAAGCTGTCAGGGCCGGGAATTATATATGACGTAAGGAAACACTGGTCGCCAAAGACCGAGCAGCTATCCAACCGATGGCATGGTACCTGCGCCGTGAACACCTGGAATTGGATAGCCCGACACCTGACCAACACACCATATGATCACCAGAGCCGTATGCCTTCACTATTGGTCAAGCCGGCCAGAAGCGAACAACGTTCCATAAACCACATACAATCCCAAAGTCCTGTGGAGAATTAAAGTCCATCTCAAATCCACTAAGCAAGACAAGATTGGAGGAGCCCGGCAATGATACCCTCACCCTAACCTGACCCCGGGGGTCAGTGGGTCACCCGAAGGCCCGGTACCATCACCCACACCCTGCCTGACCGGCACTGCATCTCAGTCAGCGGGTCACTCAACCATAACCTGTCCCACTCAGTGAAAGAAAGAACGACTGTAACTCTTCACGGCTAACTCATACACTTCAAAATCATACACGCACGGTGTATGAGCAGCTCGATGAACAACTTATATATCATAACAAAGCACTAAAGAGAAGGATTACCAGATAATGTTTAACACATCCCATACTCGGGGCAATATTTATCTTACATACAACGTGACCCAAAGGTCAAGGAACCTCAAAATAGCCACAAGGGCAGCAGCGGAAGCATATTAAAATACCCGAGATGGTGGGGAAACCACCTCAAAAACAGCCCACAAAATTCCCAAGGAAGTCAAAGCCGAAGGTGGTAAACCGAAGCAGCAAATGTCAACTCCAAATGCTCCATGAACCTGCCTAGGATAAACCTAGGTGAGTACAACCACCGTACTCGCAAGACATTGCTCATCAATTAATTAAAACATGGTATTAATCATATTTGACAAGTGGGGAGGGTTCACAATTTTAATCAAGTTAAGTTGCATACAAAAGGGATAAAGTAAACATAAGCTACTCCATTTTTAATTTCACATTTCAGAAGACCTTAGCAACAACTTAATAACAACAAGGAAACCATCTCAACCAAGATATAACAATGGGGTAACCTCTAAGCATAGATTAGAACAACCACATGGAGATAATAACAACTTATAGGCACACACATGAACATAACAACGTGAATGTCCTCATTTCCAATCCATTCGGGGGTAGCCCACACCCCATTTAATTTACAGGTTCATCACAATAACAATTTCAGACAATCTCTCGAACCGTTACCGACAATGCGACTACCCTGAGTATAGTGAGTGCATTATCCCTGGAGGTTGCAAGGCTCCAGGGCCTGAGACTTACCTCAACTACACTCCGGCATCGATTCCCAGTAACGTCCACGTGTTAACAGGAAAGTGTCACGGGAAGTCACCTTCGGTTGGTATGGCAACAAAACTCTACCTACTCCTAGGTTGCCCTCACCTCCAATCAATACCAACGTTATTCACCGTGCACCCCCTCGGCTCTCTCATCTCAGTTAAGCAATTTCAAGTTGATAGGGCAACAAGTTTAATTCTCAGCCATAGCTGCTGCGTAACAATAAGACCTACACATACTAGTGCGATCTCTAGCACCGAACAAGCAATCATTCACATAGGCACTAAGTCCACTTAAGCAATCAATCCAAACAGAGATTAACACCCAATGTAATAATTAATCAACAAGCAATGGAGCTTGCCTTGAAGTGAAGTTCATTGAAGTGTCGGAACAATCGGTAGAATGCCAAAACACCCAAACTGGAAAAGCGAAGGGAAGAACAATGAATACCCGCAAGAGGGGCATGATGCATTGATGACAAAAACATGCTTATGCATTTCTAAAGTATCCTCTGGATGTTAGGAAACTAACGCAACAAGAATTAATCAACTTTGATTTGTGGAACTTAGGTTATCATCCTAACAATGCATGCATGGTTTCGAATATGCAACTAAGGAGACAAGAATAACTTTTTAATTTAGATATGAGGGTTCAATCAACTAGAATTTAGATATGAGGGTTCAATCAACTAGAATATGATGCACATTTCAGATCATTTTAGTGGCATGCATAAGAGGTATATGGCATCCTAGAGTACAAGTTATGTTCTTTAAAGATTAAAACAAGGTGTACTATCCCTAAGATGGAGTTTAGGGTTCAATATATTTCATAGGGATGACATGTATGAGTAAGTAATTGAAATGCCATAATTAACAACATGGGTCTGAATCTCAAGCTGCTATAACATGCATGCAACCTCTTTCATATAAGATTAATTCTATCTCCTTCTTGCCCCAAAACTAATAAATAGAAATCCACGCCGGTTAAAAACTGCCGGACAGGAATCTTGTTTAGACTATAACTTTGACACCTTTGAGCGTAAACATGCATACGATATACCGTTGGAAAACTATGAACATAATCTAAATCTTATCTTTTTGGGGAAACTCAAAATTCTGCACCGTTTAATACCAGATTTGAAAATACTAAATCTGCTCATTGGCCCAATCATCAAAAATCAACCTCTCACTGTTATTTATGTAATTTCAATCCAAAAATCCAGATTAGGCAAATGAATACCCTATGGACATCTAAATCAAATCTCCAACATCTTTACTATTCACCTCAGAATTCAATTTCATTGTTAAGACCACTCAATTACTCCCGACCACTCTCAGCCCTCGAAAATCAGCATACCAGTACCAGTATTTTGTCCATAACTTTTGAAATATAACTCCGAATGGGGCAAACCGGGTGGCATTGGAAAGCTTAGGATGAATCCCACAACGTACTTCTTCCATTGGACCAACTCGGAGTTTTGCACGGTTTGGTAGCAGTTTTCAGATTAAGCTCACTGACCTAGTTCCAAACATGCAACTAACCCCCAATCTTCAAATCTCGAAATTTCTTCAATCCACAGTCATCTAGGGACTAAATGGGGCATACCTTTGCAGCATGAATCTCAAATTTGGGATGAGTCCGAAGAAAATCATGAAATCCTCTCTCTTTTCTTCTCTTCTCTAATCCCTTCTTCTTTCTTCCTCATGGCTGCTCATGGCTTATCATGGCTGCTCCAAGCCTCTTGGCCCATGGCTCTCCTCTTGCTCCTCCTTCCCTTCTTCTCTTCCTCTTGGCTGAGCTCCTCCTCTTGAGGGGCTGCCACGGCAGCAGCAGCACAGCAGCACGCAGCAAGCAGCAGCTGCAGCTAGGGGAGCAGGGGCGTGGAGGCACGGTGGCTCGGTGGAGAGGGCAGCCAAAGCCCTGTGCATGCAAATGTTTCTTGGAGGGATAGAGAGATCTGGAAATGGTGAATCCAATGGCATAACATGCATAAACTAGTTCCTTAGATTTTTGATGGGATTTTGGAGGGAGGAGAAGTCATGGTGGGCTGCTCCAAGGAGGAAGAAAGGGTAGGTGAGGTGCTGGTGAGGAGCTGCCTTGGAGGACTCGGTTTGGGGATTTAAGAAATGGAAATGGGGGAAAAAGAAAAGGAGCTGACTGCTGCGCTAGGCATCCCGGAGGTCCATCCCAGAGGTTCCGGACCGAACCTCCGGCCTGCACAGAAACATCACTCAACCTCTCTGGACAACCCCGGAAACAGCCCGGAATCCACCCGGAATCCGCCCGGAGGTGCATCCCGGAGGTTCCGGACCGAACCTCCGACAGCAACAGAACCACATAACAAAAATTGTTTGAGCATCCAAACCAGCTCAGAAAAATCTGAAATTTTTACACAACCAACAAAATGTTATATAGAGCCCACTGTAAAATTTTTGTATTATTTGGAAATAGTTTGACCTGTTTTTAAATTCAAATTCAAATCTGCCCCTAAAGAGGGTTTGAACTGTAGCTAGGCCATAAATGTTTCCAAAAATTCTGAAAATTTATATGTAGCTAGGGCACCCAAATCCATGGCTAAATATAAATTTTTAGAACTTTGCACCCAAAGAAACATTGCCTAAGAATTTACCTACAGTTCTGCCATTTTAGGAATTTGAATTCAAATGCTCCACTTGAGCGGGTAAAGCCTAATATTTTTGGATGAAATTTTCCAGATCCTATCGAGGGATGGTATAGGGACTTGGGAGGCAAATAAACTAGGTTTGGATCATATTAGGGTCATGGTTCATTGATTGAAAGGTTAGCTAGTCAATTTGCACCAATTTTTTAGTTAAGCTATATATGTAAGTTTTCCACACTTCCTTTTATGCAAACCTTGATGCAAGGATGATGACATGTATGCTGGATGAAATGCATGAATTAAATCATAGAATAAAAAGTGGGTATTACAGTCTTTGTCTCCACAATCGATTTTAGGAACAACCCTGTAATACCCGAAACACCTTGTAAACACCCAGATGTATCGATTAGGGTTTTTGCCCTGCATTCATGCATACATGGCATTCTCATCACCACACCTCGCGAACTTTAGTTGTATATCAAACTTTATAATATAGAATATGTGCATATCTCATCCTTGAAAACTCAATTTGTGGAAATTAACACCAATCAATTTATTTGAAGTATCGGACTTCGACAATAACGTAATCAAGGGGGTGGGGCCGGTGAATCCCTCCGATGAATCCCCCTACTGGTCTACTCCCTCAATAACATACTATTTTCTCTCTTAAGGTTGCCCCAATGCCACATGAAATCATAGCGTGAATAGACCCTCCGAGGGCAAACCCTAAAAGTGCCGAGAAACTAGGGTTTGAGAAAAAGTGGACCAAAGGTGGATGAAATCTTTTCAAATTTTGGAATCAGGCATGAGATAGTGGATACTAGGTCCATGCCAAGTGTCACAACTGTTGGAGCACTTTAAGACCTAACCCTAGCCCAACGCGTCGAGTTAGGGCAAACCCTACATTTGAACTGGAACCCCATTCAAAACAATTTAAAATTGTCTCAAACTCCCACAGTATGTCATAAATAATATTGGGAGGGCCTGGTAAAATTTTTAGAGAATTTGGAGAAGTATTCGCACATAAAATGACAAAGGGGACAAATCTGTTCTATATAAAAAGAAAAGAGAAAGAAAAATGAAAAAAAGAAGAATGGCCGAAGCCTATTGGGCCGCAGCCGTGCCGGCCCATCTCCCCCTCTGCACCCCCGCGCGCGCCTTCCCTCCCACTGCCGCTGGGCCCCGCCTGTCGGTCGCCCCTGTGCCGCTGCCACGCGGGCCCGGGCGGTCAGCCGCTCCTTCCCCGCGTCAGCGCCTCGGCGCCACGTCGCCTCCACCCGTACGCCGGCGTGGGCGGTGCCGCCCCGACCGGCCACTCCCCGGCCTGCGCTGTCTGCCCCTCCGACCGGGCCGCCGCCCTATAAGAAGGCCGCCCCAACCACGCCCCTCCTCCCCCGCGTCAACCCTAGGCCACCTCCCTTGCTCCCCTTGTCGGAACCACCGCCGCCGCCATCTTCCCGAGCACCGGCGACCCGCTCTGACGAGCAATCGGTGCGTCTCCGGTCCTCCTCCGTCTCCTAATCCCCTCCCTCGAGCTCCGCTTCTCCCTCCTCTAACTCCTCCTCCCTCCTTTTTCTCAGATCTGCCACTGGAGAGCACCCCACGCCGGTCGTCTTCCCCACCTCCGGTTACTTCACCGGCGAGCTCGAGCAGGCATACCCGTGCTTCCCCGCTCCCCTTCTCCCCTTCCCGAGCTACCCTTGCTCCTCCCTAACACCCCCGATTCGTCCCGGTTGCAGGTCCGAGCTCCGAAGCCCGCCGCCGCCGGTGACCGAGCCTCTCCACCGCCCTCCTCCGTCGACAGCTTGCTCCGGCCCTTCTCCGGCCTCCCCGAGGACCGAATCGAGCCCAGGGTAAGCGCCGGCCCCCTTGGCCACCCTCCCCGAGCTCCGGTGAGCCCCGTGGCTCACTCGGGTGCTACTCCGGCGAGGCGCCGCCGCATAAAACCGCCGCCGGCCGCTGTCCAGAGAGAGAGAGAATCGGTGAGATGAGAGAGAGAGAGAAAAAGAGAGAAAAGAAATGGGGGCCGCGTGGCCGCCATTGATTGGGCCACGGGTGCTCCTGGGGTCCCACCCGTCGGTGGGGATGGGTTAAGGGGGAGGAATCCCGGGTAGATTTAGGTTGGGTGCTCGTAGTATTTTTAGAACTGACCTGTGTACGGTTCGGGTGCGGGTAGTAATTAGAGTATGGCCGAAAAGGGAAAGTTAGGTTTAGGGGGGGAGATTTCTAAATTAGGCCGAAATTCAAATGGCCATATCTTTTGAACCACAAATCCAAAATTGATAAATTTTATATTTCTGGAAAGCTTAGAAAAATATCTACATTTTGGCTGAATCAAAATGTTAATTTGATTACATGCACAGGGAAATATCTAGGGTAGAAGATTTGTTGCATCCGAAAGTCCATTAACCCTAACTTCGCGTCCGTAGCTCCGATTCCGATGAGGTAGACCTTTCTAGAAACCTTGCGACATCTTCTACGATGTGGAGCACCTAGAATACCAGTAGGGTAACATGCATAGTCTCACCTCGTAGGATACTAGTTATTAGCTCTTTAGTCGTCGCACCTCGTAAACCCTAATTTGACAAATGTAACCTTAATGGCAGCGAACTCGTGGCTTACACTACATATGATATATGAACCTATCCAGCACTATGTCGTGCCCTATCCTCGAAGTTACTAACCCTAAGTCGTCGTAATCCTGCATAAAATGACATGCATGCGCATCTAGGGTTTCATACCACTTACACCAAGCTTCACATAAAAGTTAGCGACCCTAATGCTTAGTCACCCTCACGTCGCCTTAGTAATGCATCTCTCACATAACATATCATGCATACATGCTGGACCTTATGGAATTCTTTATCATTTCTTTTCCGGTACTTGCGTTATTCGTAACAGAGGCTGAAGAGGAAGACCACCCGGCTTACGACATTGAGCAAGAGCTAGATCCTAGCACCCAAGGCAAGCAGAGCTTGTTGCATTGCACTCTTAATATTGTTCGTATATCCCTGATTGTATGCTTTATTCTCGCACGTATTGTTTGAATACTAGCATGCTAGGGATGTGATTGGATTGAGTCAGGGTCGATGGTTGGTTGGAGTATGATCTATTGTGTGTCAGTGATGGTCTAAATCTAAAAGATTAATCAACTGGAACCTTGATAATAAGTGAGATGGGAGAGCCGAGGGTGGGTGCACGATGGATAAGGTGGTATTGTAACGAGAAGGAAGAAGGCGAACCCGGGGAATGAAGGATGATGTGAGATTGAGATATTCGCCATACCACCGGAGGTGATTTCATCGTGCACTTTTCCCTTTCCACGCGAGGACGTTAGCGGCAACCGACGCTTTGGTGTTGATGGATGGGCCTACCTCTTGGAGGCTAGCTACCTCAAGAGAGTGAGGCGTCCACCTCACCTTAGGAATCGGGGTGTCGGTAACGGTCCGAGAGAATAAATGATGATAGGACGTTAGCGGCAATCGACGCTTTGGTGTTGATGGACGGGCCATCCCCTTGGAGACGCGTATCTCAAGGAGGAGGCATCCACCTCACCTTAGGAATCGAGTTGTCGGTAACGGTCCGAGAGAATGGTAATGGGTTATGATAGGACGTTACGGCAATCGACGCTTTGGTGTTGATGGACGGGCCATCCCCTTGGAGACGCGTATCTCAAGGAGGAGGCATCCACCTCACCTTAGGAATCGAGTTGTCGGTAACGGTCCAAGAGATAAAATGGTTATAGAATGGATATGGAGTGAGATGATGGTCATGGATTGGATGCATATGGGAAAGAGTCTATCGGATTTTAGGTGGTAAAGCTTGTGATGTTATCTAGAGGTCAATGTTACTGCTTTATGTATATTGTTACTCTGAGAAGCATCCATGTTTACTTCTGTAGTAGTATATCCATGTGTAGGACATTTAATCAAGCACGATTAAGTCTTGCGAGTACGTTTGTACTCACCTAGGATATTCCTAGAGCTTGCAGGTGAGCCGGTGGTCGAAGACTATTTCGATGATGCCTAATATTGCTGTTTCCTCGGTAGTGTTCGACATTTTGGGAAAGCTTTTGTGGGTATGAATCAGCGGATGATGTTCCGCTAAGGGTTTGCCAAAACTATTCCGCTGTTGTTCGTTTATCTTATGTAATGGTTTACTTCTTCGGTTATCACCGACTGATGTAAACATATGAGTCCCTCGGGTGGACAATTAGTAGTATTACTGTTAATTAGAGTTTTGTTGTGCTATCAAGTTGTTATTCAGGCTGCCCATATACATTGCGTGTATGATTTGAAGTATATGGGTATGTCGTGAAGGATTGAGGTGGTTCCTCTCTTCACCCCGTTGAGCATGTGTCGACTGAGTGACCCGCTGGCTGAGATGCAGTGCCGGCCAGGCAGGGTGTGGGTGGGTTCTACCGGGCCTTCGGGTGACCCACTAGCTTCGAGCTAGGTTAGGGTGTGGGTAGAATCACCGGGCTCCTTCGACCTTGCTTCACCTGGTGGAATTGGGAACGACTCCGAACCTTCACCGGAATCTGTGAATCGTATGTGGCTCTGGGAAGCTTAGTCGCTTCCGGCCGGCTCGACCCACGGTGATAGATACATACGACGTATGGCGCGTATGGTATGTGGGTCGAGTGTCGGATCCCTCTCCTGCGGTGCGTACGGCGCAGGTACCGTGCCACCCAGTTGACGGATCCTTCGGTCCTTGGCGATTATCCTTTCCCTTAACCATATGTGATTCCGGGGCCGTGACAGCTTGGTATCAGAGCCGAACTGACCGTAGGAAGCCAATTGCAGGTGGTCGTTAGATAGGACTTGGTATTACCAAGAAAACTATTTAAAATTTTAAACCCTATGTTCGAAATCAACAAGTAGATTGCTTTTTATTCCTTATCCTCACCATTCTTAGTTCTAAAATTTCTTCTCCACTGCATTTGTTTTTGCTGTGCCTAACCCTAACAAATTCCTTCCTAACAGACAGCATTCCTATAAGCCCGACGAGGACGTCGAGCCCTTCTTAAGGGGGGGTGGATTGGACACATATCTTAAAGCCTTCCGAAGATGGTGCACAACATTGTGGCCGACCCAAGTGAGCTGGGAGGATGGGCTAGCCTTCTATGGAGAATGTTGGAACACCTTGGAGTGCCCCAACCAGACCTTCCCGTTTTCCATGCCAAGACCTATGAAATTCAAGGGAAGATACAATTTTGGGTTGGATGGGTGACAGTGAGAGCCCCTGAGTTGGATCGGACTTTCAGGGCAGCCAGAGGTAGTGATAAGAACGCCGAACTTGAAGCGGCAAGGAAGGCAGTCCTCTTCATCCGCCACCAGTATGACGACGTCTTTTTCGTCTCCCAGTTCCGCCTTATTCCTCAGGTTAGTGATGGAGGCAACAGCATTATGGTACCCGTGCCAAGTGATGAAGAAGAAGAGGAGACTGAAACAGAGACTGCTCATCACATTGTCTCTGCGGAGATAATGTATCACTACCCCAGAAAACCCTTTCACTGACGGGCGCTAAAGTCACACCACTGACGGGTCTCGCGCCCGTCACTAACGTGGCGTCAGTGGAAGTCAAACTTCCACTGACGGGCACTATGCCCGTCAGTAGATGTACACTTTCACTGACGGGCACAACGAGCCCGTCAGCAGAGATGCAGCGCAGGGGTGGCAGGAAACATCCTGAGAATTACTTTCACTGACGGGCGTGTATTCCGTGCCCGTCAGTGATGATGTCTTTCCACTGACGTGTACATTTATGTGCCCGTCAGTGGAAGTATGTTAACAAATTTTTTAAAATTTTATCTGGAAAGGCAATAAGAAGAATATGCAATTAATATCACAAGTATTAAGCATCTCTAACATTTCATATCAGAAAGATGAATCACATATAACACATTAATATCACAAATAGTGAATAGTACACACATAAAACCAAGTTTACAACGAATTAAAACGATAAACAATTGAATTTAACAATGTTTATTCTCACTAGCCCTACTAATCTGCGTGTACGACGCTTTGCTAGTGCTTGCAGGGCGGCGGGAAGGGGGTAATTGGACTCCCGCGTAGAAATCTCCGCTTGGCCGGATGACTTCGTTGTTGATGACATACGCGAAGGTTTTCTGGATGCGGGCAAAGTCCTTCCTCCAGTCGTACTTATCCTCGGCCAGGTCGTGTATGAAGTTATTGAACTGGTCCTGGGTCCACTACGGGTTCTGGGCCATGACGAACGCGTCCATGTGAGCGCAGACGTAATACCCACATGTAACACTATTTTCTGGCTGTTGCCTGCAAGGGAAGTTGAATTTGTGGGTCAGCTTCTTGCTCTTGCTCTCTGCTCCTCCCCCCCCGCAAGTTGTATTCCCAAAAGGCGTCTTCCAGAACTTGCTTAATTGCTGAGTAGTCCCGCTTGGCACTTCTTTGGGAATCAAAATAGTATATGAATCTGGCACGCCTGTCGATGGCGATGAGGATCCAGTGGTCGCTGCGTACAGGGTAACAAAGGAATATAAACAGACGGGGATACGTGATTAAGAACAACAAACTAGGAACGCTAGTAAGTAACTTACGGGGGGTTGTATGGCATGAGCAGGTGGTCCTTATCCTTATGGTATATCAATGACTCGGTGATATAATTTGTTACGAGCTGCTTCGCTTCTCGAATATAGTACTCGTTCATGATGATGGGATCGATTATTCCAAAAGCGCAGCTGGGCAGACGCCTAGACTCTTGGGCTTGGTAAAGCGTCCATAGCCTGACGAGCATGTTGTCGAGCCGGAACATGTTGAACAAATTAAATATGTCTTCAAAATTGATGTCGAAGGTGTCATGCTGTCTATCCAGGAAGAAACCATAATCTTTAGGCACCTCGACCTTAAAGTGTTGGACATAATCATCCTGATTTCGTGCCCGCATCACGATCGTGTCATGGAGCATTTTCATCTGCGTGGGCAGCCTCTGCACCTCATCATCTGGGAGCAAGGGCTCACCTGCCTCGTACACTATTGGTCGAGGCTTCACGATGGTTCCGGCAGATGTCTGGAAGGATAAGGCCTTCTTCTTGCTGTCCTTGCTTGCCTCCTTCGCAGCGGTGCCGCCCCGTCTGTGTGGTCTTTTTCTTTTCCTCTCCGGCTCCGGAGAGGCGGCCCTCTTGCCTCCCATCAACGCTTCGCCCACTGCGGCATTGAGCGTGCTTGGAGATAAGACCTTCCTTTCCGCTGCCCTCGGGTCATGGCGATGCTTGGTGCGCCTTTGAACGGGCGGCGAGTCCATCTTGGGTTGTTCCTCCTCCCGCGACGGAAGGATCGTCGTGTGCTGCTCCTCGGCAGGATCGTCGGCCCGATCATCGAAATCTACCGGCGTATTGCACAGGCCGAGCGGAGACGGGCCGGTTCCGGCTGATGGAGATGGTAGAACTGACGTACTAGGAGAGGACACCCCGGGGAAAGTTATCTGGCTCTTCGGCCACACGATGTAGTACCCCTTGCAGTCTCCTAGCTTCGTGACATCGTCTTCAGGGGCGACAGGAACTGTGACGTCAGTGAACTCGGCGACGACGCGGTCTACCTGAACCCTCGCCATGTGGGAAGGTACTGGGACGTTGTGGCATGTCGCGCCCTCCACCGTTGGGAAGACTAAGCCGTATGCGACCGTCTTCTTCACGCCAGGCAAAGGGATTGTGAGGTGGCATTTCGTGGGGCCCTGCATAACGAACAATGTGTCGAATTAGAGCATTGTTATCTGCACAATTCTATTGATTAGAGCACTGATATAAGTGATTCATGGTGGCGACGAAACTTACAGAGATGTCGTCGACAGGACTTGGCGACTCGGGGGCATTGTCGGAGGCCGAGGCGCAACTGCTCCATCCAGCAGGGTAGGAGCCCTGATGTCCATGAGGATGGACAGGTGGCCGAGACGCATCGTAGCCTCTAGACGCTAAAAATTCTTGGGCCGCCTTCTTGCCAGCCTCCTCGGCTGCCTTTATCATCTCCTGCAGTAGAGATGATTGCCTTCCTCTCCTCCTCTGGCGGGCAGCCTCGCGGTCCTGGGGAAACACCTCGTCCCAGATTGGGCCACTCCCGACGCCCCGCGCACGCCCTGACTTCTCTTTCGTCCCTAGAGCCTTCGACAAATGATCTTCCCACCTCTCGCTGTCGACAGAGTCCTGAGAGCTTTGAGGATGCTGCGACAGCTGTCTCTGCAAGGGAGGCGGACGCAAGTTATACCGTTGAGCGTATTGGGAGGAAATTAATTGAGTACTGACGGATAGACATTGGGTTGGAGATTTTACCAAACGTACGGACACCGCCTGAAGCTCTGGGTCCGTGATAGCTGGTGCCCCCGTTACTGGGTCGGAGACTGTGTGCGCCCTCATCCAAATCCTGGCGCGTTCCTGCTCGATATCCGAGAAAGGAACTGGCTTTCCAGCCGCTATTAGTGCGGCGTCCTCCTTGTCCCACTTCACTCTCTTCCCTGGGAACCCACGGCTCCCAAGGTGGTGGGGGAATTTGTTCTTCGCCCGTAGCTCCTTCGCCTGGCGACTCTTCTGCTCGAAGTCTTCACTGGTCTTGTCAGCAACGAACTGCTCCCAGTGTTCGCGTTCAATCTTCGGCCACTTCTTTTTAATTGTTGTCTCATAATCGGCACTTAGTAGCTTCTTCGCGTCGTAACGCCATGTCCTGAGAGCAGCAGACATGATGCTATCTGCTTTTCTTCTGACTCTTTCTTTGTCGGCTTCTGGGACCACGTACCGGTCCCATAACTTGTCGAACAGGACCTTCTTCTGGGCTTCAGTCAATTTCTTATATTCCGGGCACGTGATCCTAAGATGGTCACGGACAATGCACCCGCAGGTGTTGCTGAACGACTTCGCGGCCCTGTAAGGACTTTCAGGGGCACCTGTGATGCCGACTCGAGTGACGACGAAGGTCTCGTTCGTCATCTGGTTGCCTCCTCTAGGGTTGTAACGTCTTTTTCGCTGCGTAGGTGGTTGTTCGTCCTCGGGCGCCGCCTCTTCTCTTGGATCCGACTCGCTAGAGCCAGACTCGTCATCGGAGTCACCGACGCTAGAGCCGGACTCATCAGCACTCTCCTTTTCTGACTCGACGTCACGTTCCTTGGCCGATTCTGACCCGACGGCACGTTCCTTGGGCGACTCTGCGCCATGTTCCTTTTCTGACTCGACGGCATGTTCCTTGGGCGACTCGACGGCATGTTCCTTTTCTGATTCGACGTTACGTTCCTTGGCCGACTCGACGGCATGTTCCTTGGCTGCTTGGGCTCTTGCTTGCACATCTGCTTTTGCCCTAGTGAAGTGCTGTGTTATTTTCTTCTGGGCTGCCTCCTTCTTTGCTTCTTCCACTCTTTTTTTCCCGGTAGACTTAGCCATTTCTTTTTGTATGAAGGCACCATAAGCTTGGCCTTCCTCGCTTTGCAGATGTGCTTCAGCTAGCTCGCCGAGAGCACGGGCCGAAGCAACAGTTTCTTCAGTTGCTTCTAACCGTACTCCTCTCCCGGAGAGGATAGGAGCAACGTCTTCGACTATCTCCGAAGGTTGAATTGCTTCAACTAGCTCACGATGCTGCTCTTCGATCGTCTCCGAAGGTTGACTTGCTTCAACGAGCTCACGATGCTGCTCTTCGTTGGCCATACTCAACTATAACGGCAGCCGAATAGCCAAATAAGCAAGAAATGTATATCATGAATCGACATAATGTTATAGATAATATGAATGGCATAATGGTATTACAATACTGCTCATAATGTTATAATCATGGCAATGTAAATATAGACTACACCTATGCCAATAAATTCGCAAAGGCAATTGCTCAAAGGAGAGATGATATAAATAAAATACTTTGCCATCAGAGCACAAATATATTCATCATCTATAAATATATCCGAGACATATCTTAGAGAAACAGCAAACGGCTTGCATAACTATTCATCTTAAATAGTTGATAACAAGATACTGAAGAACAAGAGCTGGCAGGATTTTGTCACCTCAAATGAAGTATGCATCACATTACTTCAGCATAAATAATAACACCAAGGGTTGAGGAATACAGATCCGGAATAATACTATTGCTCATAAGCATGCAAAACATCAGTTTAATAAATGGAATGACAAAGAGTATTAGTATATAGGCTATATGAGCTTTGCATGTGTGAAAGCACACAAACACAACATGCAACAGATACATACATGGAGAATTATGCCTTAAGCAGCAGAATTACAAAAGAACATCCACCCATCACAATGAAGCAAATCAAGAAAGCAAATATGCCGTTTAGGACAGCACACATGAAGCAAATCAAATCAAATGCTAATGAAGTGACAAATTGCAGAGAAATAAGAAGAACTAGGAAATAATCTTGTGCGGAAATGCAAATTTCAGGTTATATAGGAGGAAGCTAATTTAAGGATGGTCTTACAATATACCAAGTGAAATGCCACAACAAAGAGTATTAGTATATAGGCTATTCTTCTTCTTTCACAATATAAATAGGAATACAGATATAGGATCTTGCAAGCATCATACTGAAACCCTTAACAAAATTCCAGTTCTACTCAGGAACCCTAAAAGAATAAGTTAAGAAAAACTGATAAGAAATCTGATAAGAAATTGTGAAGTGCATTTATTCAGAATGATGTGAACTATGCCTTCTTATTCTGGTAGCATTGCTGAAGGTGCTGCGGTTGTAATATTTTTAGCTTTATTAAGTTAGACAAGGCATGGTTGTAACATTCACAGTCCATCAGATGTGTACAACAGTTTGTACCAGTTACCAATAGCTAAGTAACATTAAATTTTTATGGGGAAAACATTTAACAGTCTAACTCGGTGTTGATAATGTACTGGTCTGTGCAGCAGAAGCCCACCATATGTTTGTTCAACTGAATTGCATCACAGTTAGTTTATCTATCTCTAGTAAAATTGTTGAGATCACTTACCCTCCAAATCATGTAATGCATTTTGTGCTGTTACTTTCTGGAGTTGAACAGGATTCCAACATTTTGGACACTTAGCTCTGTTTCTTGTCACCGACCAAACACAAGAGTCACGCAGTTGCTCAATGATAATACACATTGACTCAGTACCATAAGTATTCAGCCTTTTACTTCATGTCTTGTTTCAACTTAAGTATCCATATGGAAGTGCAATTTTTTGGAAACATGCAGGTACCGTTCAGCTAGTACTTTAAAATTTCCTTATTTCTGTTTCTCTTTGAGTCTGTGTGCTATCTGGATGATCATGTCAGCACTGACATCCATCAATATGACTATATGCCCTCTCCAGGGTCATATTCTGAATAATGATGCAAGGTGTGTGGAGTAAAGTATCTGCAGATCTGTACTCCTAGAAAGCTAGGATTTGTGGGGGCAAAAACATCACTAATACACACATGCATCACAGGCCTTGCAGTCGTACAGAAACAAAAGAGGAGGAAGAAAAACCAGAAAGTTCAAGCTATGACCATCTTGCAGTCGTACAGAAACAAAAAGAAGCACGCTGAACATGATCTCAAGTCCATCCCCTAAGTGCATCTTGCTCCAATCTTAATGGGAGAGGCTTACCGGTTGAAGAAGAAGCCGAGCAGCGGCGTATGCGTCCCGGGGGCGAACCCTAGGCGGCGGCGGCGCCGAGGGGGTGTGCGCGGGGACGGGGCGGCGGCGGCGGCGTCCCGGGGGCGAACCGTCGGCGGCGGGGGAGTCCCGGGGCCGAACCCTAGGCGGCGGCGGCGGCGAGGGGGCGTGCGCGGGGACGAGGCGGCGGCGGCGGAGTCCGGAGGGCGGTCGGGCAGCCTGCCGGCGTCGGGGGAGGGCGGCGTCTCGCTGCTGGTCCAAAAACGAACGCGCGGGACTTGGTGAAATTTTCGCCAAGTCCCGCGCCCGGCTTATATAGGGGAGAACACTTCCACTGACGGGCAACCCTAAACACCCGTCAGTGGAAGTATCCCACCAGAGCGCTCAGCATGGCTACTATATTCACTGACGGGCAATTATATTAGGCCCGTCAGTGGAAGTGTAGTTACACTGACGGCATGGATATTTCGCCCGTCATTGGAAATTTCTCCACTGACGGGCATATATTACGCCCGTCAGTGGAAGTGCCTCCACAGGTATCTTCTTCACTATCAGTCTGCTCTTCTGTTATTTATGATCAATGTTTTCTCTTAGTCTCACTCAATTACTCTTACACGGCTGGTATCAAGCTGTGCTAGTCTCTTTATTGAAACTTCTTAAACTTATTACTCTCATCTAACTTCTATTTATATCTCTATTTCTTCTCTCATTTTATGTTGTACTCTCTATTTTATTTACATTCTAGTGCTACCTTGTTCTCATGTTTCTTGAGTTTTGATGGTCTTTACTTGTGCAACTTATCTCGTCACTCTCTTACTTCGTCTCTCGTGTGCTGCTCTCTACTCTCTTCTTCTTCTCTCTATCTTTTTCTATTCTTTTCATTGTTTTCTTGTGTCACTAGCTACTTCTTCTTTACTCTTTCTTCTTTTCTCTATTATATTTTTCTTTTCTCATTTGTATGGTTTTTTTCTCTATTTCTTATTTTATTGTCTTCTCTCTTCTTTATCGTTATCCATTCCAATGGATTCCTTCAAGTTCTCATACTCACATTTTTGTCCAAACTGTGACAAAGTAGCAATGCCACCACTCAAGCTGCACCATTATCATGATCAGGCTTATGTTGCACATGGAGCGGGCGTTTCAAAAGAAAAAGGTAATGTTTTACACATACACACATGCATACACAGAATATTGATTAATAAAAAATTCACGTAATTACACATACGCATACACATATTGAGGTAGCTAGCTAGGTCTCGTCGTCCTCAGCACGCCTCTCGATAGTAGTCTTGATCTGCTTGGTGGTATACGTCAGTCCTTCGGCGTGACTCCGTCTTATGTAGGGACGCGCATCATGGGTAGCTTTGTTCCTTTTGCGGTGACGATTATCATCATGTTCTTCTTCGGTGTCTGGATCATCGAATTGGTCGTAGTCCTCTTCATCAACTACACCATCGACTCCAACAATACTCCTTTTCCCTTTCCTCACGACGACGCGCTTCTTGTTCTTTGGGTCGGTTATGTAGAAGACTTGGGCGAGTTGTTTTGCCAATACCCATGGCTCATCTTTCGGACTGATTGATTTAACTTGTCGTGACTCCATAGGGATCGGTGCAGGTATAACCATGGTACTGGTGTTGATATCTTCGGTTCGGACATCTTTTGCCCATCTGACACGAAACATAGGGATCTTGGTCACGGTGTAGTCAAGTTCCCAGATCTCTTCGATCACGCCGTAGTACCTACACTTCTTGCCCTGGTGACTACTTCTAGACTCTTGCGTTATGCCACTGTTTTGGTACGTGCTTTTCCGGTCTTGAGCTTCCGTATAGAATGTGTATCCGTTGATATCGTATGATTGCCATGTCACGACTTTGCTGTCGGGTTCTTGTGATAACATTTTTACCACCCTTTCTTCTTCATTTCTCGACTCCCGTTCATACCAGAAGTCCTTTAGCCACCTGGAAAACTTTACGTTGTGCTCTTTCGACAGCGCAACTGTCCCCTTTCTCGGGTTCTCTTCGCGTAACTGTTTCATGTGGATCTGAATATAAGGCCGCACCACAGCCAGGTGCTGTAACACCACGAAATGTGCTCTGTCATAGTCATCTGACCTTCCCGAACTGTAGACATGCAAATTTTTACGACCGATCGCACCTTTACCGTCGAGCCGCCCCGTGTGCCGAGAAACTGGAACACCTATAGCTTTCTGATCACGCATGTAATTCGTGCAGAATTCGACGCACTCTTCGGCACCATAGCCCTGGATGATGCTCCCTTCCGGATGCGATCTGTTACGAACGTAGCGCTTGACAATCCCATTGTACCTTTCGAACGGGTACATATTGTGTAGAAACACGGGACCTAGGTCCAGTATCTCCGGGACGATATGGATCATGAGATGTACCATGATATCGAAGAATGCCGGAGGGAAGTACATCTCGAGTTCGCATAGTATGACAGTGATCTCCGCCTTCAGTACTAGGCAGCGCTGCACCGTGATCGACTTCTGACAGATCGTGTTGAAAAAGTTACAAAGGTCCGTGATAGTCTTGCGGACCCCTGGCTCCATGATACCTCTAATTGCAACAGGAAGTATCTGCGTGATCATCACGTGGCAGTCATGGGACTTCATACCAATTAGTCGGTGAGTCTTCATGTCAACAAGTTTCCGGATGTTTGCAGAGTAACCTGAAGAAACTTTGACACCATAGAGGCATTCACAAAAGCTATGGAGCTCCTCTCTGCTCAAAGTGTAACAAGCAGCAGGACAGCTGGTCTTGACTCTGATCGCACTCTTCCCCGTCTTGGTCATTTCTTTTGTTGCCCACAGCTCGGGTCTTATATTCATGTGTTGCATGTCAGCTCGTGCCTTCGGTCCATCTTTTGTCTTGTCTGGAATGTTGAGCAAGAGACCGAGCAAGCTGTCGCACACATTTTTCTCGACATGCATGACATCAATGCTGTGACGGGTGTCTAGGTGACGCCAGTAAGGCAAGTCCCAAAATACAGATTTTCTTTTCCAGACGCCCTTCACCGGCGGTTGTTTCTTTCCTTTTCCGGGCTCAACCTCGTCCATTGCATTCAGGAGGTCATAGATTTCTTGACCGGTCTTCTCCCGAGGCTTTGGACGGATTTCGTGTGTTCCGTCGAACCTTTCCGTGTCCTCCCTCCATGGATCATTCATGGTCAGCCACCTTCGGTGGCCCATGTACACAATTTTCCTAGAGCCTTCTAAGAAAACACTTGTCGTCTCTTCCATACACTTAACACATGCTTCGTATCCTTTCGTACACTGGCACGCGTTGTTCCCGTACGCGGGATAATCTTGCACCGTTGTGAACAACAGAGCTTTCAGATTGAAGAACTCTTCTTTGTTCGCGTCCCAGACCGTAGCCCCTTCTTCCCATAGCGTAGCTAGTTCGTCCTTCAGTAGTTGTTGATACACGTTGAGATCCATTCCAGGTTGCTTTGGGCCTTGAATGAGAATAGATAGGTGTATGTACTTCCGCTTCATGCACAGCCACGGAGGGAGGTTATAGATCCAAAGAACCACTGGCCATGTGCTGTGCCTGCTGCTCATATTGCCGAAGGGATTGATTCCGTCCGTACTCATACCGAACCTGATATTTCTTGGATCACTACCGAAATCTGGGTATTCGGCGTCGATTGCCCTCCACTGAGAAGCATCAGCTGGGTGTCTCAAGACCCCCTCATCCTTTCTTCGCCCCTCTTCGTGCCAACACAGCAGCTTTGCCTCCTTCTTGTTACCGAATAAACGCTTCAAACGGGGGAGGACTGGAAGGTACCATACAACCTTTGCAGGGGCACCACTTGTCAATTCTTCCTCGTCATCGTCTTGCTTTCTGCCCTGCTTATATCGGGATGTGTTGCACACCGGACATTTGTGCAGCTCTCCGTACTCTGTGCGGTAAATAATGCAGTCGTTCGGACAGACATGGAATCTCTCCACATCCAATCCAAGGGGGCAGATAACCTTCTTGGCTTCCTCGGTGCTCGTCGGCAACACGTTCTCCTTGGGCAAAACCGTCGCAAGGTAAGCCAGGGTCTCATCGAAGCTTGCGTCCGGACAGTTGTGGGTTGCCTTTATCCTTAGCAGTTCGAGCGTGACCGACAGACGCGTGTGCTCAGGATCGCAACTGGGATACAACGGTTTTGTCGAGTCTTCCATCAGTTTCGCAAACTTTGCGACCTCCCTTTCATCCTCGGGGTCTTGGACCACCAGCTCCGCCATGTGACTGTCCCTCACCATTTCAGCCAAATTGTTCCCCGCCTCTGCCGTCAACTCATCCCTACATTCAGAAATGTCGTCTTGGTCTTCCTCTGCGTCTTCATGTCTGGCCTCTTCTTCTACACTTTCATGAGCAGCTAATATTATTTCTCCCTCCTCCCCGTGACTTGTCCAACGTACGTAACCTTCCATGAAACCTTTTGTAAGCACGTGTAGCTGCAACATCCCTCTATCCCTGAACATTATCGCGTTCTTGCATATACGACATGGACAACACATTTTCGTCGCATGCTTCCTCTCCCTATCTCGCTCGGCCACATCCAGAAACCCATTCAAAGCATCGACGAAACTACGTGTCGCCCTTTCTCCGTACATCCAACTTCGATCCATCGATCCCTATAACAACAAACTAATTGATTATAGTTCAAATTCATAACATAAACATTAAAATTATTCTTTTCTTTCATTTATTAAATCGTACCAAAGAAAGATTGCTATATAGTGCCGTCAAAATCGAAGCGGGTACGATCGCCTTCCGAAGAGGGTAGGGATCGAGAGAGAGGAGGGGAGGGAGAAGAGAGGAGGACAGAGAGAGGGTTAAGAGATCTCTACACCTAGATATAGATCTAAATTATAGATCTAGGGGAAGGAGGGGAGGGGCAAAGAGGAGAATTAGATCTAAGGGGATCGAGGGTTGAGAGAGCTAGAGATTTAGATCTAGTTTGCAAATCGATCTAGGAGCTAGGAGGGGGAGGAGGAGGGAGGGAGGAGGGGGAGGAGGAACACAGGAGCCGCAGCAATCACCCCTGCAAGTATTAGGCGCCCGCAGCTGGCCTTTTGGCGCGCGAGTGAGTGAGAGGCCAGCTGCGGGCAGCTACTGACTTAATAGCAGACTTTCCACTGACGGGCGCAAATACCAACACGTCAGTGAAAATGTGGCCACAAGCCCTAACAGAAGTCCAAATTTCCACTGACGGGCAGTAATACTCCCGTCAGTGTATGTATTACTTCTACTGACGGGCGAAAATACCAAGCCGTCAGTGAAAATGAGGCCGCAAGCCCTACCAAAAGTCCCAACTTCCACTGACGGGCAATAATAGACCCGTCAGTGGACTTCATACTTCTACTGACGGTCAAATACCTGTGGCCCGTCAGTGTAGACCTCCCGTCAGTGGAGCGGCCAAAATAGGCCTCTCCCGCAATATCTACTGACGGGCGAGTTATTGCCCGTCAGTAGAAGTGAGGTCTCCGGGCCTCTATATTTATTCTGCTGACGGGTTTGTAAGTGCCCGTCAGTGGTTTGTTTCATCAGCGACGGGCGGTTTGTCGCCCGTCAGTGATGATCGTTCAGGAAAGGCTCTATCTGGCGTAGTGTATGATGGTTTATATTGGGACTACAAGGAGGCCACTCAGAATTTAGAAAGGGTGACGAGAGCTAACCGTAAGCTCCGGGCTGAGTTGCGCCGCAAGTGGCGGGTCGCTAATGGAGACGAGTCGTCATGTGGAGAGAGCCCGTATGTCCCGACACAGGAGACCAACCAGCCCCAGAGTTCTGGAGCTAAGCCGCGTAAGAGAATGACATCTCGACAGTATCTCCGACTCTTCACCCCAAAACCAGCACCATCCGCTTCAGCCCCTACTCAGGGAATTGTACCACCCGTCGTTGAAGAAGAAGAGGAAGAAGATCCGGAAGAGCGTGTGTGGTATATCTCCAGCGACACCCAGTCCGAGGATGAGTAAGATGACGCGTGGAGAATAGCAATGGAGGCTTACGAGACCTGTCGTCCCCATGAAGAAGCCCCTCTAGTCCTTAGGAAAGTGTTCGGATTTTAGTGTAAGATGAAGGTCTCATTTTGTAATGTAAGTTGGACCAAAACCCTAGGTTTAAGACATCTTTTGGAGGCATGTAATTGGGTATTTGGAGCTGCAAGTTTTGGGCATTTTGTAACGTTTAGTTCGCCGTAAGGTGACCTAAACCGTGGCCCCATGTATGAACCATGTCGGACGTATTAATACATTCCTGTGTTGTCGTCCATCGCTCTTATTGTCGTTTTGTACTGTGTTTTCTCGTGAAGATATGTATGAAACGACAGGACATGTTCATAAATACCTCACCACCCATGTGTTGCCGACTAACTCTGTTGCCTTTTGGTTGCAACAGAATGGCCTCCGGAACACGTGGAGCTGCTCGTGGCCGTCGTGAGAACAATGAGGAGGAAATGCCACCTCCTCCCCGGGAGCCAAGTGTCGCGGACCTGCTCAGGACTCAGAACAGGATCCTCGAGCAGCTGGCGCGCAATCAAGGCGCCGGTGGTGGACACGCTCATGGTGGCCTAGCTGACTTTCAACGGACCCAGCCTCCAACCTTCAGCCAAACCGATGATCCTTTGGAAGCTGATAGCTGGATCCAGCAGATTGAAAGTAAACTCGAACTGGCGGAGTGCACCGATGCGAACAAGGTTAAATTCGCCTCTCACTACCTGGTTGGCGCTGCCGCGGAGTGGTGGCAGAACTTCAAGGCCATGCAGGCCGCCGGCCATGTAGTCACATGGGCTGAATTCCGGGCCGGTTTCCGTGAATTCCATATCCCCTCTGGGATCATGGCACTGAAGAAACAGGAATTCCGTCAGCTCCGTCAGGGTCGGAAGCCTGTTATGCAGTTTCTCAGGGAGTTTAATCACCTCGCCCGGTATGCACCCCGTGAGGTATCCACTGATCAGGAGAAGGTGGACAGTTTCACGGAGAAACTGAATGAAGGGATGCAAAACAGACTCGTTACTGTGGACGTTCAGAACTTTCAGCACCTGGTAGATAAGTCCATCCAAATTGAAGCAAAAGAGCTAGCGTTTGATCAGTCTCGCAAGCGTGAACGAGAGGCACAGAAATCAGTCGCAAGCAGTTCCCAAAGGCCGCGGGTGTGGCAGCCACAGCCACCCCGCCCAGCAACGCCTTACCCACCAAGACCTCAAGGATATGCTCAAGGATATGCTCCTCAGCCTCAACCATGGAGAGTTCAGCCTCGGCCTCAGGGAGGCCAGCAGCAGAGGTCCACGTTTGACATGAGCAGAGTGAAGTGCTATAACTGTGGACACATGGGACACTTTGCGAACGCCTGTTCATATCCTCGTGTCGGGGCCGCCAATGCCCCAAATGTGCAGCAGGGTCAGACCAAAGGGAATCCTCAAGCCAGGAGGCCAGTCCCCAATAAGCCCCAAGCCCCCGGCCGTGGCAGAGTCAACCATGTCACCGCCGAAGATGCTCAGGACGTGCCAGAAGTTGTGCTGGGTACGCTTTCAGTAAACTCAACTCCTGCGACCGTACTTTTCGATTCCGGAGCATCGCATTCCTTTATCTCCAGTACATTTGCACATGAGCATCATATTCCTTCATCAACTTTGCATCCTCCGCTCCTTATTGCAACCCCTGCTTCGGAAATAAAGACCGAACTGGTTTGCAAAGATGTTAAGGTAGAAATTGGTGGAGAGACCTTCTTAGCCAATGTGGTGGTATTAAAGTCAAAAGGGTTGGATGTGATTTTAGGAATGGATTGGTTAACCAAGCATAACGCCAAGATTGACTGTGCCGAAAGGTCTGTCTCACTGGTAGCTGATTCGGGCAAAACAGTTACCTTTGTGTCATCCTCCTCCTCCTCCGGACATTTGTTTACCATGGTTGGCACCCAAGACCAGGATATTGAGCTAGTTCCGGTAGTTTGTGAGTATCCCGATGTTTTCCCTGAGGAATTGCCGGGAATGCCTCCTGACCGTGCCGTGGAGTTCGTCATTGACCTCCCGCCCGGTACAGCTCCTGTCTCAAAGCGTCCCTACCGGATACCCCCAAATGAATTATTAGAGATGAAGAAGCAGCTCCAGGAGCTTGAGAGCAAAGGATTTATCAGACCCAGTTCTTCACCCTGGGGATGCCCCGCGATGTTCGTGAAGAAGAAGGACTTAAGTTTACGAATGGTGGTTGACTACCGCCCGTTAAACGAACTCACGGTGAAGAACAAGTACCCGCTTCCTCGGATTGATGATCTATTTGATCAATTGACCGGAGCTTGTGTCTTCTCCAAAATTGACCTTCGCCTGGGCTACCACCAAATAAAAATCAGATCTGAAGACATCCCAAAAACGGCCTTCACTACTCGCTATGGATCATACGAGTATACAGTCATGTCCTTCGGATTGACCAATGCTCCGTCCACTTTCATGCAGCTCATGAATTCCGTATTTATGGAGTACCTTGATCGATTCGTCGTCGTCTTTATTGATGACATCCTTATCTACTCCAAATCTGAAGCAGAACATGAAGACCACTTAAGAATGACATTGGACAAGCTTCGTGAACATCGCCTCTATGCGAAGTTTTCGAAGTGTGAGTTTTGGAAATACCAAGTGGAATTCTTGGGCCACGTTCTTTCAGCCGAAGGTGTTGCCGTAGACCCCAGCAAAGTGCAAGCCGTCCAGGATTGGAAGTCACCTAGATCAGTTACTCAGATTCGTAGCTTCCTTGGATTAGCAGGCTATTATCGTCGGTTTATTGAGGGATTCTCCTCTATAGCCAAGCCCATGACAGAGTTATTGAAAAAGGATACTAAGTTTGTTTGGTCTGACAAATGTGAAGCGAGTTTCCAAAAACTCAAAGAGAAGCTGACTTCAGCCCCGGTGCTTATCCTTCCTGACGTTCACAAGGACTTTGAGGTTTACTGCGACGCCTCCCGAAATGGTTTGGGATGTGTCCTCATGCAAGAAGGCCAAGTTGTCGCATATGCCTCACGACAGTTGCGTCCGCATGAAGTCAATTACCCAACCCATGACCTGGAATTGGCAGCCGTAGTGCATGCCCTGAAGATCTGGCGACATTACCTCATCGGTAATCGTTGCGAGATTTATTCGGACCATAAAAGCTTGAAGTACTTGTTCACCCAACCAGATCTAAACCTCCGCCAAAGAAGATGGCTTGAGCTGATCAAGGATTATGATTTAGGTCTGAATTACACCCCTGGCAAGGCTAACGTTGTTGCTGATGCACTTAGTCGGAGAGCTTATTGTGACAACACCATGATTATGGAGCAGCAACCCCCGCTTCACGAGGAATTTCAGCGGCTCAACTTGGAGATGGTTGAGCAAGGATCCCTCGCCACCCTCGAGTTAAAACCCTCTCTAGGAGACCAAATTAGGGCTGCCCAAGCTCAGGACGTTGGAATGCAGAGAATCAGAGAAAAGATAAAGGATGGTACCACCACCTGTTTTACCGAAGATGAGCATGGAGTGCTATGGTTTGGAAAACGGCTCGTGGTACCCAAGGACCAGAAGTTAAAAGATCAGATCCTTAATGAAGCCCACAATTCTCCACTGACTATTCACCCCGGCAGCACAAAGATGTATCAAGATCTCCGTCAGCGATTCTGGTGGACCCGAATGAAAAGAGAGATTGCTCGCTATGTCGCTGAGTGCGACGTATGTCGTCGTGTAAAGGCCGAGCACCAGAGACCTGCAGGACTACTTCAACCACTCCCCGTTCCTGAGTGGAAATGGGAAGAGATCAGCATGGATTTTGTGGTTGGACTACCTAGAACCCCCAAGGGCAACGATGCGATATGGGTTATTGTGGATCGCCTTTCCAAGGTCGCCCACTTCATTCCTGTGAAAACCACCCACAATGTCGCTCAGTTAGCAAAGTTATATATTGCCCGGATTGTCTGTCTTCACGGTGTCCCCATCAGGATCACCTCGGATCGAGGTACCCAATTCACCAGCCGATTTTGGAAATGCTTACATGAAGCCTTAGGAACCTCTCTATCCTTCAGCACCGCCTTTCATCCTCAGACTGGAGGTCAGGTTGAGCGAACCAACCAGATTTTGGAAGACATGTTAAGGTCCTGTGCTCTCACCGCTGGTTCCAATTGGGAAGACTACTTACCTTATGCGGAGTTTGCTTATAACAATAGTTATCAGACTAGCCTCGAAATGGCTCCGTTCGAGGTACTTTACGGAAGAAAGTGCAGAACCCCACTGAACTGGTCAGAAACTGGTGAGAGGCAATTCTTTGGACCAAACGCAATTGAAGAAGCGGAAGAGCTAGTTCACCACGTCCGACAACGTCTTCGTGAAGCACAGTCGAGACAAAAGAGCTACGCCGATCCACACCGTCGAGAAGTTACCTTTCAGGTTGGAGACAGTGTATATCTTAAGGTCACTCCATTCAAAGGAGTCCACCGTTTTGGAATGAAAGGAAAGTTGGCTCCTCGCTACATTGGGCCATATCAAGTCTTAGCCAAGCGAGGAACCGTTGCATATCAGTTGGAGTTACCCCCAGAGTTGTCCCAAGTGCACAATGTCTTTCATGTGTCCCAACTAAAGGCGTGTCATCGCATCCCCGAAACAAAGATCAACCCCAAGATGGAAGTGTTACATGAAGACCTCTCTTATCGAGAACATCCAGTGTATATCCTCGATGAAAAAGAGCGCAAGACCCGAAGCCGTGCCATCAAGTTCCTCAAGATCCAGTGGAGTAACCACACTGAAGATGAAGCTACGTGGGAACGTGAAGACTGGCTTAGGACAGAATTCCCTGACTTGTTTGTCGATCGTTAGAGATCTCGGGTCGAGATCTTTTTAAGGGGGGTAGGTTTTGTAATACCCGAAACACCTTGTAAACACCCAGATGTATCGATTAGGGTTTTTGCCCTGCATTCATGCATACATGGCATTCTCATCACCACACCTCGCGAACTTTAGTTGTATATCAAACTTTATAATATAGAATATGTGCATATCTCATCCTTGAAAACTCAATTTGTGGAAATTAACACCAATCAATTTATTTGAAGTATCGGACTTCGACAATAACGTAATCAAGGGGGTGGGGCCGGTGAATCCCTCCGATGAATCCCCCTACTGGTCTACTCCCTCAATAACATACTATTTTCTCTCTTAAGGTTGCCCCAATGCCACATGAAATCATAGCGTGAATAGACCCTCCGAGGGCAAACCCTAAAAGTGCCGAGAAACTAGGGTTTGAGAAAAAGTGGACCAAAGGTGGATGAAATCTTTTCAAATTTTGGAATCAGGCATGAGATAGTGGATACTAGGTCCATGCCAAGTGTCACAATTGTTGGAGCACTTTAAGACCTAACCCTAGCCCAACGCGTCGAGTTAGGGCAAACCCTACATTTGAACTGGAACCCCATTCAAAACAATTTAAAATTGTCTCAAACTCCCACAGTATGTCATAAATAATATTGGGAGGGCCTGGTAAAAATTTTAGAGAATTTGGAGAAGTATTCGCACATAAAATGACAAAGGGGACAAATCTGTTCTATATAAAAAGAAAAGAGAAAGAAAAATGAAAAAAAGAAGAATGGCCGAAGCCTATTGGGCCGCAGCCGTGCCGGCCCATCTCCCCCTCTGCACCCCCGCGCGCGCCTTCCCTCCCACTGCCGCTGGGCCCCGCCTGTCGGTCGCCCCTGTGCCGCTGCCACGCGGGCCCGGGCGGTCAGCCGCTCCTTCCCCGCGTCAGCGCCTCGGCGCCACGTCGCCTCCACCCGTACGCCGGCGTGGGCGGTGCCGCCCCGACCGGCCACTCCCCGGCCTGCGCTGTCTGCCCCTCCGACCGGGCCGCCGCCCTATAAGAAGGCCGCCCCGACCACGCCCCTCCTCCCCCGCGTCAACCCTAGGCCACCTCCCTTGCTCCCCTTGTCGGAACCACCGCCGCCGCCATCTTCCCGAGCACCGGCGACCCGCTCTGACGAGCAATCGGTGCGTCTCCGGTCCTCCTCCGTCTCCTAATCCCCTCCCTCGAGCTCCGCTTCTCCCTCCTCTAACTCCTCCTCCCTCCTTTTTCTCAGATCTGCCACTGGAGAGCACCCCACGCCGGTCGTCTTCCCCACCTCCGGTTACTTCACCGGCGAGCTCGAGCAGGCATACCCGTGCTTCCCCGCTCCCCTTCTCCCCTTCCCGAGCTACCCTTGCTCCTCCCTAACACCCCCGATTCGTCCCGGTTGCAGGTCCGAGCTCCGAAGCCCGCCGCCGCCGGTGACCGAGCCTCTCCACCGCCCTCCTCCGTCGACAGCTTGCTCCGGCCCTTCTCCGGCCTCCCCGAGGACCGAATCGAGCCCAGGGTAAGCGCCGGCCCCCTTGGCCACCCTCCCCGAGCTCCGGTGAGCCCCGTGGCTCACTCGGGTGCTACTCCGGCGAGGCGCCGCCGCATAAAACCGCCGCCGGCCGCTGTCCAGAGAGAGAGAGAATCGGTGAGATGAGAGAGAGAGAGAAAAAGAGAGAAAAGAAATGGGGGCCGCGTGGCCGCCATTGATTGGGCCACGGGTGCTCCTGGGGTCCCACCCGTCGGTGGGGATGGGTTAAGGGGGAGGAATCCCGGGTAGATTTAGGTTGGGTGCTCGTAGTATTTTAGAACTGACCTGTGTACGGTTCGGGTGCGGGTAGTAATTAGAGTATGGCCGAAAAGGGAAAGTTAGGTTTAGGGGGGGAGATTTCTAAATTAGGCCGAAATTCAAATGGCCATATCTTTTGAACCACAAATCCAAAATTGATAAATTTTATATTTCTGGAAAGCTTAGAAAAATATCTACATTTTGGCTGAATCAAAATGTTAATTTGATTACATGCACAGGGAAATATCTAGGGTAGAAGATTTGTTGCATCCGAAAGTCCATTAACCCTAACTTCGCGTCCGTAGCTCCGATTCCGATGAGGTAGACCTTTCTAGAAACCTTGCGACATCTTCTACGATGTGGAGCACCTAGAATACCAGTAGGGTAACATGCATAGTCTCACCTCGTAGGATACTAGTTATTAGCTCTTTAGTCGTCGCACCTCGTAAACCCTAATTTGACAAATGTAACCTTAATGGCAGCGAACTCGTGGCTTACACTACATATGATATATGAACCTATCCAGCACTATGTCGTGCCCTATCCTCGAAGTTACTAACCCTAAGTCGTCGTAATCCTGCATAAAATGACATGCATGCGCATCTAGGGTTTCATACCACTTACACCAAGCTTCACATAAAAGTTAGCGACCCTAATGCTTAGTCACCCTCACGTCGCCTTAGTAATGCATCTCTCACATAACATATCATGCATACATGCTGGACCTTATGGAATTCTTTATCATTTCTTTTCCGGTACTTGCGTTATTCGTAACAGAGGCTGAAGAGGAAGACCACCCGGCTTACGACATTGAGCAAGAGCTAGATCCTAGCACCCAAGGCAAGCAGAGCTTGTTGCATTGCACTCTTAATATTGTTCGTATATCCCTGATTGTATGCTTTATTCTCGCACGTATTGTTTGAATACTAGCATGCTAGGGATGTGATTGGATTGAGTCAGGGTCGATGGTTGGTTGGAGTATGATCTATTGTGTGTCAGTGATGGTCTAAATCTAAAAGATTAATCAACTGGAACCTTGATAATAAGTGAGATGGGAGAGCCGAGGGTGGGTGCACGATGGATAAGGTGGTATTGTAACGAGAAGGAAGAAGGCGAACCCGGGGAATGAAGGATGATGTGAGATTGAGATATTCGCCATACCACCGGAGGTGATTTCATCGTGCACTTTTCCCTTTCCACGCGAGGACGTTAGCGGCAACCGACGCTTTGGTGTTGATGGATGGGCCTACCTCTTGGAGGCTAGCTACCTCAAGAGAGTGAGGCGTCCACCTCACCTTAGGAATCGGGGTGTCGGTAACGGTCCGAGAGAATAAATGATGATAGGACGTTAGCGGCAATCGACGCTTTGGTGTTGATGGACGGGCCATCCCCTTGGAGACGCGTATCTCAAGGAGGAGGCATCCACCTCACCTTAGGAATCGAGTTGTCGGTAACGGTCCGAGAGAATGGTAATGGGTTATGATAGGACGTTACGGCAATCGACGCTTTGGTGTTGATGGACGGGCCATCCCCTTGGAGACGCGTATCTCAAGGAGGAGGCATCCACCTCACCTTAGGAATCGAGTTGTCGGTAACGGTCCAAGAGATAAAATGGTTATAGAATGGATATGGAGTGAGATGATGGTCATGGATTGGATGCATATGGGAAAGAGTCTATCGGATTTTAGGTGGTAAAGCTTGTGATGTTATCTAGAGGTCAATGTTACTGCTTTATGTATATTGTTACTCTGAGAAGCATCCATGTTTACTTCTGTAGTAGTATATCCATGTGTAGGACATTTAATCAAGCACGATTAAGTCTTGCGAGTACGTTTGTACTCACCTAGGATATTCCTAGAGCTTGCAGGTGAGCCGGTGGTCGAAGACTATTTCGATGATGCCTAATATTGCTGTTTCCTCGGTAGTGTTCGACATTTTGGGAAAGCTTTTGTGGGTATGAATCAGCGGATGATGTTCCGCTAAGGGTTTGCCAAAACTATTCCGCTGTTGTTCGTTTATCTTATGTAATGGTTTACTTCTTCGGTTATCACCGACTGATGTAAACATATGAGTCCCTCGGGTGGACAATTAGTAGTATTACTGTTAATTAGAGTTTTGTTGTGCTATCAAGTTGTTATTCAGGCTGCCCATATACATTGCGTGTATGATTTGAAGTATATGGGTATGTCGTGAAGGATTGAGGTGGTTCCTCTCTTCACCCCGTTGAGCATGTGTCGACTGAGTGACCCGCTGGCTGAGATGCAGTGCCGGCCAGGCAGGGTGTGGGTGGGTTCTACCGGGCCTTCGGGTGACCCACTAGCTTCGAGCTAGGTTAGGGTGTGGGTAGAATCACCGGGCTCCTTCGACCTTGCTTCACCTGGTGGAATTGGGAACGACTCCGAACCTTCACCGGAATCTGTGAATCGTATGTGGCTCTGGGAAGCTTAGTCGCTTCCGGCCGGCTCGACCCACGGTGATAGATACATACGACGTATGGCGCGTATGGTATGTGGGTCGAGTGTCGGATCCCTCTCCTGCGGTGCGTACGGCGCAGGTACCGTGCCACCCAGTTGACGGATCCTTCGGTCCTTGGCGATTATCCTTTCCCTTAACCATATGTGATTCCGGGGCCGTGACAAACCCCATCTTTG
Source organism: Stipa capillata (assembly GCA_019208055.1). Lineage (NCBI taxonomy): Eukaryota > Viridiplantae > Streptophyta > Magnoliopsida > Poales > Poaceae > Stipa > Stipa capillata. Next base: position 68,505 of record JAGXJF010003479.1, read on the forward strand.
ATTTGACACTTGAAGAATTCACTGGCACTCTCTGAAATTCTCAAGAATGATTTCAATTCCGTAACCATTTCCAAACACCTTGTTTACTTAGGATCGATAAACTTGGAATAATCCAGTGGAAAGCTTACTGCAACTAATCTAGTCCTCTTGCTAGGCTAGCATCAACTAAGTATTTTGGCGCCATTGCCACAGAAGGAAGCACTACTCGTGGTAACGATAGCTTTCTTTTCATTTTGTTTATTTTAGTTTGTCTTTTATTATTAATTTTATTTTATGCAATTTAGCAAAAATCTAAAATAATTAGTTGATATTAGTTCTTTAAATTCTAGTTCTCTTAGTCTCGCAAAAGTCATAGATCATCGAGGGGCTACACATTCAGGTAAAAGGTATTTGCCACATTATCTTGAGAGATTTCTAGAAGACCAATTACTTAAAAGTGTTGTGAAATCTATTGATCTAAGCGACTTATGTGTTAAAATGTCACTTGAAGATTTTCCAGGAATGGTTATGAAGAAAACTCCCAGGGAGTATAATGCTCCTAAGCCTATTTCTCATCACAAATCTCCAATAATCTATCCTAAGATCACTACTGCCGGATATGCTATTGATCCTGAGCTTGTGCAGATGCAAGGACAACAATTTGCAGAGTAAGAGATGAAAATCCAATTGCACATCTACAAAATATTGATGCTATTAATTTGTGGTCTCTACAGGATTCTAGAGTATCTCATGAGTTTATTTGTCTGAAACTTTTCCCTTGGTCTCTAAAAGGAGAAGCTAAAATCTGGTTTTATGACTTGCCTAATGGAAGCATAGACTCAAGGACTAAATGTTGTCATATATTTATGTCTAAATTTTTTCCACCCGCTAGAACTATGCAATTAAGACCACAGATCATAGGATTTCACCAGAGGACAGGGAACCCGTTTCTTTGGCATGGGAACACATAAATGAAGCTATTAAAAACTATCCTAGTCACAAAATACCTAAATGACTTATTCTTCATACATTTTATAATGGTCTTAACCAAATCTCGAGAAACATGTTAGATACAGCTGTAGGAGGAACATTCATGACAAAACTTGTGGGAGATGCCTGCAAATTGCTAGATGACGTGACAAAACATCATGCCAATGGCACACAAAGCATTCAACTGCATCAAGAGGGTAAAACACTATTAAAGGTAATGAAGGTAATAATGATTTATCTGATAACATGATTACACAAGTCAACAAGGACAAAATTCCTATAAATTCAATTGTTCAATGTGAGTGTAATGACATTAATTTATTGATAGAAGTAATTTCAATAATAATGGTTGGACAAATCATAATTCTTATAGCAATAATAATTATCAGAAATCTTTTTCTAGCAATATGAACAATCATAATAATGGCTTTAGTGCCAATTGTCCTAGCTTAGAGCATCTCAAACAATTTATGACATCTTGGATGGAGCAAAACAAAATATTCATTCAAAAAATTATGGCTCATGATGCTTGTTTGGAGTATATGACAGAAAAATTAGGTATTCTTGCTATAGATGCTAACAATTTGCAGGAAAGGACCAAAAACATTTGATGCCCAAATTGCCAAGATAGTTGAGAGTCAAACTCTTATTCTTGTTCAATTCGCTGGAAAGCCCGAGCCAAATCCTATCGAATCTCTCAAGGCTATCACTTTGGATGAAGATATGGGCAATGAAAATGAGGTAAAGGATGATCAATTTACTATTGATAAAACTACTAAAAATTTCATCAAGAATATGAGTTTGAAAAAGGCCTAGTCTCAGGAGAGTGATTCTTACTATCAAGAATTTGTCAAAAAGGTTGCTTTGAAGGTTACAGAATTAGAAGAACAATCTATTAAAATGAAAGAAACACTACCCTTTAAAAAAGGAGACATTGGAAAGCCATAATTAAAGTTAATATTGGTCATTCTACTATTAGTGTTTTATGTGATCTTGGAGCTAGTGTTCCTACTATTCCCAAACCTCTTTATGAAAAGATTGGTCTTGGACCATTTAAAGATCGTGAAATGAGATAGAACCATGCTAACTCAACCTATAAGAAATCGGGTGAAATTAAAGAAGATGTGATTGTTATGGTTTAAAATTGTCCGGTTCTTATTGATTTGATTATCGCGGACATGCCCAAATATGCTAATGCTCCTATAATTTAAGGGATACCTTTTAAAGAACTTATCAGGCTATGATACATATGCAGGAGGGGAATATCAAGTTCGTCGTACCCCGTCACCAATTTATAATGCATTTTCCAAGGAAAAAGAAGTCAAAAATTTGTGCTATAGAACCAATTACACTGAACCTTAGAGACTATGGATAGGCTGAGAATCTGTGGCCTCACACCACTAATTGGAGTTAAAAGTAATGAGGTTGAGCTAATGACCTTAAACAACAGTGCTCCATGGGAGGCAACACATGCAACAAAGGCAATAGTTTAGTTAAGTGTTTCGTTCAATAAAAAGTGAGTAGGCATCACTGGAGAAAGAAGAGAATTAATTTGGGATACCTATTGAGCATAATTATCATATACATTTTTTCTTCATATTTTTCCTATATGTGCCCCCTAATTTTATTGCAGGAAAAATGTCTAGAGGACTTAGGGAAGAGGCACACGAATATTCTCTAAGGAAAACAGGTCCAAAAGGTTTGTCGAGTAGTGGTACAATCGCCCTAGTCATACTACTTGGTCATACTGAGATCAGAAAAAAATTGCAGAAGAGAGAAAGAAAAATCAGTCCTTGAGCCGAGCAGTGGTACAAGCACTACCGCCCATACCGCATGGTCATACCGAAGATAGCATCAGATGAGGACCCCGGGAGAAATGTCTAATGGTTGGCTGACCTTCTGTACGGGCGCACTCGCCTATGTCGAGCAATCTTACCGAGTCAAATAAGAGCTTAAATTGCTCGGGAAGAAGTGCCCAATTCATATTTTCCCATCTATCTCTCTTTCTCCTCCAAAACCTCCTAAACCGCAGGTGAGATCTCCACCTATACATGATTTTGCTTCCAATCCTCACACACAACTCATCTACAGTATGAATGTCCTCCGCCTATCCAATTAATTTTGTTTATTATGATCTACATTGTGCTAAATCTTTGGATCAGGGTTTCACTTGTGCAACCCTAAATTTTACTTGTTTAGACCATTAATTTGCATTATTTTATTGAGGGATTCATATTGTTTAATATGGAGAATCGTTTATATATTACTATTTGTGTTCGGAAATTTTTAATTTTGATTAGGTTATGGATCACGTAGTCCGTTCACACACTGCACGCGCTGAGCGAGAGGCCCGCAATAGGCCTATGGATCGATAACTCTTGGAGCACGCTTCCCGTCTCCAAAAGAAGGTAGTGATTTAAAAAATTTCGCAAGTGTCTGTTTAAGTCGACTAAGTGGGCATCACTGACAACAATGGTAGCTCTTGGAATATATAATGGCTTTCAAACTTTATGCCATAATGTCAGTGTGCCTCATCGTGTGACACATACACTTATCGCAGACTCACTTATGAATTTTTTCTTACATTGTCACGCGCCTTGCATCATTAGTCTAGAGTTAATGATGATAGGATTAAGTTTAGGCTTATGAATGTTGAGTATGATATAAATCTCAATGAATGGTGTAATATTTTTAATTTTGCTAATAATGATGACCATGTTCGCTATGCCTCAGTTGATTTATCCCAAGAATTAGCATCATGCTTTTAGGAAATTAGTATAGCTCCATCAAGTAGATAAACAAATAGTATTCAAAGTCCTACAATCTGCTATTTTTTACTTTGTGGCTAACACTCTATAGGCAAGGGAGGAATTTGGAAAAGTTAATCAAGAAGATTTGTTGGTCATCAATCAAGCCTTGTGTCCGGGCAATGCATCGAATGCACTAAACTTAGGAGTGCTACTTCTACTACACCTCACTAAATAGTCTTGCCAGAACCAAGGAGCCATCACTCGTGGAGGAGTGATCACCATCCTAGCATTAAGGATTGGGGCCTGATTTGAAGAACTACGCCCCTTAGACAGTAATCACCACCTCGATATTTCTTTATTGAGAAGAATAGGTATGGTGAGTACTATAAATCGAGTTCATTATTTTTGTTTGCCCTCAGTGTATAGCCTTGTGCGAGCACTTGCTACTGATCCGTTCTCTTTGGAGAACAATGTTTTTCCTAGAAATGATTTGCAGGGCATGTGAATGATGATGGGGTATATGAAGAGCACGAGGGGGACATATAAGAAGTCAAAGAATAAGAAGTACCACCTAAGCTTGAACAAGAGCAAGCACCAGTGAGGGAAGAGGCACAAAATCTCTATGTCACATACACTGATATTAACATGCTCTTGGGGACAATCGACAACATGTACAACTTGTCCATTAACATGAGGGATAGTACTGAGATCGCCGTGTAGACCTTCAATGAGTGGAGCCAAGCTTGGGCTCCCGGTTACTACTTCCGGCCACCACCACCGCAGCAGTGAAGCACTCGAGTTTGAGAATTGCAAAAGTCTTTGCTTGGAGGAGGCCTACACTTTTAATCTATTTCCTATCATATTCCCGTGGTGTTATAATTTAATGAGGTTGTACTTTGTGCTCAAGTAAGCGCCTAAACACTTCTGTTGGATTTATTACAGTACCGTTAGTTTGCTTTTCTTTTGTGTGTTTTAGTCAAACCGCCTTATTTTCTTGTAATTTTTTGGAGAGTACTAAAATTACTTTATCGTTTCTTTTTCTTACAAAAATTCAAAAATAATTGTATTTCCTTCTTTTATTTGTTTATTTCGTACTTGTAGGTTTTATCTCCTATTTGCACAATTATCTTTTGTAGTAGCAAGTCAAAAGACTCTAGAGACAAGGTCAATCATGTAAGGGGAGCGTGAAAACATTACATATTCATGAGGTATGCTCTTAACCCCATTTGTAGTTTATGAGTCTTAATTAAATATATAATCTTATAAATTGTGAAAATGCCTCTCTAGTATTAAAACTCTTCCTTTAGATTTGTAATTGTATTTCATGGTTATTAAGTCAAGCAACTTGGTAGTAGTTAGAACTTTTAGTTATCCCTATTATGTTTCCATGTGAAAAAAAAGAAAAATAATGAGCAAGATCTATTGAATCCATGTATCAATTGGCTTTTGCTCATTCTCTATTTAATACTTTTTATGAGTAATTTGACTCCATAATGTAGAAGTTGAGAAATTGAAGGTCGCTTCTGATATGTCTTAACTAGCTCAGAAGTGCCTTAGTAATTCTTAAAATAAAGCTTATGCTAAAGTTTAAAAGTGATCCATAAAAAGGATCATTATCAAATGAATCAAAGTAAAAGGGGAGCCAACACTCCCATGGCCAATGAACGGATGACCTACGAGTACCACTATCAAAAGGAGAGGAATTTTCATTTTGGGTATGAGTGTAACAACGAGTATAGTGACAACGCTATCTCGGGCAAGATAATGGCTTAAGCCTGCCAAATTAAAAACCAGATGCTCCGATGAATATGAGAATCTTCGCCAACGTGAGGCACTTCCTAGAATGTGCCAATGTTCGGTTCCGAGAATTAAAATTAAAACCTTATCACTATTTTGCACTATCTCTCGATAAAATGTTCGGTTCCGAGAATAAACGTAAGTGTCACGTACTTGTTAATTAATTGATTGAAGGAGTATTCAACTGTTCTTAAATTATACGCCTGTGGGTAGAATCATTTATTCATAACTAATATGAAACTTCTAGTTATCAAAATCTAATTGGATACCTTTGTACTCAATTTCTTTAATTGCTCCAACAAATCACTGGCAACAATAGATGTAATTTTTAGTTCTACTATTTACCTTGATACTTAGGTCGCTAATTTTGAAAGAAGTTTACTCTCTAGAGATGGTGAGTCTACTACTAGATGAGTATTGCGCATTATATAGCAATATATATCTAATTAAAATTTCAGGAAATGCATTATGTGGAGGCACAAAGACCGTCCAAAGGGTATGTATTGTTCTAACCTCTTGTGGAATAACAATCAAACTTTATGTTCCTTACGAATTTGCCTTGCTCGAGCAAACATTTAAGCTTGAGGAGTTGATGAGTCCATTTTGTACTCATTATTTTCTTTAAGTTTGATCCTTATTCAATGAACTTTGACTGGATTAATTTTGTGACTTTTGCTACTTGACTAATTAACTGCTGGATTGTGCAAATCTCCTCATTTGGCAATAATGTCTGCAGAATCGCTGGAAAAGGGGCATATATGGATATATCTGGAAACTACTCATCAAGAGGAGCGACCACGAAGAAACGAGAGCTTGAACGGAGACTCTAGTAGTCTTGTCAACCAATGGTACGATTGTGGCCGCCTGTATAGCACGGCCGTACCATGGTCATATGGCACTGCCATGTCAAATCAAGTAAAATTCTTTAAGGGATTTTGAGGAGAATCACGACGGTTATTCCAGAAAACCCTAAACAACATGTATGATATATATAAAGAGAGGGAGAAGAGGAGAAGATACCAACAGTAGGACACCATGAAGAGGACCGTCACAAGCATAACCATTCCTCCTCAAACCCTAGCCACCATGCCCATCTAGATCTTCAACTCTCTCCATTACTTTGGCCAACTTGCAAACTTGTAAGATGATTTAAGTATTTCAATCAAGTATTTTTCCCTTTATTTCCTTATTGTAGTGTCTTTCATTGGTTTGATCTTGGTAATTTCTATGGATTGTGAATAGTTCACCTTAGCTTCGGGAGGAGGATTAGCCTTGCAAGTGAAAGGTTATTTATAATACAACATGATTATTTTGTATCTCGATATTTTGATATTTTTCTTGTATGATCATCTTGAATACAGGTGCTAAAGGTGAGCATTAGGGAGGAGTTATGGTGAACTTCGAAGCGAATGTGACAGCAACGCAAAGAGGAGGTAGCTAAGAGGAGACTCGAGGGAGACCCGAGACAGTCACAACGCTTTAAGCGTTGGTCTGGCTTACGCCTTAATAACTTAGGTGACGTCCCATTTTGACTCGGTAATCGAGGTTGGACAATAGATCCTGTGAGTAGGCAAGTTTTTCTTTATGTTGCTTTTAATTCCTGTTGTTATTATTACTTGCATAATCTTTGTCTCCACAATTGATTTCAGGAACAATGCCATCTTCAATTTGACACCCAAAGAATTCTCAAGCACTCTCTGAAATTCTCAAGAACGATTTCAATGTTGTAATCGTTTCCATGACACGTCATTTACTTAGGATCGATAAACCTCAGAATGCAAAGCTTACTACAACCCATCTAGTCCTCTTGCTAGGTCAGCATCATTTAGCAACTAAGGTTTAGATCTGAAAATGGATTAAATTGATTGGTTTATCAAGTGGTTAACTTGGTTTAAATGAATATGTCATGCTATGTTTAACTTGAGATTGCTTGTATAGTCATTTTTTGTTCCATGCCATGCTTAAGTAAACTGGGATGAGCATATAGCATCTTGCCAGTATGAAAGTACTCATTGGAATTTCATTCCTGCAAGTGATCCTAGTATAGGCAAATTCCTATAATCCTGATCGTGTTGAAAATGATGTCTAGTTGATCAATTTGCTAATTGGTCAAATGTGTGTTTCCATGTAGTTTCTAGGAGATGGTTGTGGTTGCCATCTTGGGGTTTTTACTTTGTTTCAGCTACTGGTCCGTGTTTCATTTTTATGTGAACGACCTTCGAGTTGTGTTGGTTGTAATATATTTAACTGCGCTGTGTATGGGATGTGTTGTATATGTCTTGCGTCTCCTTCTTCAGAGTTTTATTGTGATATTCAAGTTGTTTTTGTGGCATTGCAGACACCATGCGTGTATGATATTGAAGTGTATGGGATAGCCGTAAAGTGTTAGAGTTGTTCTTTCGTTTCGATACGTGGAATTGTTGCCGATTGAGTGACACACTAGCTGTGATGCAGTAGCCAGTTTGGCAGGGTGTGGGTGATTGTACCGGGCTTTCGAACGATCCACTAGCCTTAGACCTAGGTTTGGGTGGGGGTACAATTGCCGGGCTCCTCCAAAATCATTGTGCTTATCAGACTTGAAAATTGCGTTAAGTGTTTAAAGGATTTTGGAATTGTATTTGGCTCTTGTAGTGACGTGCATCTTTGCTCAGCTTGGCCAACAGTGACACATACGCATGGGGTGCGTACGAGATGTTGGCCCGGTGTCGGATTGTCCAACAATGGTAGATGCATACATTCGTATACGTATGTATGTTGGACAATTACTCGAATATTCAGATGATATATAAATATATAAGTCGGGTGTAATTTCGGGGTCGTGACATATATAAACATTGTTTGTAAAGAAATCGACAATGAAAAATACTTATAGCAATTGGTTAAAGCTGTTATATGGAAAGGGCAGAGATTATTTGATCTCCATAATGTATAGATAAAATTAAAGAATTTAATTCCGCATTTTGGGATTGCACCGAAATTTTTTTTGGGTCAAAGTGCAATGAGGCTTACTAACTACACAACTAAAGAATTGTGATTTTCCTCTTAATAGTTTTCTTACTAAATATTTATGAAATAGAAAGAGCTGGTTAGACGTCACCAAAGAGCCTTAGCTTAGTGAAGAAAGTAAATATTTAGTTACGCATTCTTTAGTTAAATTTTTTGTATAAATGCTTAGTATGGATAGCATGTTAGTGACTGAAGTGGCAGAGCTTAAATATTTTGAGCATTTAATTATGGACTATATTACAGAAAAAATTATTGTTGCACGAAAAGCTTATTAGTCACCAAAGTAGTCTAGCTTATAAAGGTTTCACACATTTCATAAGGTAATTGGTCATCAATATGAGATGCTATAAAAGAAATGGCCGAACAATTAATATCACCAATTCTAATGCTAGAGGTCACCCAAAGGTGGTCAGTTGCTTATAATTTGTGATAGTAAAGCAGCTTATCAATATTTGGTGAATATACATATCTATTAACATGCATATTCATGCAATTGATTTGTTTAGGCTAATAAATATTTGATGAATATACATAACTATCCAAACATATACAGCATATTTGTGTGATTGATTTGTCTGAAAGGAAAGGAACATGCCAATATTCGTGAAGTGTGCTTGTGTATCCATTAGCAGCATACTCATATAATTGGTTTGTTTGTTAATGCATGTTATTAGCATCATTAAAGTTTAAATGGATAAGGTTGTGTGTTTCATTGGTATGCAAAGATGAGCTCAAACACATATAGAAGTTATTTCTGAACTCAAACCATTAAAGTTTGAATATATATATGTGTTAACACTTCAAGAATATTCCAAATTGGACAATAAGTCGAGTCCATAATTGAAAATTTAATGTGTTAACCATAAAATTTGATGGATAGCTACATATTATTGATCATGTGACATATATCGTTTGTTGCTCATTAGTTTTGGAGCTTCAATAAACAAAAATAAAATTACACTCCTGTGTGGTTCTTAGAAAATTGTAATTTAATTATGTGGATAGAATAAATACAAGTTTCTTTCCACCTAGAAAAGAAGTTTTGCTGACAAGAAAAGAAAAGAAAGTTCCCAATAATGTGGTGCTAAATTTCATACACCTAAGGGTCAGTGGGAGCATATTCAATGTTTTGGCCGTAGTAATGATTTGTTACATGATTTAAAAGAATTTCTCGAAAAGAAGTTTTCAAAGGATACATACAAGGCATTATATGTGGTATGGAATAAAAATATTTTATATGACAGATGATTGTCTTGTGAAGATTGTATCATAAATTAAAAAAATGTGGCAAGATAGTCCTTTTCATCCACACATTAATAAAGGGAGCTATCAATATAAGTTTAACAAGTGGAAGTCTAGTCTATTTCGTTATATTGATAGTCAGAGCTTAAAAGTATGCAAATATATGCACTTAACAAAATCAGTACTAGTTGTGTTGCTAGGATCAAAGTTATGTCGACATGAAAGAATAACCCAGTACACGCTATTAAAAAACTAGAAAGAAACTCTACCACTAACAATGCCCTGAGGATTATCCGCTATCTTGTGAAAGGTTAAAAGAAACCTTTAATTAAAGATCTCCATAAAAGAGGAGCAATGTGCAAGTGGCACATCTACTATGAAAGTTTAATCATGCCATGCTTTGAGGACATTGTTCAAGAGTTGTGTGGAGTTTTGTTTGGTTACTTGTATGACTGATTATAAGGCCAGTAACTTTGATAAGTATTTGTAAATTTCAAAATAATTGAGATTTGAAATACTTATCTGTAAAAGGAAAAGTACAAAACCAGCGTCATGTTGAGCATTCTCGTATCTTATGTGAATGGAGGATCCCTTGACTTGGGTAAGCCGTGGCATGTATTGGCTATGTTGTATCGATGAGCCTTATAGTAAGTCCTTGTTAGCATAAAAGTTTATGGCATATATACATACGCATATTACTCTTGCACAGATGGTGTGACATTCTTTTTAATGAATTCAATTAAGGTTTTCTTTTTCTTGTTGATGTTATCCACATTATGTTGTATACCATTTAGTTTCTGTGGGATAACAATAAAGTTGAAAAATTAATGTTTCCCATTATAGTTGTTCTGGATTGAATTGACTGTGATACATGGAAGGAATTGTGTCTGTCATGATTCTTTCATCTCATGTGTGAGCCCGTAAATAACTTCTAGACCTCCCCTATGTATATCCTCATTAGTCCAAGAGCAAGCTGATGAACACAGGTGAATTCATATCACTACACACGTCACGAAGTTTATTAGAAAACAACAATGTATAATGGTCACATGGCTAATTAAAATAATTAGGACTGATATCCCTTACCATGCAGAAACACAACGTAAATAGTAAAGTGTAGATGTCTCCATTTCAGCCACAAGCAGTCAACGAAGTCCACGTAACCTAATCAACATCATCATAGTAATCCTCATAGTCTTCACCATCATGCTCATAGTTACCTGAACACGTCCAACAAACAACGTACTCGATGATTACTTCACGTACCTAGCGTGCCTCCTCTTTAGGGAAACCTAATGCTACATGCAGGCTAAGGCAAAGGAAGGCTTTATGGCTCTTTTGCATAAACATCATTTTGAATAGCTGAAATATTATAATAGTTTCATAAGCAGTTTTTGAGATCAAAATATATATATTTTTGAGATCAAAACAGTTTTAATACTGGGGGTTTTGTTGTGAAGATTCTAACCACCAACACTGGTCGAGTAAGGTCTATGCCTTAATCCTAATGATAGGTTCTGACCACCTATGCTGATGGAGTAAGGTCTAACCCCTTGACTCGACAATAGGTTCTCATCAGCTATACTTATCCCAAAGGATAGAGGGAAAAGCAATTGAGAAGAAAAGAAGACAGGTTTCTTGGCATGACTGGATCACTGTGTCATTCGTGATCGTGGAAACGGCTAATCGATTAGTTTTACACTCTACAAAGGTTGTACACTTTAACCACGTGACACAGTCATCCCATTGCACTAGGCTGATCAGGCTTTGAACACACGCCCATTGGTGTGTCAGCATTGGCATGACTGGCAATGTGTCATTCGTGATCATAGATACGACTAATCGATTAGTTTTATACTCTACAGAGGTTGTACACTTTACCCACATGACACGATCATCCTGTTGCACCAAGATGATCAAGCTTTGAACACACGCCCGTTGGTGTGTCGGCAGGGAAACTGTGACAAAGTCTTTCAATAGGCCATACATGAATGCGACATGTCCACTAGGTTTCGGTACGGACGGAGTACACCCTCACAATTCGGACCCCCCTTTGGTGCAAGGGTCATATCTAACCCACACCCCATCTACGGTACGGTGATGCCAAAAGCAAGCATGAACTATCTACTTAACTAAGGCAGTGCCCATTTAGCATCTGGTTGCACTCAGTTCACAATTATTAATCAAACATGTTTATCAGCCCTTATAAGATGTGACAGAAATGCCACATCTTAGAGTAGAGTTTAGATAGAGTTTCAGGTAGGGAAATGATCAATAATTTGCATGGTATCAACAAAGTAATAACGATTCAAAACATGGAATATTCCCCACGAGACAAATATCAGCATGTACTACTTTGCATGGCTAAGCATTATTAACTTTATATTAAATAGATATCTACTCTAAGACAAAACTAGGTAACCATGTTCAAGGCTAGTTTTGTAGCGATCGATAAAATATTTAATAAAACTGCTGGCATGTTTGTAAATCACAAACATAATAATGATTTTAAGAGATATAGGATCAACATGATCAAGAACAAGGAGGCATGCCTTTGTTGATGTATTCTTCCACTTCCCCACCTTGAACTTGCCCCTGGTCAACCTCGTCACTCCCTACTTGTCATAATAGAAATAGAATGCAAGCAAATAAATAAACAACTCCAAATAACTCACTGTAATAAAGAGAGAGGAGTGATGATGGGGTGATCAAGGATATGGTTTGTAATTAAAGGATTAGAGGAATTACAAATATGAATGGGATAAGATGAAGGGATTGCTGACTAAAGGTTAAACCATATGAATGATAGAAAGGACATCATCTCGTAGGAGAACAGTAGATAGTTCAAGGGAGAATTGTATATGGCACGAACAACAGATGACACATGGGCACTAGGTCTATGGACCTAGTCCATAAATGGTAGAGGTTCTACAAAATGAAGATTGTATGGATACAATTAATTGATGGGTGAGAAGCATTTGTCGGCTATGGTTCAAGAGATAGGGCACTACATGCGGGGATGACATGTAAGTGAGAAAGGTAGAAGCTAACAGAGTTACCTCCATAACATAATCATCGGCTATAGACAGAAGGTGTAGAGGGATTCCCGATAAAAATGGCAGTGCCCCAATATCAGAATATGGTATGAGGTTAGGACCAACTAAGGTATGATCCGAAAGGAGAAAGACAACTGTATAGCTACAGATAAAGATACTGAGGCATTTAGATGAGCTGGGGTGTGCCACCGTCCAAGGATTGCATTTCAGACCTCATGGCAGGATATCAACATAGGATCAAATAATCATGTTAACAACTAATATCGATCAAAAGATTGATCCCTGCCAGAGGATCGCTATTTTACATTACATGGTGCAATGAACATGATTGAACGAGGGTATACAAATAACGAGAGATATTGGGCTCACATACAGATGTCATACTACAGCTGGCATAGTAAATTGTCACTTACAACATTGACAGGGTTTTGGAGCACACAATGGGATCTTATTAGTCAATAGCATGCCATAACTGGTACATGAGACCCACAAGGGAAGGAAAGGAACTGGGCTCTAGATGTAGGTGGTTGACATAAACCTAGGGTTTGAGTGTGTCAGTTGGGATGACATCCCAGTATTGGATGTTCTAGCATTAGATAGCTTATGGATCATGAGGTTTGCATGTCAACCCAATATGTTGACTGGCAAGCAAGGCCCATTGAAAGAAAGACGTTGGATAGGGTTATGACGGTTCACTGACATTGAACCCGAGACTCGAATACAAGGTCAAGAGGTTTAAGGATACGAAAGCTCATGACGTTGTCGTAGCAAAGGTATACAAGAAAGGATTAGGTCACGAGACAAAGGACAATCATGACCTCGAGTGATGGTAAGTCCTTGGAAGAGGGATAGGTTCAAAGGTTATAGTGGCAACCTTGTCACGACAACTATAAAACTATAGTGGCAGGACAAGATAGCACAAGCGACTTCTCGTGACAAAGTAACCTTTGTCGTAGCAAGACATGGCAGGATAAATGAGTTGTCGCTACAAAGCAACTTCTATCATGGCAAGGTGTGGCAAAGAGCTATAGATGATAAGGATGCCCATGCGACCATGGGGTAGTGTATAGGTAGTGAGGAATAGAGCTACGATTGTTGTCGTGGAACCTATAGATGATGTAGTGGCAAGATAGGTGTTGTCACGACAAACTTGGGTACTAGTGTGGCAACATCGAGAACATATCCTAGCAAGACAAATGAACATGGGACAGAGCCTAGGTAAGAAATACCAAGGTCCTAGGGTTTGGATTCAAGGAAAAGTCAATGAATGACCCACTGATAATATTGATTGTCGTACAACATATTTATGACTAACGGATCTATGCCGAACTTGTGCCATCGGACAAGAAGCTGATGGAATGATCAACTAATGATCTAACAATGATGTCGACGGCCAAAGGTGTCTCCAAAGTGGATAAGATATATACTGGAGGTGTGCCATAAGTGGCAGCAATACTTGTTGGGCATCAAGTTTTGGCATTTAATGATCTAATGATCATGCTGATGATTAAGATGCCTCTAGGGTTACAAAGATATATGCCAGAGGTATGCCATCGATGGTAGCAAAAATTATTGTGAAGGTGACTCCGGCCTGGTAGGGGTAGACGGCTTAGGGTTAGGTTGAGAACACGTCTATAGGGTTGATTTCATCCGAATCATCAACAATAGGAATCGATGAAGATAGGGTTCTACCGATGCATAAATTTTATGCATGGCACAATGGGTTATTGATGATGATGCCTGAGATAGATCTTCATGCATGGCACGATCAAGTTATCAACGAGGGTTTTGACAGAAGAAGAGATTACTGAAATAAATCTGCTCTCAAAAAGAGAGAGAAAAACTATGGATCATACTACTATCAGCATTGTAGAAGAAATCATCGACGGTTGTTCTATTTTACGGAAGAGAGAAAGAAGGGAACAAGAAAATGAGAAGGGCTCCATGTGCACTATATAGAGGACCAAGACTAGTTGTATAGCGAACAAAGAACAAAAAGAGAAGAAAAAGGTAGAGAGGGGGCCTTCTACTTCCTGTACAGAGAAGACAAAGGAGGAGGCTTCGCCGTGGTGGCAAGTGAGCTTGCTAGAGGAGGAGAGGGGCTCGTGGCTGGTTGAGCATGAAAACGGAACCGTGGGATCACGAGGAACCCACAGGGGGTCTTGGCAGGGAAGGAGGACATTGTGTGGTGGACGACAAAGATGGCTGGGGGCACCGGCGGCCAGTCAATGTGAGGAGGGCAGCACGGCGCCGGACGGTCAGAATCAAACCAAGGGAAATGCTAATTGGAGCTAGTAAAGGCTAAAAGAGAGCAGAATTTGGAGGGGGCTCACTGAGGACAGAGAACCAAGGCAGCGCAGCCTCGTTGGACTTGGGGAAGAAACCAGCAATTTTGGCAGGCTGGACATCGACTCATCGAATTGACCTGGGTGCTGGCTTCCTTGCGTAGTCACGGTTCCTTCAGTGCAAGGAATTAAGCGATGGTGGCCTGGTTGGCCAGATTGCAATGGCGGCAGTGAGCCCTAGTGGCGCCGCTAGGGCTAGCAGGGGGAGGTGGCGCATGCGGGCAAAGAGAGAGAAGGAGGGTGCGGGCTGTGCCTCTTATAACCAAGCCGTAGGGCATCGGCTTGGCGCGCACGCTAAGGCAGAGATGGCGTGGCGCTCTCGTGCTCAGGTCCGACCCAAGCTAGGAGATGAACAGGGGCGCTGCTCCTCTAGCCAATGGGTGGGCCCCGCTTGCAGGTGTACGTCTAGGCTGGCTGGTGGGTCGGAGCAGACCAAGGTGGCGTGGGAGGGTGAGCTGTTCCATGGGCTTGGCCCAGGTGGGCAAGGGGAAGAGGGAGCAGGGCGAGCCGGCGAACGGCGGGCCGGTAGAGGTGGGCTGGGTCCAAATCCAGGAAGGGGAGGAAATGGGCCAACCCAAGGGATCTGGCCTAGGAGCATTAGGAAAAATTGAAAAGAAAAGAAACGATAGAAGGCTCATATAAATATCAATTTAGCTCCAATAAATACCAAATCAACTTTGAAAAATACAAATTAAATGCAAGGTGCATATTTTGATACGAAAGCTAAATAAAATAATTCCAACCAAATGTTATGGTCTTAGTTATTAATATTAAATCAAAAATAATTAATAAAAATCTAATTAAGCTTTGTTTAATCAAGGGAATAGCCACAAAATTTCCAAGTCCTTATTTTGAGATACGAGTTTTAAAAATCCCAAAAAATTAGGATGTTGCATCTCAATTATGTTAAGATTCGCTTCACTACTATAGGATGGCTAATCCCAGCCGGTTCATAAACGTCATCCCAGGCGATTCACATGACCTAATCCTAGTTAGTTCCACAACCATCTAGGATAATGTCATATCCCAGACGGTTGGCTCAAGAAACCGTCTGGGATTTGTCTCATACCCTAGACGTTTTTGTCTCATATCCCAGATGGTTTGGTATCAATAGTCAGGGATTTATGATTCTAATCCAAGATGGTTTTTGTTTGAAACCGGCTGGGATAGCAATTTACAATACTAGAATTTTCTTGGTTTTTGGATAGCTTTAGGAATTGCTAGCTATGCCCTCTAACAAATTGCAAAATCACATACATCAAACATTGATAGAAATTCTCACATACATCAAACAGATCCAATTCTCATATACATTCTAGTAGAATCATAATCTCACGTACATCAAAATTGTCATGGACATCACATCTCATATAATTGAATAGATTTGAAACCTAAGTAATCATATCTCCACATTTTATTGCATATTCCACATCTCACGTATTTGAACATATAATTTGACAAACATAAGTAATAAAGGGTCAAACATGCACTGAATTTCATTGCATGATTAAAACATGTAGTCATAGAATTGTGAAGAATTAGTCATCTAATGGAACTCCTCATCTTTGCTAAGGACATCAGATAGTACGAACAAGGCTAGGTCCCCTCGAATCTGTCATATGTCTACACCGAACAAGGACTTTGTTCCAATTTTGAACCCATCCTGTAATCATGAAGATTAAATTCACAGTCAATTGGAAATTTTGGATTCAACATTGATAAGTTAGCTAACCTTATGTTGTAGGCTCTTCACCCCATACAATATGAGCTTCATGTGGTGGCACATGTAGTAGCCACAAAGGCCGGTTCCAATTTGCTGTTGTTGGCACTGCGAAAAAACAATTGTTATTTATCTACACAATATTACTTGAAGTTTGATGAGATAAGAGTTTCTTTTAAGTTAGGCAATACCTTGTAACCCAAAATGTTTTCGAGAGTGTTTGGGCCACCTTGTACGGATGTGCAACCTTGATTTTCGGACGCCACCAATGCCCTACGTGGTAGGAGCAATTAAGTTAGGCAATAGCTTGTAACCCAAAATGTGTTTGAGAGTGTTCAGGCCACCATGGATGTGCAACCTTGATTTTCAGACGCCACCCATGCCCTACGTGGTAGGAGCAAATTATGCTCAGCATGGATTTGCAAAATAAAGTAAAAAAATCAAGAATGTACAAACGATTCTTTACTAACCTGTCGAGTAAATCATCGATTAAGGACCAGTCCCTCTTTTTATACCTTAAGGAATCAAGGTAATAGACCTTCTTCTAGACCTTTTGATCAATATCAAGATCCATTGTCCTATACAGAAAATGATCTTGCTTTTAATAACTTACCCCTAGTTTAAAAGCCAAAATGAGTTGAAGTGCATCACTTACTCCTAGTTCTAGGCAAGATATATTACTTCTTGCTCCTTTAGCTATAGCAATGCAGTCCTGATGTATAGCTCGATGACTTCTCCAACTCACGCTATGCTTTGCACGGAGACCATATCTGGGTCTAGGCAAACTAACAGGAGGTGCCTTTTTCTTGATAATTGTATCATGTATCTATGTAGACATATATACGAATGAGTTATATGAGTTATATGAATGTACAAATGTGGGGGTATTATGGGAATGTAGACAAATGCTGTAAACACTTACAATGTCCAGCATCTAATAGGGAGGCATCCAATTCCCCGAGGTTGAAGAGATTGAATAAGTCGTTGTAGTCTATTGTGAAGTATGACAGGTTATGCTTGAAATGATTAGGTTTGAATTGCACTACTATACCATTTTCCCAATGGATGTCTCACACATTAGATCTTTCGATATAGTGAGGATGCAACCTCTGAAAAATAACCCCAACAGAACTAAAATCTTCATTGGATAACATTGGTTCTCCAAGCGTGAACCTGCGAGCTAGCTCCATGAAAGGATATCCTCATTAGTTTGCTTCACTTTCCCCATGGACCCCTTTTTGGTAGTCCATGCTGGGACACTTTTTGCAGTCCGCGCTGGTACCATAGCATGGCTTTCTTGTTGGGGCTCAATAACCACTTGCTCTGGCGCTGAAGGAGCTCAAACTAGAAGAGGTACCGTAGCATGGCTTTCTTGTTGGGGCTCAGTAGCTAGATGCTCTGGCGCCGATTGGGTAGCTACCTTTGGCGGTGAAGAAAACATGGCTACTATCCCAGCTGGACACGATAGATCAGATCATCGTTGCTCGATCACAATGTCTTTCTTAATCCATTAGATGAATTTCCCAACGGCTTGTCCAAGATGTTTTATCTCGATATCGGGGTCAGTATGGGAAAGCGGGATGTTGTTGTACTGGCTCTTGGAGACCATGTCCACACTGACTTTTGCATATCCCGGTGTTAATGGGAAATTTTTTACCACATCTCCTTCCACTGGCGGATACGCCATCCCATAAGCTACTTCTAGTGCGAAATCCATGCTCTTTAGCTTCACATACAGCCTGCAGGATGTGGGATGCTAGATCTCATCGACAGGGTTGGTGGCGCTGCTATTGTCAGCAACATCAGCAAATGCGTAGCTACTCTGAAAACCACCAAAGCTGCCTCGAGTTCCATCATCCATTTGTTGTGCTTTCAGCTATTCAAACATTCATGACATCTCTGCTTTGAGTGAGTTCATTATAGCTTCCTTCATCTTCCTAGCATCACATTCAGCTTTTGCATATTTTCTCTCCTTCCGAGACTCTAGGTTGCTTCAGAAAGCTTTCAGCCAAGGGATGTACAACCCATAACTTCACGTACGACCTAGATGCTCTGCATTGCCAAAGCCTTAGAGAGTATATCATTCTCCCTATCGCTCATGAAGGAGCTTTGGGAAGATTCTAAACTCAACTCCTACAAGAGGCTTACATGTTAGATCATGTAGCACTTGCAAAAATTTTGGGAGGTACTTACCTTACCATTCTTTGGTACACCTCCTAGTCAGCCAGATTAGGGAAGGAGAACGTGCCCTTACAATCAAGCTTTGCCCTAGCCCAAAGCCAGTCTCACCCCCTAGGGTTGTTGACATTGGAGAAAGGAGTTTCAAAACCGGCCAGTCGTGCCTTCCCATCCTCCCTTTCCCACTGGCTCAAGTCGATGGTGCCCCGACATGCCAAGTCAATGGTGGTGCATGTTTTTTTGCAGCAAGGGCCTTGTTTGCTTCGCTCTTACGGTGGAAGTCTTCTGCCCTCTTCACCTTCACAAAGGTTTCCTAGTCCGCGGGATCAATGAATCCATTCTTCTCAAAGGGCTCCATATCCTTTTCAACATACTCTGTGACTAAGAAGCTCTTGAAATTCTTCCATGACTTATTTGCCGCTAGAGCTATAGCCCTGCGCACGTCAGCTAGAAGATGGTCAGGCACTTCAAATGATAACAAGATTTCATCCACCAATCCCTCACGCTCCTCTTTAGTGAGCTTCTTCTATGAGGTTAACGTGATGTTCACTCGCTCGCGAGCTACTATGCCACAAATTATTCAAAACTTCTTCATTGTCTGTTCGGGTTGAATAAGGGCTTGATGATGAGTAATACGTTGTTACTACCATACACGGGGTAGTATCTGTATACGAATATCCTGGATATCCAAAGCAGTTGATGTAGCAGCCAATTATAGACGATAAAGAGTCCTCACGTAATGAGGACGAACACCCCCTTAACTAGGAAGTTAATCCCTACGTTTAAGGATGGCAGAATCTCGGTCAGAGATAAGTCCAGGACCTCCACAACTCAGGTCACCCCCTATATAAGGACCCGAGGACCCCTCAAGGAAGATCACATCCAATTGGAGCAAACAAGCCATACATAGGCCAGATTGGAGATAGAACCCTTTGGAGATTGAGCCCTAGCCTCCACGAGAAGACTCCCCAGGGTGTCCAGGTCTACTCGAAGAAGACCCCGACTAGGTTTAGATCCCATCTAGGATAGCCACTAACATCCCCCTTTGTAACCTACTCGTGATTCAATATATACCAACAGGACGTAGGGTTATTATCCCATGGGAGGCCCGAACCTGTATAAAAATCCTGGTTTGTATCCCCCGATACTGCTAGATAACGGTCCTAGGGGTCCCGACTCTTCAACAAATCTCTCTGTCTCACGACTACCATAAGATCGATGATTTACCAATTGTCGACAGGGCTCTAGAGTACTCATCAACCACAGCGACAACAAATCCACCGTCCAGCTTCTGCGATCGCTTTTGACCCTTGTGTTTTGTTGTTACAGAAGAGTCTGGCATGTCAGCTGGTGGTGGCTCACATGGCAGGGATGAATTCTCAGTGGACACGTCTACCAATATCACTACATTTTTTATTTTTCATGCTTTAGAAAAAGGAAGTGAGACACAATAAAACAATTTACTGCAGAACACCTTTAGCCAAAAGGAAGTGAGAACTGAAAATGAAGCATTTTACCATGAACAAACGTGATGTGATTAGTAAGAATGATGTAAGTTGTGCTATAGAAGTACACCATATGTTTTGCTTTCTCAATGTACACCACACTGCATCACTCTAAATTTGCACTAATAAGTGGATTTCTCTAGCACCATTCGACGTAGTACATAGTCAACGAATATATAATTATAATATAAATAATTGATCACAAGTACATAGGAAATGTTAATTTAAAATTAAAGAACTCATACATAAGTCAAGTATTCATTTCAAAAGTATTTAAATAATAAAAGAATAATTATAATAATTTCTAAATTTATAGAGACAATAGATTACAATAATAGAATACAAAAAGAATTATTACAGGAGATATTACAAGAATGTAAAATACCAAAATCCTAGCTATTTTAATCCTTCTTTTCATCATCTTCTTCTTTGCTTTCATTTGACCTGCACATAAGTAAAAACTCTAGCAAAGCAAAAAGAATTGATTAGTAATTAAAATGTTTGCATCCTCTTTTGGGAATGCAATTTTTTTAGGAGATTATCCTTGGGATACCAAAGAACTAGTTTTAGCTTCAATAGAATTAAAAGTTAACTTATGGAATCAATTTTTTTAAAGGCAACATATAGAGAAGGCATATGAGATTAGGCAACCGATCACAAGGCATCATGACAAGGCAATAGTAGGCAACCAAGGCAACAGGTTTGATTCCATAAGCTAACCTAATCTAGAATAATCTCCAATTAGGCAACTATGATTAAGATCAGCTTTCATATGTTAATCTAGATGATCTAAATGCCAAAATGGTAACTAAATTCAAAATTGCCAACTACCCGTGTCACATGATCATAGGCAACCACTACTACAGAACAGCTCATACTGGACGGCACATCGCAGACGGGCTCTGAGACCCGTCTAGGACATAACACATTACAGACGGGCTGACCAACTAATCCGTCTGTGATGACGTTTGCCCGAGAGCCGGTGTCTTGGATGATATGTCATCCAAGACGGGTCAGAGCCGACCGTCTGGGAAAATGCCATCACAGACGGTTCGGGTGTCCAACCGTCTACGATGTATCAGGTTATGGCAGATGGATGTAGACTCAACCGTCTACGATGACACATCAGAGACGCACATGTTATGAACCGTCTGCTATGTGTCAACACATCACAGACGGCCTTGTGTTCACGTGTCTGTGATATGTCATTAAAGGCGGTTCAAGTGGCTTAACCGTCTGGAATGATTTCTCCATCTTTATAACAGATCCAGTCCCCCCAATCTATTAGGGTTTCCTAAATCTGTCGGGCTGGTGGCGGCGGCTGAGGTGATTTTGAGGCGATTTTAGGGGAGGAGAAGAAGATTGGAAGGAGATAATTGATTTGGTGTGACAATAGGTTAGTACAGTTGGTTATTTAGTTAGTTTAATTGCTATATAGCCCTAGATGTAGTGCCTTTATGTTAGAATTCTATTAGAAGATAATTTTGGTTTAATAGATTTGTAGGTATTGATGAATGGTTTATTAATTGTGGTTTAGATGTAATATATACGTATGCTTGGATGCATGGCTCTAGGTTGGATGGTTTTACGCATAATTAATTAGAGAAGTGAGAGAGAGCGATGAGTTTAATATTTATTTTGACTCACATAGATAATTAAAAAATCAACATATGTTTATGTGTATGCCATAGTGGCGATGGATCGAAGATGGATGTATGATGCGAACCGTGTGAGCCCTGAGTATATCAGTGGCGTGAATGAATTTTTAAGAGCGGCTGAGGATGATATGTCGAGTAGGAAGTCTGGTCATATGTGTTGTCGGTGCTATGACTGCAAGAACGAGAAGATGTTCAAGAACACGACTCAGTTACAAGATCATTTGATCCGTAGAGGATTCGTAGCTGGCTATACAAATTGGATCCATCACAGCGAACACACAGAAGGGAGCGATGAAGGAAGTAGTGGCGAAGAGTTGAATCCGGAGGCTGATGATGATTCTGAGTCGGATGAAGAGGATGCGGAGATGCGTACCAATGAAAACGATCTCGAGCAAATGCTGCACGATGCTGAAGGTAATGATCTTGGTGGCAGGCAATATGACAAATTTCTGGGTCTCATGGATGACTCAGAGAGACAACTGTACCATGGTTGCAAGGCGAAATATACCCGGCTATCAGCTGTTCTGGAACTGCTCAAACTGAAGGCAAGCGGAGGTTGGTCTGACAAAAGTTTTACTGCACTTTTACAACTCTTGGCAGACATGCTTCCCAACGAGAATGAGTTGCCAAAAAGCACATACAAAGCTAAGAAGATTCTCTGTCCGTTAGGAATGGATGTACAAAGAATACATGCTTGTAAAAACGACTGCATCCTCTTCCGTAAAGAGTACGAGAAACTACATGGTTGTCCGGTTTGTAAGGCTTCCCGATACAAGAAGCGCAACAATGCTACGGACGATGACATCGAGGGCAATGACGAGAAGACCGGCATTCCGGCCAAGGTTGTATGGTATCTTCCGATCATTCCTCGCCTGAAGCGTCTGTTCGCAAATCTGGAACATGCAAGGAAAATGCGGTGGCACGTGGAGGGGCGGAAAGTTGATGACTTGATTAGACACCCAGCGGACTCCATCCAGTGGAGAAACATTGACAGGAAATTCCCAAATTTTGCTTCGGATTCTAGAAGTGTACGGTTCGGGATGAGTACGGATGGAATAAATCCCTTTGGTAACATGAGCAGTCATCACAGCACTTGGCCTGTGGCTCTTTGTATGTACAACCTCCCACCCTGGTTGTGCATGAAGAGAAAGTACATCATGTTGGCCATGCTGATCGAAGGCCCGAAGCAACCCGGAAATGACATAGATACGTACCTGTCTTTGCTGAAGGAGGATCTGGAAACATTGTGGCACGAGGGCGTGGACACGTGAGATGCAGACAAGAGAGAGAAATTCACCCTACGAGGTTTGCTATTTTGCACCATTAATGACTATCCTGCGTACGGTAACCTATCCGGCCAGAGTACTAAAGGAGCAACAGCCTGTGGTCAATGCATGGAAGATACGGCCAGTTTGTATCTCGAGAAATCGCGCAAAACCGTATACATGCGGCACCGTAGGTTTTTGCGCCGAAATCATCCTTACCGCAACTTGGCTACTGAGTTCGACGGAACCATCGAAGAGGGATCGGCTCCATCAGTTTTAACCGGGAGACAGGTATACAGAATGGTTGAAAATGTTGATGTTGTTCTTGGAAAGGGGCGTAAATTAATGAAGAGTCTGTGGAAAAAGAAATCACTATTTTGGGGTTTGCCTTACTGGAAAGAGCTAGATGTTCGCCACTGTATCGACGTCATGCACGTAGAGAAGAACGTCTTTGACAGCCTAATTGGACTCTTGCTTAATATCCCTGATAAAACAAAGGATGGCATGAAGGCACGTCAAGACTACGTGAAACTGGGCATCAGGCCTGAGTTAGCTCCGATAGAAACCGACAAAGGCAGAACCTTCCTCCCACCTACATGTTACACACTCTCTAAAGCCGAAAAAATTGAGCTATGCCAGTGCTTGCACGATGTGAAAGTTCCAAGCGGCTACTGCGCCAACATCAAGAAGCTAGTTTCAATGCAGGAATTGAAATTATTTGGCATGAAGTCTCACGATTGTCACGTTTTGATGACGCAGATACTTCCTACTGCTATTAGAGGGATTTTGCCTGGTGATGTTAGAGATACAATCATAATGCTATGTCAATTCTTCGACAGAATATCACAGAAGGCGATAAGTATACCTGAACTGGATGCTCTAGAGGCAAGGCTCGTGGTTGTCCTATGTCGCCTCGAGATGTACTTCCATCCGTCATTTTTTGATATCATGCCGCACCTCATGACTCACCTAGTTAGAGAGATCAAAATGTGCGGTCCTGTGTTCCTACAAAGCATGTACCCGTTCGAGAGATATATGGGAATTCTGAAGGGCTACGTACGAAATCGCTCACGGCCTGAGGGAAGCATTGTGGAAGGTTATGCCACCGAAGAGGTCGTTGAGTTCTGTTTGGACTACATGCCGCATGCCAACCCGATAGGTCTACCTGAATCACGACACGCGGGCTGGCTCCATGGTACCGGGGTCCTCGGAGCTAAATCCATCACTCCTGATCGCGACGATCATGCTCGAGCTCATTTCATGGTCTTGCAGCACATCTCGGTGGTGTCGCCTTACATCGATGAACACATGGAAATGCTACGATATCAAAATCCAAGAAAAAGCAAAGCGTGGATCAAGAAACAACATATGTCCCTATTCAACCAATGGTTCCAAGATCGGATCACCACCACGTCGTCATCTGATGAAATGTTGACATGGTTGTCAAAGAAACCGTACTTCACAGTCCGGACATATCAAGGATATGACATAAATGGATACACATTTTACACGAAGACTCAAGATGCAAAAGGCACATATCAGAACAGCGGTGTGCGGGTCGATGCTATCGCTTCCGCCGGTCATAAACACTGTTACTACAGGTTTATCGAGGAGATTTGGGAGCTCGATTACTTCAAGTTCAAAATCCCAATATTTCGGTGTCGTTGGGCCCACCTCTCGCACATTAAGACCGATGAATACGATGTGACTACTGTTGACCTGAGCCGTGTTGGCTACGGTACTGAACCATTCGTCCTCGCCAAGCATGTTCATCAGGTATTCTATATGATCGATCCATCAAGCAAGAGGCGGCATGTCGTTAGAAATGGAAAAAGGAGCATCATAGGAGTCGACAACATTGTTGACGAGGATGATTACAACGAATTCACCGAGAATTATTCCAGAGATTTGAGTTTCGAGGCTGAAGCCATGGAAGGAGCTAGGTCATACTACCGCAACGATCATCGTGAAGGGCTCACTTTCAAAGGGAAGAAGCAAGTATTGTAACTAATTGATATTACTTTTATTTGGATATTTACTTTCATTGTCTTCCATCTATATATGTACTTAGCAGTCTCTTGTGATTGTTGGCAGCGAGCACATGTGAATGTATATATCAGTTCCAAGAATGTGATTGTTTCAGTGTGAATATGTTGTTCAATATATGTCTGCTATTTCAGAGGGCATGGCTAGCAATTCCTGAGGCTAGCTCACAAAACAGACAAGTTATGCCCTCTGTGAACACCTATCCCAGACGGGTCAACAGGAAACACCGTCTGCGATAGAAGTCAACAAAGACGGGTCAACAGGTAACACCGTCTGCGATATAAGTCATTAAAGACGGGTCAAAGATACTCACCCGTCTGGGACTAAATGTTGTCGCAGATGGTTGTATCTATACCCGTCTGCGATGATTGTCATCGCAGACGGTTTTATAACTTAACCCGTCTGTGATGACCCTACTACATATACGAGCACTTGGGAAAATTTCGGACCCCGCGCTTCCCCATTCCAAATCGATCTCTGCCCTAGCTACTTCCTCTCCCGCGCCGCCCACCTGTTCCCGCCGCGCCGCCCACCTGTTCTCGCCGCGCCGCCCACCTGTTCTCGCCGCGCTGCTGCTGCTCGAGCCCGCGCCGCCGTCAGAGAGGAGGCCGAGCCCGCACCGTCGTCGGAGAGGAGGCCGAGCCCGTGCCGTCGTTGGAGAGGACGCCGAGCCCGCGCCGCCAGTTAGGTATGTCGTCGTTCTCGTCTGCCGGTTGCTGCCCGTGGGCCGAAATGCTGATCCAACCGGCTCTAATTCTTCCTGGTCATATAAGAAAAAGAAAAAGAATACAAAAATTAGGGCTCTAATTCTTCTAATTTCAAAATGTTGCTGATGCTTGCCCTAAAAAGAGAATTAGGGATAGGTGCAAGAGAATTAGGGTTTTTAGTTCCTTGCTAGTTGGTACGTTGTATGTGCAAGATTTTGAAATTTACCGAAACATATATAGGCAAATGAGGTATTAATCTTATTGATGGTGAGATGGTACTTGTAGAAAATTTTATGTGTATATGCCATTAATTTTGGTTCACGGAGAAATGCATTTGTTACTATTGGAATTCCAATTTCTATGTTTTCAATTCCTGTAGAAAGCCAGTGAAGGTGATATCCAATTCCTATGATTTTTCTATCCTACATTTCAAACAGTCTCTTACTATTGTGAGCAATGTGTGAAGAGACATTTTCATACTAGAATAATTCCAGCATATATGAGACCATTTCATTATGAGACAATTACTTGAGACCATTTCATTATTAGACAAAGGAATAGCACGTCAGAATTCCCATGGAATGGCTTATTTCGAACGAATTTCCTATGCATCTCCTGAGCTAGACACTTCGCGCTTCATGTACCTATATATAATTTTTTGTGAAGCTTTCAAACGGTCATCTGTAACAATCTTTGTGCAGGATTGCACAAGACATATCACCTCAATTCCTTCGTTGTAATTCATAAGAAATGGGATAAATTATTTTTTGATCTCCTTAATCTCATGTCCTTTCAATACCAAGGGTCAGTTTGTAGTTACTAAACTATATATGCTAAACTTATTTTATAATCTGTTGCGAAAGAATAGCCACGAAAATATAAAAAAGTGATTACATACACATATAAGGACTCTGCCATGTTACATACACATATATATGCATATATCTATATCACTTTTGTCTTAACCCAATGTGATACAAAGTTTACACAGATATGTCGGACGCCCATTCTTCTTCTAACTCCTCGTTGGGGCACTCATCGTTGCCGAACCCAACTCCGGGCAACGATGAAGGAAGTAGGCAAAAAACCACTTGGAAGCCCCGAACAATGTCGAAGCCCCCTAGTCGACGTATGGTGATCACCCAAGTATCTACGAAGTCTGGTGTGCCCACGAAACCGGATGACGTAGCGAACAAGTTCCGCACGTTTTGCGGGATACTCGGGCGGGAGAGGGTCAACATTACCATTGAGAACTGGAAGGATATTACCCCCGCGAAGGAGGAGGAGTTGATGGATGAAGTAAAAAGGTGGTTCGAGATCCCGCCAGAACACGAACAACGTGTGAGATCGGCTGCAATGAAGACCATGGGCAAGGCGTGGAGGTCGTTCAAGAGAATCTTGACGACGAAGTTCGTACGGACGGGAGAGAGCCCGTTTCAGAAGTACGGCTTCTTGGACGAGCAAGTGTACAACCGATTTGTTGAGATGAAGATCACGCCAGAAGAAGTGGCAAAGAGTGAACGGCAGAAGGCCCTTCAAGCAAGAAACAAGCATCCGCATAGGCTCGGAAGCACGGGATACGAAGGTGCTTTGGCGAGATGGGAGCAGCAGGATCAGGAGGCAATGGAGAAGAATTTACCCCCTCCATTTCCCAGCATGGTTTCTGGCCGCGCCGCCTCCTGGTGCAGAGCACGTGCCAAGCCAGATCCGCGCAGCGGTTCAGCCACATTTCCAAACCCCGCTGACCAGGAAGTGGTCGATCGCATGGTACGTAATATACCTGACTGTGTACACACAATTCTTCGGAACCGTACGAGGTTTCATTTGTAACGTAACTCGTGCGCGTGATCGTTGCAGGTGCAGATAGCTTCGCAAGGGTCACTAGATGATGATGAAGAAGCACAATCATCTAGGACCAAAGACCTTCTCACCGTAGCGTTGGGAAACCCGGAGCACCCAGATCGCACAAGAGGTGTTGGGGTTGCAGTTCCCTGGAGAGAGGGATTCCCTGAGACGGAGGAGGAGTATGAGAGGAGGAAGGCCGCCAAGAGGAGTCGAACTCAGTCGACAACGACGACGAGAGACTCCAAAGATTTGGAGAGGCGTATTCAAGAGGAAGTCAGGAGGCAGGTTGAGGCATTTAAGGAGGAGTTCAGAGCTCAACTTGCACTCTCTAACGTAGCTATGGCGAGCCCCGAAAATATTCGGGTAGCTGCGCATCCGCCGAAGAACAGGGTGAAACATATCCCTGCGACACCATCTTGGTAAGCACCATTTAGATGGTTTTTGTAATAGCAAGTACATAAGTTTAGACTTAATCAACAAGGTACTCTCTAATTTTGTAGGAGATGACTCCTTGCACGTTGTTGGCAAGGGTAGCCGGAGATGTCACCCTCGATGCTGCATTTGGGATGGCATATCCCAAGGAACCAGGGACTCTACTGCATGGTCGACCCATAGCACCGGCCTTTCAGAAGGTGCATGTGGACGACGTGGTTGAAGGTTTCAAGGAGCTCCCGCTTTCCATGCCACCAAATGACGAGATCACGGTGCTGCGTCAGACGGTTGGCACCTTTATCTAGTGGCCGAAGAGGGACATCAAAATACAAGTGCGGCCTGCCTCTCAGAGCGCATCAGGCATTCAGCCAGCCAGGATACCCGAGGTTAACCCTACCCCCATGGAGCTAGTAGCGGCAGCGCAACTAGCTAATGAGCCAGCTTCATCTCCGGTCAAGCTCCTAGAGCCACCAGCCGCTACCTCCATAAGTACTAAGGAGGTGCTACGGATGAGACCAGTTCCTTCACCGGTGAAGCGCACCTACTCTAAGGGGACTAGCAGAGCCGGCAAGGGCAGGAGTCGCAGTAGGACTTCCAAGGGCAGCCAAAAATCGAAGGCAGCTGTAGTGGCAGAACTTGGGTTTGATCCGGACAGAGTGGATGATCTCCCTTTCGCGCCTCTGGCTCGTCGATTCGTGAATAGACAAGTCTTCGTCATGCCGGAGGAGATATCGAGCTCACTGGCATGTCAGAGATTGCATGATTGGTACATGAAGGCGACGAACAACCTAGAGCCTGACCAAACCATGCCAGGAGGCATCAAGGTCGCTTTCAAGGAGGAACACCTTTTCCATCAGGACATGGGCGGGTTGTTCTACCTGTACTTTCAAGACCTGTTCAAACTCTTCAACCTCGACGCCCTGGAGCAGGACCCTGTTGAGATGCTGGACATTGTAAATCTACAACTTCTCAGTCAATCAGTTTTCTCCATACCTATGCAACTTAATTAAGCCGTGACATGATTTTCCATTTTGCGTAGATACATGCACACCGAAGCCAGACTTACCAACGAACCTATCGGGTTCATTGACCCGGCAAGGGTGACTTGGGCAAGCATTAGCGACAACAAAGATGCAGTTCTGGAGTATGTTAAACATGCACTGTTGTCCCAAAAGGATAAAGAGTACATCGTATTTCCCTTCAACCCTGAGTAAGTGTTGCATCGCATCCAATACTTATAATTTCACCATTACACATATATCACAAAGCTGATTTGGTAGTATGTCTATATATATGCAGCTTCCATTAGGTTTCGGTCGTACTTATACCAAATGGAACAGGGTTGTATACCTTGATTCCTCGCGAGATCCTTCATGCAACTTTGGGCCGATTCGCGACATACTTGACGAAGCATTCATCGATTACAAATCTCATGGAGGGATAAGTGGCAAAGGGCCCAAGCTGCGACATAAATTTGACTTTCCGGTACATATATATCTATTACTATGTTAATATAGCATATTGACATGTTTCATAATAGATTCTTCTTAGCTAACGTATATTTGGTTGTTGTTTTAGTGCAAACAACAACCCAAGGGGACAAACTTATGTGGATTCTACGTTTGCTACCACATGGAGGTTGTCGGGGGTTTCGTTAGGCGAAGACTAGCTGAGGAGGTATACCCAAATGCAAGCATTATTTTGAGTTTATTTACTTTTTGTAATTTTCTACTCCTCATTGATTTTATGATAGCAACAGGCGTGGAAGGTTGAAGGTGACACATTTGATGAAGCTGAACTCAAGCGCATTCGAGGGATTT
The DNA here is from genome assembly GCA_019208055.1 of Stipa capillata. Lineage (NCBI taxonomy): Eukaryota > Viridiplantae > Streptophyta > Magnoliopsida > Poales > Poaceae > Stipa > Stipa capillata. Next base: position 98,846 of record JAGXJF010003479.1, read on the forward strand.
TTGCCTTCTTCATCAATACACAAATCATCAATCCCGACGGCGAGTTCTACGGTGGCGGCTTAGCAGACTAGCTAGCAATGTCTTCCATCTTTAATTTGTTCTTACACATCTGTTGCAACTTTCCTTTTAAACATTGAAGTCTGCGATATTGTTGGCAGCAGCAATTGTGACTCAGTTCTAGCTACCAATTGTGATTTTATCTAGCTAGCAATTGTGAATGTACAAATGTGTGATTGTGATCAGTCTCTAATTGTTTCAGTGTGTCTGTGAATGTATAAATATGTGAATGTTATGTGAAATTTATATCTGCTATTTCAGAGGGCATGGCTAGCAATTCCTGAGGCTAGCCACAGAAGATGCAGTGCTCTGCCCTCTGTTCAGAACCATCGCAGACGGGTCGGAAGGTAAACCCGTCCGCGATACAAGTCATCCCAGACGGGGTGGTACTGAACCCGTCTGGGATGCTGTGTCATAGCAGACGGGTTGTTAACTCACACCCGTCTGGGATGAGTTACTATCGCAAACGGCGCCTTTGTCAGCCCACCTATGATGACGTTTATCGCAGACGGGCCTCCCACCCGTCTGCGATGACCTGTGTCATCACTGACCACCAATTTCGGATGGTCCAGCCAACCGTTTGCGATACTTGTTTCAGCCCATCTTGGATGGACCGTTCTGTAGTACTGAACAATTTTTAGATAAGGGCAATACGTTACATATCAAGATAAATAAAATGATTGTTGCTACTCTTCCTCAAGTCAAAAATCAACCTCAATACAAGACATAGGGCAACAAGGGTATTATCAAGATTTTGAAATACAAATTGATGTTGATCATAAAATAGGACAATGGAGGAGGGAATGAAATTCATGTGACCATGACTATATACCACATGAACTGATGCTGTGCAAAAAGGTTTCCCACGTCATCTTTGGTCCAAGAAGAGCTAGAGATTAATTTCTAAAAGTTCTGGACTTTGCTTCGGATTGTTGAGACACCCCTGACTTCAAATGTCTTTATCTCGGGCATACGGACTCCGATTTGGGTGATCTTGGACTTTATGGAAAGCTTAACTCATACACTTTCAAATGGATTTGACTCTATCTTCAAATTATTTATGAGCATACCAAAATTGCCAAAATAGTCCAGGGCTATTTCTGAAACAGAGTCCAAAGGTGCTACGCCACCTCCACTTAGGCCCATGAGCCTTGTACGACCTAGGGGCGTGCGCCCAATCCCTTGGCCGTCACCTTCTCTCTTTATATACCCCCTAGGGCACTCTCGTTAGTTTTGCAATTTCAAATTGCTTTATCATAATTCTTTCTTGTTTATCGATTCCTTGTAGGGATTTGGACCTTGTGTTTAGGTTGGCCGTGCTTTTCGCATCGTTAATAACCTACTGGAGTTGGTTTATCCATTGCTAAGGCGCATTGTCGGTGTAGTCAGATCTTCAAAGTTATCTTCATAAATCGATAGTTATTGTTTTCATTGAAAGATTGGGATACCCAAAATTCTATCAATCACCTTACTCATTATGGTGAAAGAAGAATCACCCCTTAGGTGTCAAAACCATGTTGATGGTAATCTAAGCAAAAAAGGGGTTGAGGAGGCTATAAATATATCATTAGATACTCCACTACACCTCACACCACCATAACCAACCATATACAACAGTAGTAAGAAAAGAAGACTAGCTAGGCGAAGCCTGAAGATGCAAGAATTCAGAATCCAGAAGACAAGCTTCAGGGATTGCTCAAGGTAGTAGTAGAAGAGAGGAAGAGGAGTTAAGAATTCATTAGAGGAGAAATAATGCCCAACCTCTTTAGAGTTGTTCTGCATCTGGTTAAATCAAAATTCCTAATGTTGAAAAGCTAAGAACAAATGATGCATCTGTGCATATCAGCATCTTATACTAGATAGACTAGATAAAGGGGGAAAGAAGTGCTCTCAATTTAGGCATATGTGTTATGCATTATTTCATCATTGAGCATCAAAGGCAGCTAGAGTATCTGTTCTTATCAGGATTTTATATTTCTCCATCCTTTTTCTTAGATAAAAAGCATGATAGAGCACATAGCAAACTAGGCAACAGTAGTTAGCATCTGCCATTATCAATTCAATATGTATACAGTGCTTCTGATGCAAAGCATCATCGCTAGCTAGCTAAAGATCAAGTGCAATATCTGTTCATATTAACCTTATACACTTAATAGAGAATTTGAATTTTTTTGACAATGCAACTTCACTAAAATTCCTCACCTATTACTAAACAAAAGTCACAAATTAGTTCTGTTTAACCAATTTGCAATGACCACTTCCCACCTCTTATTCAACCAACATCCTAAGCCAAACAAGGGAAAATACACATATTCAATCTTACCTACGTGGGACAATGAAATGCCACAATTAATCAATGTATATATGGGCTACTGTACGATTTTATCATGTGCTCTTGAATAGTTCTCCTGCAATTTTATAAGCGTTCTTTGATTGCACTATTAGAGCAATTAGAGAATGTTGATGAACTAAAAGAGACCTATTTATGAGAACAAGTCACCATCCTACAATAGTTTATGGATATTGTGTCATTTCATCGGGAAGTGTTACTAAGTTTGAGTTGTCTTTTGCAAAGGTTTGTTCAGGAGAATTGAAGTGCCCTTGTGCTCTCGGATATCAAATTTTTAGTAATTAGTTGCTAAAATATGTTTTTATAAAAAAAGTTTGTGATGTAAGTCATCACAAAAATGTTTTTTCATAGATAACATCTCTGAGGGGATTCTCTTATAGAAACCTTCTATCATATTAGTTGTCACAGATGGTTCGTAACCATTTGTTATGACTCGTGTCATCACAAACGTTCAAAGAATTGTCTGTAATAATGGTCTTGAACAGTCTACGATGGACATTCGTATAGCAGTGGTTGGACCCAAGCTATGTTTATCAATCTTTATGATATAATTATCTTGTGAGTTAGTGTTTGTTCGTCTTTCAAGAGCCTAAGACTCAATAGGTACACGGTGTTCCGATCACTGAGCACAACAAAGTTAGCAATAGAAGATGCTTTCAATCAGTGCTCAGAAATTAGTGACAAAAAGGTAGGCTCAAGCACTTAGAAGGCTCGTCCTCTCGACCACACACTCCTGTGTTGGTCCGGTAATTCCACCTTAATAATCTTGGTGATTATTGTACATCTCGAACATCTAGATTGGACACAATAGATTCTATGACAATGATCATGCCCCCCCCCGCCCCCAGGTTGATTATCCATTTGCATGACTATGCTTATCCTTATTTTATGATCCAACAACAGTTATTCGTAGCTACAAGTGAATCTCATGTTTCTGTAAAAAAAAAGGGAATCTCGTGTGTCAAACTCTTATTTTTCTTTTACTTTCTTCTTTTTAATTGTGTTTGTGTTTTACTCCTTTGCAAACAATAATATCGTTTGTAGGATTTTGGTATAGCTACGATTGACAACTGCACTGACACAATGCACTTGCAGAAATTATCACAAACGTGATAAAATGTTGTTTTGTGGGTAATTCTAAAATGCCTATGCTTTCGTGATTTGATAATGTTAGAAATACTTAAGGGAAAAGTACTACCTTCCATCCAGTGCGTTTTCTAGGTCGAGATCACACTTTCTTTAGATAATAGAAGATATTTATTTCTTAAAACTATATCAAGTTGATGTTATAAACAAAAAGTTACTTCCGCCTTTAACGTAAAATGCACTAACATTAGCACCAAGCTGATGCACAAGCACGCAAGCATACACTTAGTAAATTAGACGGCCATAAAAGAAGCACACATCTAGGAGCAAGCGGCCGTGGCCGACCCAGAGGAGCTAGTCACCGTGTCACGGACCAGCGAGTCACACCTTGCCGTCCATCGGGTGACCGATTATAATCGGTAAACTCACCGCGTTTCATCGATGTCCCACTAAGGACAAAGCTCATATGAGCCGCAGCCGACGAACAGCAACCGCTCGTCTGGCCAGCACCGCGTAGCGCCCAACACCGTTAAAATCATAGAGATTGTAAAGCACCACAAGGATGGCCCAAAACAAAGCTACCTTGGCCCCATGGTGACCGATTGGTTGACCGTGCCACCAGAAGCAGAAGCAAACATGTCTAGTTGCACAAGTGTGGACGGGCCCACTACGTAGCACAATGCAGTTGAGATTAGCCGGTTGTGTCCACTGGGAGTAGCTAGTCACCCATTAGCACCCCCGCCGCGTCACACCCGGTCACGCCTTGAGATTTGACGGTGTTTACCACTAAACTGCCTGTCAAGCTCCACAGGTCGAGCGCGAAGGACGCTCCCTCGCCCACTAAAATTCTATGGAGAGGGATCCGATGTGATTTTAGAAATGTACGATGTACATGAGTCCACTTGCTAAAAAAGATCATGAGTCCTAACGCTGGCTAGTCTTCACCTACACTTGGCTAGGCTAGGGATTGGAGTGCTAGTTTCTAAGGGTGAGCTCTGAGAAGATAGTAAAGCCAATATAGCAAAAAGAAGAAAAATGCTCAACGGATTATCTCCACGACCTAGCTTTCAAACTTTCTTCTCAAGTGCAATTTCTGCGGCGCCATCATAAGCCTTGCAGGTACAACTACAATTTCTTGTCAAACAGATTTCATTCAAGGCAACATTTTCGCGCTCCCTCCTCCTCAACTGCGAAGGTTGACTTCTTGGCCTGAGATAGGATCGTGCAAAATCATTGTTGTGTTTAGGGGATCAGAGACCCAACGTACGCAGATATGAGTATAGCTAGTAGTTGACTAATTAAGCGGAAGACAGTAAGAAACTGCTACCACTGCTAGTATAAGCAGCAACAAAATGCATACACACTGGAAAACAATTTCGATTTAAAAGAAACAAATTGCCCCGTTCGAAAATCGGTTTTCCAACGAAATTTAAGATATTTTGAAAGAATAATTGACGAATTTCAGACAACTTAAAATTCTAGCAGTCAGATTTTGTAGAAACTAATTAGGATGAAAGCCATTTTATGAACAACGTTTTATATTTATCGCAAACTTGGAGTGACCAGGAACTAGGGTGCATGCTTTCCTTACGTCTTGCCTCGCGCTCAACTCCCAATTCAGGCACTATTTTTCTCCGATGTTTGGTTATGGAGGTGGAACACACATGTTGGTGTAACAATGAAAGAATGCTGTTAGATTATTTGGGCCCACATAATAATCTCAATAAGTTTAAAAGACCCATAATTATGTAAGAGTGTGAGGGCACATGTTATTATGCGCAGGTTATGTGTCAAAGGTGTCAACGCCAGGCGTGTGCAGGCACATGCTATGTGTGTGAGATTGTTTAGACGCACATGCTAGCAAGCGTATAGCGTGTGTCGATAGATACCAACATATGGAGGGAGAATCCCACCTCCCCGCAAGCGTATATAAAGGGCACCTCCACTCCTCCTCACCAAACCAAGAAAGCATCTTCTCTCATTCTCTCCTTTGCTGCTCATGTGCTGAGTTCACTCTAGAGCTACTACGTCCCGAAGCCCCGGCTTACACCAGAGTTCAGGAGAGCAAGTCTCTGGAAATGTTCATCCTTGGGATCCTGCTCGGGAGAGGACGAATTTGGTTTTTGGGAAGCGTCTCCACGTGGCTGCTCGCTATCTTCTTCCTCGAGTCGACTATGGAGTTTATCTACGGCTATGCGATGGCTTCCCCAAGCTCGTCGCCATCAACCTCTCCGTCTTCCTCTATGACCGAGAAATATATCCTAAATACGATGTCAATGTTCTATGCCATGCCTGTAAGTACATCTTGTCTATATATGAGTTATATTGGTCTTTTGCTCATATTCATGTCAAGAGTATGTATGTGGTATAGGATGTGATAATTCCTGTGAATAATACTTTCATGAATTATTTGTGAATGAAAATAAACTTAAAAGTGCAAATTAATCCAACAATCCAAGAATATTATTATAGGCACTTGGGTGCTATAATGGCTTGTTTTGTCGACACACTGAAGCTAGATAAATTTACCGGAGTGCATTTCGAATATGGAAGATTAAAACTAGTTTGTGTCTTACCACTATGAACATGTACTGGGTCGCTTGTGGCAAACCTGAAGGGGCCCTAAAATTCCTGATCAGGAGAAGGTGTTCAAGGAGGCCACCACGCTCTCTATGGGTGCCATTCTTAGCGTACTTGTAGACCGATTTTGCAATGTCTTTCTGCACATGAGAGATAAAGAAACCATGGGATGGACTCGAAAGAGGTGGTGAGTTGTATGACACAGAGTAGTGTCATGACTATAAAATGGTTGATAACCATTTTGTAGACGAGCAAGCTGATTTTTGGTTTTCACTAGGTATACATAGCAGTATCTAGTAGTGTCAAAGTTTCTTTCCACCTTTAGTCATCTCATAGAGATGAGTGTGCATGAGTTTTAACGGTGTTAAGTTTCTTTCCTCCGTGACCTTGTGAAGTTTACGAGTTTGACACTTAGAACCTTTTGCTATGAAAAATTTCAGAATTAAACTCATAATGGAAAGCCGAGACATGCAACCAAAAATTTATGTGACATAATGGAGATGCTATACATTGGCCCCACCACCATTAGCATTGTCACAAGTATGGTTCATTGTCTCCACATTCATAGCCCTTCCCAAAAAATAGTTTATATTTTGACACGACTAATTTATTGGACTCAAACACCAACTTAAACCTGTCTCTACAGAGAAAGGAGCTGTTGACGAGACTCTTATTGATTGAAAGGAAATATTGCACGTTCGTCGGCTGCATGATCTTCCAAAGTACACTTCGGATCTACCGTGCCAACACCATGAACAGAAGCATGGGACTCATTCCCATCGGGACGGAGGAAACCTGAGGGACCTGGTAAGAAGAGAATAAGGAGATAACAGTACACAAATGAATATTGGCTCCAGTGTCAATCTAACAATCGATGGACTAACTAACTAAGAGAACAGTGTGTAAATTACCGTCACCAGGTATCTCTCATCCATTTTTTCCAATAGTTATGTTGATAGATTTGTAGATCTATCCTAGCTGATCCTTTCTTTCTTTGCGGTTTTTGCAGTCCTTGGCCCAGTGGCCAGTCTCATTGCACATGAATCAAGGTTTGTCACAATTGTTCGTCTTCTTCTTCTGAAAGTTGGTAGTTTGACTGACCTTACTCTTTCCTTTGAACTTGCTATGACCAGGCTGTTGCACCACATTGGCACTGGAATGAACCTCGTCACCTTTGGGCGCACATGTTTGGCTCGAGATTTTCTCCTCAGCATCAGGGGATGCAATTAGATTTTCAACAGAAATATCTTGTTTCTTGTGTTTCAGAGATGTAGCAAAGTCTCTTCATGAAGGAGGCAACTTGGCAATAATGCCCCCGCCAAAAACTTTGCAGGTAATGCGCACTTAACGAGTTTGAGTTTCTCCACAATGAATTGTGTTGGGGAAGGGGTCCCCGCGCTACTCGGTTTCGACACTTTTTCGTACTTAGGAGGAATCAATGAACCTCAAGACTCGTCAACACCAAGTCCGTTACAAATGCCAAGTCCGTGCCAACGCCAAGTTTGTGACGATGACAAGTCCGTGCCAACGCCAAGTCCGTGCCCACGCCATGTCCATGACGACGCCAAGTCCGTGACGACGCCATGTCCGTGAGGACACCAAGTCCATGACGATGCCAAGTCCGTGCCCACGCCATGTCTGTGATGATGCTAAGTTCGTGCCCACGCCATGTCCGTGACGACGCCAAGTCCGTGAAGACGTTAAGTCTGTGCCAACGCCAAGTCTATGACAACGCCAAGTCTGTGACGACGCCAAGTCTGTGACGACGCCAAGTCCATGACGACGTCAAGTCCGTGACGACAGCAAGTTCGTGACGATGGGAAGTTTGTGACGACCGGAAGCTCGAGGCGACGGGAAGATCGTCGCCACAAGGGGATGCATGACGAGCGGGGCCCGTGGGATATTCCCAGAATATTCGTAGAGGAAAAGACCGGTTCGTCCTCGAGGGCACTAGTACATCTAAAGGAAAGATTGTAAATAGTCTGAGGGCATATTTGTAATCTCCTCCACCCTTTTATTTTTCCTATAAATAGAGGGGCACCCCTTCCATTCAAAGGGGCTCCCAAATTCTGAAATAAAAGTTCACTTGCTCCTCCTCTCCTCAAGTTCGTGGCTTGCAGCGGGTTCAAGTGTCTTCGTGTTGTGCAACCCGCGTGTGCGACTGCGGCGTCTCCGCGACGTAGTTTCCCGTGCAACCCTCGTAGGTCCGTGAAGCCGTGCGGGGGTGCCACAAGTTCACTATCTAGCCTCGTTGCTATGATAGTTGGCGCCGTCTGTGGAAAGCTAGCAAGAAGCCATGTGACAAAGATTGCAACCGCCACCGGGAGAGTGAAGACGCCACCATCGACCCACAGGACGATCGAGCCATGCCACCTAAGAAGAGAGGAGGAACAAAGTGGAAGGCCACAGCCACCGCCGCAACGGGCACGAGAGCGACGACCTGGAGGACAGCATGTGCCGAGGTGCGCATAGCGGACGATGCACCCAACCCCTCTACCGACGCACAGGTCATCGGCTCAGAAGCCTCTGCCTAGGTCGCCAACAACGAGGTGGAAATTGAGGCGCTGAGGCGACAAACCGCGGAAGCAAACCAGAAGGCGGAGGAGCTACAAGCCGTGCTAGAAGCACTCAAAGCCACTCCCTATGCATGGAGGCGCTCTTACGCGAAGCCACCGACGTACACGCACGACAAGTAGCGGCGGTAACCCTAGCGAGACCGGCCCCCGACCCCGCGACGGCACCGGTCGACGCCCTTCGCCATCAGCAAGCACTAGGACGCGTGGCGGTGATGGGGCAAGTGCAAGCAAACCCTCAAGTCGCTGAGGAGCAGCGACGCCACTTGTCAGAGATGGTCACACGCGCGAGACCTACTACCCCGCCAGGAACCTCGGAAGCAGAAGCACTACGGATGGAAATTTGGCGAAAACGTGAAGCAGCTCTCGCCACCATACGCGAGGTGGACGCCTTGCTGGACGCGGAGGAAGATGCCCATGAGTACGCCGCCGCACCAACTGCGTGCGCTGCGAGGCACAAAGTCATCAACATCGCTAATGACCGAAGTCCCCTCAGCCCTAGGCTCGAAGCAAAGCCGTGGCCACACAAGTTCCATCTCGCGGACCTCCCGAACTACGCAGGCGATACCGATCCGGGTGAGTTCACCCGTGTGTACGAGGCCATCGTGTCTGCAGCAGGATGATATGAGGCCACCATGGCAAAGAGTCTCCTCCTTAAGCTCTCCAGGATAGCACGGTCGTGGTACCTTACACTTTCCACTAGCTAGGTATATTCCTGGGAGCAGCTCCGCCAGCTGCTACACTCACGCTTCCAGGGAAACAAGACCAAGGCCGTGACAGCTGTGAACCTCTACGCGCTAGTCCAAGGACCGCGAGAGACCATTCAAGAAATTTCATAAGTGCTTCGCTAACGTACAATGTCAGATACGCAGCATCACCGATGAAAGCATCTGCTCCATAGCGCGAAGGTCCATCTTGAACCCAGCCTTGTGTGCCAAGCTAGACCAAAGCCCGCTAGCCACCATCCAAAAGTTGTACAACACCAACTGCAGAATAAGGCACTAGCGGCCGCCAGGCATCCAAAGGCAGCTCATGATGATCCTTAGCCATGCCACCACGGTGTGCACCAGGTGAACGGGTACAACGAGCGGCCCCCACCCATCCCAGGCATAGCGACAACCATGACCAAGCTCGGGGCCGAGAACGCCACAAGGACCACAACCTCACGCGTTGGGGCCTCCACGGAGGCGAGCGAAACCACAATCGTAGTGGAGGACATAACAACTGAGGGTGCCAGAGCCACATTATGCACCAGGAATCAATAACCAGGCAAGGAAATTTTGCGAGTTGCACCAGTCATACAACCACTCTACAGCCGAGTGTGACGTGATCCGAAGGACGCGCGAGCAACTTCGGCCAAGATCAACGAACGACACTCGGCCCCCAGCACAAGCTACTACCCCAAGAGGGCCCCAGCTCCAGCTGCTACCGCCACCACCTCTTCCCCATGGCGTGGCCCCTGTACAAGTGATCAATCTGCACCGCGTCATCCACGCCATCATAGGGGGCAACGCGCATACCTTCCCGTCCAAGCGCCAAAGACGCGCGTATGCCCGCCAGATAAGCCACATCGCCTCTTTTCCGTCCACCGAGCTCCCGCTTAGGCATCCACACCCATGACCTTCAGACCTGAGGATGCCATAGGGATCACCCTCCCACATCATGACGCACTCGTCATAACTACCAATAATTTCAGATGCGGAAGTACATCTCGTCTTTGTCGACCGGGGGAGCTCTGCGGACATCATGTTCTCATCAGCCTTTAAAGAAATGGGCATACCGTCGTCATTCCTCCGGGCCCCTGGCATCCCCTTGCTAGTTTTTGGAGGCGAGCCGATCCCAGTCATGGGATGCATCAAGCTCCCCGTCACATTCTACTCAGGTGGTTGCTCCTGGACCAAAAACATCACCTTCGACGTTGTTGACCTGCCATACCAGTACAACGTCATCATGGGGTGGGTGTCACTCAACAAGTTTGGTGCTATACCCCACCATGCATACCTGTGCGTGAAGATCCCAACATCACAAGGCATCATCACGGTGTGCGGGGATCAAAACCTGTCCAGAATAATCGATGAACGAGCACAAGCCGTCAACTGCTACGTCCACAACGTGCAACTAGAAGGGGGCTTGACGGGGCCAGGGGCTCACCCCCTGCCGGCCACAGGACGATGGACCCCAAAGCGAAGCCGGATGGGGCGTGCTGTACCCCTGCACGACGATGCGCTGGATAAAACCGTGCTCCTCGGGGCAGATCTTACCATAGAAGTGTCTGAGGAGGTCTCAAGGTCCTTCGGGACAACACCGATATCTTTGCCTGGGAACACGAGGATCTCCCAGGCGTCCCACGGGAGATCATCGAGCACAAACTGTACGTCCGCCCAGACGCTCACCCCGTGAAGCAAAGGATGAGGAAGATGTGCGCCGAACACCAGCAGGCAGCCTACGAGCAGGTCAACGAGCTCCTAAGGCCGGAATCAACCGAGAAGTGTTGCACCCCAAGTGGCTCGCCAACCCTGTACTTGTGAAGAAAGCCAATGGCAAGTGGCGCATGTGTGTCGACTACACCAGCCTCAACAAGGCATGTCCAAAAGGATGAATTGCCGCTCCCGCGCATCGACCAACTCATCCACGCCACATCCGGCTTTGAGCTCATGAGCTTCCTGGATGCATTCTCAGCGTACCACCAAGTCTACATGGCCAAGAATGATGAGAAAAGAATAAGCTTCATCACACCGTCCGGGACCTTCTGTTACATACGCATGGTGTTCGGCTTGAAGAACGCTAGAGCATCTTTCGTTCTCAGAATATTCCTGGAGGAAAAGACCGGTTTCGTTCTTGAGGGCACTAGTACATCTAAAGGCAAGATTGTAAATAGCCTGAGGGCATATTTGTAATCTCCTCCACCCCTCTATTTTTCCTATAAATAGAGGGGCACCCCTTCCATTCAAAGGGGCTCCCAAATTCTAAAATAAAAGTTCACTTGCTCCTCCTCTCCTTAAGTTCGTGGCTTGCAGCGGGTTCGAGTGTCTTCGTGTTGTGCAACCCCGCGTGCACGACTGCGGTGTCTCCGCGACGTAGTTTTCCGCGCAACTCTCATAGGTCCATGAAGCCATGCGGGGGTGCCACAAGTTCACTGTCTAGCCTTGTTGTGACGACAAATTGTATCGTCATCATACTGCTCCATGACATACAACTCACTACCTGCATCCCATGTACTCGGGCCAATGCCAGTATGGTACAACAGCCTGTTCATAGCAAGTTCAAAGGAAAGAGCAAGGTCAATCATATTACCAACTTCAAGAAGAACAAGACAAACAAATATGATAAACCTTGCTTCGTGTGCGATGAGACTGGCCACTAGACCAAGGACTGTAAGAATTGCAAAGGAAAAAAGGTTCATCTAGGGTCGATCTACAAATCTGTCAACATGACTATTTGAAACAAGGGAGGAGAGATCGCTAGGTATGGTAATTTACCTACTGTTCTCTTGGTTAGTCAGTTCACCGATTGGTGGATCAACACTAGAGCCAATATTCATGTGTCTGCTGATATCTCCTTGTTCTCTTCTTATTAGATCACTCGGGCTTCCTCTGTCCCATTGGAGAATGGGTCGCATATTTCTGTTCATGATGTTGGCACGGCAGATCCTAGTTTGATATTTCAAAAGAATAGAAGTACACTAAAGATCAACTAATATACTCTGAGATTATTGGTTCACTCATGTCCTTAGTTAGCACTACAAGGTCTAATATCTCATTTGCTATGAGCAAGTTGAGCCGATTTGTATCAAATCAGGGAGAAGATCATTGGTGTGCTCTTGAAAGGGTAATGCACTACCTAAAAGGTACTATGAGTTATGGAATTCACAATTCTAGGTACCCAAATATACAAGAGAGAGATAGTGATTCAAACTGGATTTCTGATGCCGATGAGATTAAGGCTACGAGTGGGTATGTATTTATTCATTCTTGGTGGTGGAGCTATCTTGTGAAGGTCTTGTGAACAGAACATATTTACGAAGTCAACCATGGAAGCAGAACTCACAGAATTAGACACAACCACTGTTGAGGTAGAATGGCTGAGTGAGCTCTTGATAGACTCGCTAGTAGTGGATAAACCAAACCAGCTATCCTTATGAATTGTGATAACCATATGGTTACTGTAAAAGTGAATAGTGCAAAGGATAACATGAAGTCATCAAGACATGTTAAAAGATGATTGATGTCTGTCAGGAAACTCTGAAGTTATAACTTTGGATTATATCTGAATGGCTAAGAACCTAGCAGATCCCTTCGTAAGGGACTATCACGAAATGTGATATACAATGCATTGAAAGAGATGGCTATAAGACTCATATGAGTTACATCATAGTGGCAACTCGACCTATCTGATCAGAGATCCCATGAAGTAGGATCTGGAAAGAACAAACTATTGGTTAACTGAAGGAGAGTACCTTTACAACTCACTCCACTGGAGATGCAACACTCTTAAAAACTGTATGGTAGGATAATTTTTATCTTAAGGTGTCATGTGCTCTTAGTTAGCAAAGATGATGTCCTACAGAGCATTCTTGAAAGAACACACCAATGTGAGCTTGACTGTTGGTCGCAGCCTGTGAGACATAGGTAATCTCTAATACCCTCATGAAGATACTAAGCAGTATGACTCATATGCTCCACTTGAGGGGTAGTCCTTTGGCAGCCTAGTATCACTAAAGACCTAAACTGAAACTTATCTGCACAGACCTACCAATTCAAGACCCAATCCATTGTGTAGTTGTGGATAGTGTAGCTTCAAGATCTAAATGGATGTTCAGCCGTAACAAGTCTACATCGAAAAGTGGGTATATTAAAAGTACATCGGGATAGACTTAAACTTTGTGGTGCCTCTGGGATGTGATGGGAGATTGTTAGATATGTAGGCCTAGCCCAAATAATAATCCCAATAACCCACAATTATGTGAGAGGGTGAGGGCACAGGCCAACATACGCATGGCGTGTGCCAGCAGTGTCAACATGCGTAGGGTGTGGGCCGGCACATGCTATGTGCGTAAGAGTGTGGGGGCACATGCTAGCATTCGCAGGGCGTGTGCCAGCACATGTTAGCATGTGGAGGGAGAATCCCACCTCTCCCCACAAGTCTATACAAGGGGCACCTCCACCCCTCCTCACAACATAGCAAGGGTGCCTCTCCTCTCATTCTCTCCTCCCTCCCTCATGTGTTGAGTGAGAGCTACTCTACCCCGAAACCTCAACATGCGCACCAGAGTTCAGGAGAGCAGTCTTTGGAACCATTTGTCCTTGAGATCTTGCCCAGGAGAGGACAAATATGATTTTTGGGAAGTGTCTCGGCGTGATTGCCCTCGACGTCGACTATAGAGTTCCTCCGAGACTACGAGATGGCTTCCCCAAGCTCGTTGCCATCGTCTCCTCCGTCTTCCTACGACCAAGAGGTATATCCTAAATACGATTTCAATGTCATTGTTGTTCTATGCCATGCTTGTATATACATGTTGTCTAGATACGAGTTCTACTGCTCTATTGCATATATTCATGTCTAGTATATATGTGCTATATGCTATGATTATTCCTGTGATTAATATTATCATGAATTATTTTAGAATTATAATAAACTTAAAGTGCTACTTACTCCAACAAATATATGGCGGTGTAACAGATGTACCAGGGTAACAAAGAAACAAGGGACATAAAATTTGTACCTCCATTCGAAAATAGATGAGGTACTAGAACACGTTGTAATCAAATTTGCAAACTTTGACTATTAATATATAAAAAGTTATTTAGATCGTTTAAGTGAAAATAGTATAATTAGGATTGTTATGAAAATATTCTCATAATATCATAATCTTATAGTAATTTTTCACTAACATATTTATATGAAAAATAACGATCAAAATTTAGTACTGGACACCGTCTTAAAACCTAAAACCATATGAATTGTTGAACAAGGGAGTAGATGTTTCGGGGTTCAAACGCAAGATCTCAAGCATTGCCTTTTGCCACGGCACTAGAAGGAGAGTATGTCTTTCAATATAGGCTTTGGTATTATTGTCACGAACTAAAAGGATATCTTTTACAGAAACTGAATTCTACAGCTGTCCATCGAAAATGGGTATCTTCGCGGACTTTTGCTGAAAATGTATTCCCTCACACACATCGAAGCATCTGCCTCTGTTATTTTCAGGGTCTACTTGCAGACATCCATTATTATCTTTAGCACAACATAACTCACTAGTAATGTTTTTCTGATCTTGCATCAACCGATGCAATGTCCAAAACCAAGTTGCTTGCACATAACTTGTCGTACTTCTTGCAGACCTTGAGACTGCACAGGGACTTAGACTCTCTATCTGTCGCTTGATGCCATCGCAGCCATCCGTGTCCTGATCATTGCCACCACGGCCCTCCATGTGCCACCGAATTGGCAGTTAGGGAACGGGATATGGGGAGTGACGAATATGAAGGGAGAATGTTTTTCCTTGATCGCGACCACATATGCATGACCGGAACTACTTCAGCTACATTATTTAAAGTGTACCATTCTTCAGCATTACAAGCTCACATATTTACCTCAAAATTTGATAATGATATTACGTAAGTGGTTCCCTCGAATACTGACATGGCAATATGTATGTTGTTTGGTATCAATAAGAATCTGAAACGCACCAGTACTATCGAAGAGCAACTATAGCAATCACACGTCACATAATATAGGGCACAACTAATCATGTGCATGGCACTTAACAACTACTGTAGTTTATTCGTCATCGATGAGCATCGTAGTTTGTTCATCATCCACGAAGAAATAGCTTTCGCCGAGGAATTCATTGATATGCGCATCGTTGGAGGAACTTGGCTGAGCCGAGTGAGCATAATCGTCAACACTCTTAAGGACGTTGCTCAAGGTGGATGCTGCATACTGAAGTAAAAATGAATCAGATGTTAGTTTCATGCTCGGTTACCTCCAACATTAATATATTTTCATGCTCGATCAACCTAGTTAGTCAACGGTTAGTAACTAATTTATGTTGCACGCAAAATGAGAGAGACATACCTTTACTGCCGATGCGATCTTCTTTCCAGCATCCTCGTTAACTATCGCAATATATCCAAACACATTCTTCATGTTGAATAAGGTGGAGACTGCTTTCTGAATCCATTTTGAAAACAAAACCTGTTAAGTTTCACCAATCAACAGCGTCGGAAAGTGATTGAGTTCTCGCGTAAAATTCAAGTTGGTTTGATAGCTTCCATTAAACAGAGCTTGTGCTCGTGCCTTATTTGTAGATCATACACACTATACCTTAGCTTGAGCCTGATTTAGCTCACTTGATATGTTCATAATATTTGTTTTCAAAATAAGTCAAATTGTCTGATGCGCCATTTGTACATAACATTTGAATTATGCAGAAACTGCCCGCAAAAAATAACTTATGCAGAACACAGAAGAGAGATGAATAGCAAAAGGAAAACTCAGAGTTGATAATTTGGGGACCCATTCGCAACATGCTGTGAGAGTTCATGGTCAACAGAATTACAACGGATATGGTCACTCACATTCTGTAATCTAAAACATACACTAATTTAACTAAAATTTATTTTCGAATGACTTTATTGAAACCTTACCTGAAAGGTAGTGTCAATATCCTGCCCGCTGGAGCCACTGCTAACTTCATTCATGGCTTGAGATGATTCTCCTATTATCATGAAAGCAAGTAAAGAACTGAATGTGTTTGTGAGCATAAGGTAACAGAAGACACGTCATTTAGTTTTAACTGTCTTATGAGCCTGCCTGGATCAGCCTACATCCGAACCTTCATTCTAGCACAGGTGTTTGGGGTGATGATACCATTAAAGAAAGGTTCACCCTGGACACTTCATCTAAGACGGTTCATCGAATCCATTTGAGATGACCCTCATCACGGATGGATCCGGAAATCCAACTGTCTGAGATGAGTTACTCATCTATGATGACATGTTATTTCATATGGTTTTCAGATGAACCATGTGAGTTGAGTCATCATGGATGGGTCATGTGTCGACCAATCTACGATGAAAATGGTGACCGTCTGTGATTGTCATGATAGACACTTCAAGTGAATGAATTGTCTGTGATGATCCAACAACTAATATTTATAGAGATTTGCAAACATATCGTGAGGTTTTTGTAGATCTCTTTTGGTGGCAGCTGCTGCGGGGAGAGTTGACGATTTTGAGGTGATTTGTGGAAGTAGACCATAGTTGATACCGGTCTAACGTTAGTTTAATATAGGTCTATATTTGAATATATAGCTAAAATAGAGAATTGAAGATGGCTTAAGGTTATTTATATGTATAGTGAAAATATTTTGTAGATCTAGTATGGATTGAGGTTTAGGGTTTACATCTACCGAAGGCTTAGGATGTTTAATTAGCTTTTGGTAATAAAGTGATTTTGGAAATGCATGTGTGGTTGCACATGGTTTGATCAAGAATTTTTGTACAAGAAAGCTTAAAGATTATTTAGAGAGTAGCTAATTTAGGATTTAACTCTCACTAATAGTGCGATGTATATTTTATAAGCATTTATTTAGGAAGGCCATGCACATATATATGTGTAAAAAGAAATGTGTTTAATGTAACACTAAATTAATGGTTGTATGTTTGCGGTATAGATAGTCAACCGATGTTAGATCTATAAGCCGTGGTGACCTAAAAATATATTAACGACGTGAATGAATTTACGAGAGTGGCGTGCATGAGTATATATAGAATGTTGAGTCATTACTCTATGTATCTATGGTTAATTTTATAGATGGTTATTAATTTTTAGAGTTGATTAACAAGCATTTTACGTAATGGAAAATGTTCACCTCCACCCTGATCATGAACCAATGACACTGAAGCTCTAGCACCCAACACATTTACTCGTACGTGCTTGCGCGCTACGGTTTGGAGGAGAGGCAGCAAGCTCTGCGGGCGGAGCAGCAAGCGCTCATTGTTCATGCAGCACTCGGTCACTTGGGAGACTAGAATCTATAACTATATATGTGTCTGAGAAATATCAACAAGCACATGTGTATTTCCACACTATGGAGTGTAATATTATCTACGAAAATATGTCGCTGCCCCGTGGAAAATACCGACTCTAGATCACCGTGAGTCCGTGCTTTGAGATCTGCAAACATATATACTACTATAGTAATCATTTAGCAAAACGTCTCCTATACAGACTTTTCAATCGAACAGTCTGTGAAAAGAGTATCACAGACGGTTCCCAAACTTAACCGTCTGAGAAAACGATAACCGGTGCTACACAACAAGCGGGACGCTAAAGTACGGATGGTTCACAACACGAACCGTCTGCAATATGGAAGGTATCACGGACGCTTCCGACGTTGAACCGTCTATACTACTTATATAGACCGTTGATTTTAGGAACCGTTTGTACTATGGATGGTATCACAGACTGTTGATGTTTAGAGCCGTCTGTATAAATATCACAGATGGTTCTCTTGTTAGAGCGTCTGTACTGTTGCACTATAATGCACTCCTCAGTCTCCACCTAGCTCGAGCTCGAACTTTTGCTGTTTGAAACAGAGTAGTGTGTGGCGGTGGCGCTGCTTGCAGAAGTGGCCGGCATTGCAATTTTTTAGGGAAAACTCATAGATTCAACGTCATTTGTTAGTCTAAGGTGAGTGCTATGTTTTACTTTGGTTTTAATATCCAAATTTGTTGTATTTTGGATTTTGCCCTAACTAGATCTAAAATTTGTTCATGATGGATATAGAATTGTTTTAATGTAGTTAGACATGAGCCTTGTTATAATTCTGTTATAATTAGAACCGTCTGTGATATTTCTTTTGTACAGATGGTTGGTTAACTATCTGTACAAATTGTGATTTGTACAGACACTTTGTTACAGACGGTCCATAAAAGTGTCCTGCACGTAGGTTGTGAACCGTCTATAAAAATAATTTCTGTAACATTGATATCATCATCATTGTAGCATACTTTCATTTCAACTTAATAAAGCAAAATTTACAATGTTGCCGTCCTAGGACATGAATTTATTTTCAATACCTAGCATGCATATAAATGGATTAGTACAAGCTAAATATAAATTAGTTCATGGTGAAGAGTATAAATGCTGCATAAGTTATAGACACAAAATATGTAAATTTCAAAACACGAAGTCACGCTGGGTCTAGTGGTGCATGCCATTTTGTCGAAGAACATAGCTTTATTTGATGCATGCAATCATAGTTTGGATAGATTGTAGCAACACATATTAACTCATGAAACTACTAAAAGAAAAAACACGAACCTTCCGTAGGATTGGGGACATCAGAGTGTTCAAGATTCACTTTCAGTTGGGAGGCATGCACATGCCGCGGTGTAACAACTTCTAAATTGAAAAAAAATTGTATGAAATATTATGAATAATTGCATTGTAGAAAAATATCACTACTACAGAATCATCCATACGAGGCGCCTTATCCGAGGCGGTTAAGTAAAAGCGCCACGAATAACATATGTCGGAAGCGGTTAGCACGAAAAAAACCGCCTCAGATAACGAGTTCGGGAGCAACCGCCACGGATAAAGACCACATCTGAGGCGGTTAGAAATAAGTAACCGCCTCCAATGTTATCCGAGGTGGTAACTTACTTCTGACCGCCTCGGATAATCTCCATATCCGAGGCAGTTATATAGCGTAAACCGCCTCGGATAACTGAGTACATATCAAAGGCAGTTGCTGATATATAACCGCCTCCATATAGTTGATATTCGAGGCGGTTGTGTGGATTTAACCGCCTCCAATATGATTCACAGTATTAATTGTGCTGCACGAGCAGACATATGACCAGAGGAAGATATGTCTTAAATGTGGCGATATGCTGGCGATTTTTTGAGCGATTTGCTGGCGATTTTTCGGTGGAGAAGCTACATTTGGAAGAGTAGTTGGAGATAAAACTTCCTTGTTGATTAGCAAAGGTTAGAGTTTAGTTTTTGAATCATTTCATCCAATAATTTGGTGATTTTGCTTTGTTTCTTGGACATTGAGAATATTCAATTATATGATCATAATTAGATCGATGGAGATGTTTGATTTATCGTATGGTTGAATGCATAGAAATTGAGTGTCAAGGAATGCAAACTTTGAAAGAATTTTGTGGATAAAAAGGAAAAAAATAATGATGGATTTAGTTTTGTGGCGTATTTAATTTTTATACGCAAGAAGTGGTAAGTTACTAATTGAACAGAGTCGACGCGTATAGGTTAGTTATATTAGTCAATTAGTATGGTTAGTTAATTATATTAGTCAGTTAGGTTAGTAATTATTTTTAGAATTCAGTTAGGTTAGTAATTGAAGAAATGTGTTAACTCATGTCACGAAGTCGATGCACTTCATATTTTTAACTAAAATTTCAACTTTCCATATGCACGGCTTAGATGGATCGATCGTGGATGTACGGAGCTCGTAACACAGAGGCGTATAGAGATGGAGTGAGAGCATTTATGGCAGCTGCCGAGGCGGACATGTTGAGAGAGGGTAGAGCTGACACGTATTGTCCATGCGTAGACTATGGTAATGTAAGGATTTTTTGAGCTCCATCATATTGAGTACCACATCTTCAAGAGAGGTTTTATGTAAAGGTATTCAACTTGGACCAAGCACAGTGAAGATCAAGCCGTAGTATCAGATGATGATATTTTTGCCGATGAAGAAGCAACCAATATGCCATTTGACATCGGTTGTGATTTACACCATGAGATGTCCGATGATCCCGACTCGATGCCTGAGCTGGAACAGATGTTGCGTGATTTCGAAGGGCATGAGACCGACAGAGAGTACCATCAATTCCTTGGCTTGATGCAGGCCTCGGAGAAACCGCTATTCGTAGGATGCAGGCTAAGTTCACTTTGTTATATGCCGTGCTTAAACTACTGAAGCTGAAGACGAGCAACAGCTGGTCCGACAAGAGCTTCAACGAGTTGTTGGGCCTCGTAGGTGACATGCTTCCGGAGGGAAATGAGTTACCCATAAACACATACAGAGCCAAGAAGGTGCTTTGTCCCTTGGGACTAGAAGTTGAAAAGATACATGCATGTCGGAATGACTGTATCCTATACCGGAAAAAGTTTGCGAAGTTACATTCCTGCCCTGTGTGCAAGGCTTCTCGGTACAAGGGTAAGATTGGAGTAGAAGGAGCTGAGGAATTCGTCGAGGTGACGAAGGAGACTCCTGCAAAGGTTGCTTGGTACCTGCCTGTAATCCCGTGCCTGAAGCGTTGTTTGCAAACCCGAATGAAGCAAAACTGTTTCGCTGGCATGCGGACGAGCGGAAGACGTCTGATGGAAAGCTCCGACACCCTGCCGATGCTATCCACTGGAGAAACATCGATAGGAAGTATCCCCGATTCGGTGCAAAAACTAGGAACGTAAGGTTTGCGCTGAGTACAGACAGAGTGAATCCATTTGGCAACATGAGCAGCCGACACAGCACCTGGCCCGTACTTCTCAGTATGTACAACCTACCTCCCTGTCTTTGTATGAAACGGAAGTACATTATGATGTCCATACTTATCGAAGGGCCTAAGCAACCTGGTAACGACATCGACGTGTATTTCCAACTGTTGATGGATGATCTACAAACACTGTGGAACACAGGAGTGCAGGTATGAGATGCGGACAAAAGAGAATACTTCACTCTGCGGGTCATGCTGTTCTGCACAATCCAAGACTTTTCCGCTCTCGGCAACACCTCTGGTCAAACAGTGAAAGGACACAAAGGTTATGTCATATGCATGGAGAATACCGTGAGCCCAAGTCTCAAGAATTACGGGAAAGTCGTGTACATGGGTCACCGGCGGTTCCTGCCTATAAGGCACCGTTATCGGAGGTGGAAGTCACAGTTTAACGGGACAACGGACAACGGTGCGAAACCAATGCAATTAAGCGGTGCAGAGATATTCGAGAAGGTTAACAATGTCAATGTCGTGCTTGGAAAGGGTCCGAAAAAAAGGCCGCAGATAAGTCCGCATACTGAAAGAAGCGATCGGTGTTCTGGGACCTACCATACTGGAAGAATCTAGACGTCCGACACTGCATCGATGTGATGCACATAGAGAAAAATGTCTGTGACAGCGTGCTGGGTCTACTGCTAAACATGAAGGACAAGACGAAGGATGGCGTTAAGGCCCGACTTGACATGGTTGATATGGAAATCAGGCCCGAGCTGGCGCCTGTACTTCTACCTAACGGGAAGACATACATCCCCCCTGCCTGTTACACTTTATCCAAGGCCGAGAGAACCGAGTTTTGCAAGTTCTTGCATGGCTACTCCGCCAACATCAAGAGGCTCGTCTCGATGCAGGACTTGAAACTAATCGGCATGAAGTCTCATTACTGCCATTGCATGATGACACAGATGCTCCCAATTGCAATCAGGAATATTCTGCCGCCTAACGTCCGAGGATCAATCACCAACCTCTGCTTCTTCTTCAACAAGATTTCACAGAAGGTGATGGACGTGTTCAAACTAGATGATCTGGAGTTAGCGGCGGCGGAGACTGTTTGTCAGCTAGAGATGTATTTCCCCCCGTCTTTCTTCGATATAATGGTGCATCTCATCGTCCACATCGTGCACGAAATCAAGATGTGCGGGCCCGTCTTCCTTCGGAGCATGTACCCGTTCGAAAGATTCATGGGAATCTTGAAGCACTACGTGCGAAACAGGTATCGACCGGAGGGAAGTATTGTCAGAAAGCTTACGCTATGGAGGAGGTTGTCGAGTTCTGTGTTGACTACATGGAGTCGAACCAAACCATTGGCCTGCCGCGCTCTCGGCACGAAGGCAGGATTGATGGTGTTGGGACCATCGAAAAGAAATCTATAACGGCTGATCAAGCTGGACACGCTCTTAGCCCATTTCACGGTGTTGCAACACACGATCGCCGTTGCCCCGTACATGGACGAGCACAGGGCAAAGTTAAGGCAAGAGCATCCAAATAGAGCCGATGCGTGGAGGACGAGAGAGCATAACAAAGAATTCAACAAGTGGTTCAAGGAGCGTCTTCGTTTAGGTGCCTCTAGCGACATGCTAACCTGGTATGCGAAGGGCCCAACATTCGAAGTTGTCACTTGGCAAGGATATGAAATAAACGAATACACATTCTACACGAGAGATCAAGATAAGAAAAGCACATTTCAAAATAGTGGGGTCCGCATAGAGGCTTCTGACATGAGTGGGAAACGGAGCTGGTACTATGGGTTCATCGAGGATATTTGGGAGTTGGACTATGTGTACTTCGAATTTTCATTATTCCAGTGCCGTTGGGTCAATCTGCAATCTACGAAGGTCGATCAAGTACGGCTTCACAACAGTTGACCTTGAACGTGTTGGATTCAAAGATGACCCATTCATTCTAGCCAATCAAGCTCACTAGTGTTTTATGTGATCGACCCGGTGAAGAAGAATCTTCATATTGCCCTACAGAGTAAAAGAAAGATTGTCGAGAGTTCAGGGTGTGGTGGATGAGGACGAATACAAGGTCTTTGAAGATGCACCTCCAATGCAACATAGCATAAGAGACGCGATTACCGAAGAACCTAACGAAGCATGGTACGTACGGGAAGATCATCAAGAAGAACTAGAGTTTCGAAGAGGAAATGCTCGCAAAAAGAAAAGGACGAGGAAGCGAAGGCAATGAAATAATTTGAGATTACCGATGAACCTTTTTAAGAAGTGTTGATTTTGTTGGTTGAAACATGCAAGAACATTTATGTGCAAATGGTGATATATATATATATATATATATTTGTGATGCTCATGTGCACATGCTGATATATTTGAGATGCTCATGTGCTGATGATATTTGGGATGTTCATGGCAAAGGTTGTAGAATTATGCTGGGTGTTGTATCCGAGGCGGTTAGAAGCTCAAAACCGCCTCCTTTATAGACTATCCGAGGCGATTGGAGCCTAGCAACCGCCTCGGATATCTACTATCCGAGGCGGTTGGAACAAAGAAACCGTCTCCTTTATTCCTAATCGGAGGCGGTCAGATCTACGCAACCGCCTCCTTTATTCCTAATCGGAGATGGTCAGATCCACGCAACCACCTCCTTTATTCCTAATCGGAGGCGGTCAGATCCACGCAACCGCCTCTGATAGTTGATCAAATATAACTGGCGCCGCGCGCGAAATAGATACCCTTTATTCCCAACTAGCTTTCACGACTCCACGCAGTCGCCCCCGACTGCTCCATGCCGCCGTCGCCGAGGTCCCCGTTGCCGTGCACCACCGCCTGCTCCCTGTCGCCGAGCGCCACCCCCCTCCACGCTGCCTCCTCCCCAAGCACCCCTGTCTCCCGCTTGAGCACTAACCACCGGCGCCTCCCCGAGCAACGGCCTCCTCCCCCCGAGCACCGGTGCCTCCCCGAGCACCGGCCTCCTCCTCCCCGAGCACCGGCCTCCTCCTCCCCCCAAGCACCGGCGCCTCCCCGAGCACCGGCCTCCTCCCCCGAGCACCGGCCTCCTCCTCCCCCAAGCACCGGCGCCTCCCCGAGCACCGGCCTCCTCCTCCCCCAAAACTGCTCTATGACTATATGTTCTAGCTCTCAGAAGGTACTATGCTTATGAGTCTGAGATTATTGTGCTAACGATGATCGCTATAATTCCCTATTCTGATAAGAGCTTGACACTGCACTGATGTATAATATGTTTATGTGTTCACATTCCCTGATGCTAACTTATGTACCATAGTTAACTTCTTTTGGTCACTTAAATGATCTATTTCATCAATTTGTATTAGTTTAATTAAACTAACAACATAGATTATTACACTTGGTCTCGGCTAGTTAACAATAGTGCTTAGCATCTGAAACACTTTATGTATATATGTGGTTGTATGTATGTTATGATGATAAGAAAAGATTGCTACATTCTTTCTTTCTCTCCCTGCATGAACCAAGATACTATACTCTTTCTATCTCCTAGCTAAGATAGATCTTTTTTGATCTTATCCTTATTTCCCTCCATCTAAACTAAGAACAAATACTACCTTGGTCTTGGTCTTATCAGATTATTAAACTAAAAAGAACAAGTGATGCCTCGATCTTTATTTCGCATATTGTTTAGACATGATTAGAGAGGTATTTGTAATCCAACAACCCAATCTAGTTCGTGAGTATGAAATTGTTATGATGTTTCATCCTTATTAGAATGGAGACGAACTCCCCGCCGCCCTCCCCTACGATATCGCCGTCGGGGTCGCCAAGACCGTCGACATCATCAGGAAAGGGTTCTCGCAAACCAGGAAACCATCGGGAGGCCGAAGGGCAGATGGGTAGTTGAGAGATTGGATCCGGTGACCAGAGTTCCTGAGCTGGAAGAAACCCAGAAGAAGTGGCGGACGTTATGCGAGGTGGTCGCCCGTTCTAGGGTTAGGATCACCCTCGCCGATTGGGGTGAGCTGACACGGGAGGAGCAGAGGTCCCTATTTGACGAAGTGAAAGGCTCTTTCATGTACCCAGAAGAGGTCGAAGCCAATTTCTTCCGAGCTACTATATTGACGGCTGGGAAGTGTTGGAGGAATTTTAAGCACAGACTGGTGAGGGACTATCTCAAGCAAGAGAAGTCGCCTTGCCAGGCATACCCGGATGTCTCCGAAGAAGATTGGGTGGAATTCTGCGCCTTGAAATCATCCGAAGAGTTCCAGGCAGAAAGCCAGAAGGGGCAGGAGCTAGCCAGAAGGAACAAGCACCTGCATTATCTCGGCACCTTAGGGTACGTCGGTGCTAAGAAGAAATGGGCAAAGGAGGACGAGGAAGCGAAGAAGCATGGGTAGCAGCTGGTGTTCTCGGATTTCAGCGACAGCCGCATCCGGGACTGGTGCAAGGCGAGGACAAAGGTGGATCCTCGTGGTCAACACGTATGGCGAAACCCAGAAGATGAGGAGGTCTATCAGAGAATGGTGGGGCTGAATGAGCAGGCATCTCAAGGCTCGTTTGTGCCAAGTCGGGAAAAAGACATACTCTCCGAGGCCATCGGCACCAGGGAGCTCTATGGACAGACCAGGGGTTTCGGAAATCTGGCAACATGGGGCAAAGCCTTCACCGGTGATACGCAGGAGGCACGTCGGCAGAGGAAGAAAGCAAGAGCCGAGCAGATGAAAGCGGAGATACAGTCGTCCCTTGAGGCGCACTTTGATGAAAGAATGAGAGCCATGGAGGAGAGGCTTTCAGCACAGTACCTGCAAGATAGGGCGCCAGTCGCAATTAGCCCGGGTGCCCGCCACAGTAGCTGCGCCTCGTGTGCGGACGATTGTTCTCCCATCGACCAAATTAAGGGTCCGACGCGGTGCAAGATGCAGATACAGTTCACTGCGACGAACTTCGCGATGGACGCCGCGTACGGTCAGGTGTGGCCACCTACTCCTAGAACGGTGTTACACGGTGTCCCATTAACGCCAGGCTTCGCGCGAATGCAGGTCGAGTCAATCAACCCGACCTTCGCTAACTGTCTCTTGCCGAGCGCGCGAGAATCTGATGAGATGCAGTTGCTAAGTGACGCGGTCGGGTCGTTCGTCCAGTGGCCAAAGGTCCTCGAATTAGCACCGAGCGCACCGTCCGTTCCTCCATGCTCGCCGGATCTTGGGATGCTGAGGTTTTCACCGGTGGTTGCTCGATCTCCGCCGGAGGTTTCGAGGCAGCTCGCCCTTCCTCAGCCAGTGCCGATAGTACCACATGTGGAGGTTACTCATCGTTCGCTACCCCCTCAACTCCCGGCAGTACCACCAGTGGAGAGCTCACGGCCAAGTCGTGTTCCAACGAAGAGTCAAGGGGCCACATCCAAGCTGAAAGTATACAGAGCCAAGAAGTCTGCTTCGAAACTGGCGGATGATGTTGAATATCCTTTGGCGGAGCTAGCTCGCCAGCACGTGCCGGGACAACCTATGGTGGACGCTGACGTGAACCTAGGCACAGCCTACCGGAAGCTTCATGATCATTACCTCGAGATGTCAAACAGGCCGTTCCCAAATACAGCAGTCGGCGTCGTAGTCTGCTTCAAGGAGGAGCATTTCAAGCACCGTACCGGATATATGTTTCCCGTGGATTTCTCGGACATCTTCAACATGATGCACTTCGTGAGCTGGAAGCCAGTCTCATGAGATGCTTCACACTGTAAGTCCTTACAACACAGCACCGTTTTATTTTATCACCGCTAAGTGCCTGCAATATAATTCGTTCTTCTCCTATACTCAGATACATGCTTGATCTGAACGAAAGAAGAAAGATGAAGAACTCGGTGGGGTTCGGCGACCCACATTTGATCTCGGCCCAAAGCATCGCGGCAAATAAGAACATGGTGCGGGATTACGTCGTGCATTTACTCCATGAGTACTCCGCACGAGATCACATCCAGGTTGCCTATAACATCGGGTAAACCACATCCTTTGCAAATTCTCATGGTTCGATGGCTAAACATGTAATAACTTCGTATCGTATAACCAGGGGCCATTGGATCCTCCTCGTGATCGTGCCGAAATGGAATAAGGTATATTACCTTGATTCCATGAGGCGTAGCATTGACGAGCGCAAGTAAGGGTACTTGGACATCATGCGTCTACTCAACGAGTGAGTACCAAAACTTTCGACTTCGTCCATGCCTATTCTTTCTTCTTCCCAAAGGAAAAGACAGTTTGATGCTAATTGTTTTGAATCACCTAGAGCGTTTCACACGTACGTCAAACAAGGAGGGGGGCACAAGGAAGGAGTGCCCGTTGAGTTACGCCATAA
This sequence comes from Stipa capillata, assembly GCA_019208055.1. Classification (NCBI taxonomy): domain Eukaryota; kingdom Viridiplantae; phylum Streptophyta; class Magnoliopsida; order Poales; family Poaceae; genus Stipa; species Stipa capillata. The sequence continues at coordinate 126,297 of JAGXJF010003479.1, forward strand.
CTCCAAATTTAAGGTATTCCGTAATGTCCTTGACTCCTCGAACTAATGTCATCATACTTCTGCCCTCTATACCTAATCGATATCCCTTTTGTAGTGCCGGCAACAACCCGAAGGGTCTGACCACTATGGGTATTACGTGTGTTTCCACATGCTAGTCCTTTGCAGCAACCCTAAGTACCGTGAAACCATCGCCACTACTAATGTCTAGTGTTTAATCATGCTATTCATCCTGAGTGTAAGCCTCATGTTTTTAGGGAGGGGCGAAAACTATGGCAATCAAACAGTTGGAAGATATGGACATCGCCCAGATCTGGTCGCACATCGCTAGCTTCCTAAACAACGAGGTCATTAGTGCCGAATGACGCTTCAATTTCTCGGCGGCAAGCTAGGAACTTAGGATTGCGATTAGTTAGATCGTTACTTAGGTTTGTAGTTAGGTCATTAGTTACTTCATTAGTTCAAAAGCATCAAACTTTATAATTATCTATCCAACTTGTGGTTTGAAATGATAAGTGCACTTGATGTTTTTAAATGTCTTGTTTATTTTTCCTCTCAGTGCTAACGTATAAGTGGGTGTGACATAATTATAACTTTTCTTGTGAATGTCACTGTTTAACAAATGAGACTTCTTTATCAACAGATATCGTGTATGGAGGCTTCGGCGAGTGGTTCTATTCATCTGAAGAACTTAAGAGAGATCTACTTTTTGAATTTGACCAATATCTGAGCTGTGAATTGAGTACATGTCACAAGTGAACAAGTTTTGTAATATTATTTATATGCGTATGTATGTGAATATTTGTACTTTATGTCTTGTGATCGATGTGTGAATGAATGATTGAATAGTATGCTATATAAATCTGTTGTATACGTGCTGTGCTTTGGATATTGCATATGAACCGTTTGCTTTTTCAGGGAGGCTAGTAAATCAGGCAAAATAATGCCTGTTTAAAAACATATCCGAGGCGGTTGCAACTTAACAACTGCCTCGGATATCTTTACGCAACCGCCTCGGATAAGGTCTTATCGGATGCGGTTGAATCCGATGCGGTCAAGATAACTTAACCGTCTCCGATAAGGGCTTATTCGAGGCGGTTTAATCATTTCAACCGCTTCCGATAAGAACTTATCCGAGGCGGTTGCGTAACCGTCTCCGATGCATGCCCCCATATCCGCAACCACTCTATGGAGGCGGCTGCTATAACCGCCTCGGATGTGCTATTTAAACCGTCTCAGATATCGATTTCAGTACTAGTGGCTCCTCCATTCCAAATCCTTGTTGCCGCTGCCGACCAACCCTACACCACCGGAAACACCCTCCTCTTTGCCTCTTTTCTCTACATCGTGCCACCACCCCTTCTCTAGCCCTAGTGTTGCTAGGCTCTAAGTGCGCTGCTGCGTGGGCACATGCGCCATCACCTATTTCTTCCCAGCTTAGGTGACTGTGCAATTCATCGGGCCAGGAGGTGCGTGCGGACGAGATGGAATCGACCCCGCCCTCACCACCGTCTCCTGCGTGCTGGTTCATTGTGGCCATGGTCTTCTTCTCCGCCTCTTGCCAACCTCCGCCACATCTTGCTCTCCCTCAGACGTAGACTAGTTGGGGCCAAATGCTGAGGGACGTGGCTCGAGATTTTACGGCTTTGTGATTTCAGGTTGTCACCTAAGCTTCTACTAGATCCTGCTTGCTGGCTTCTCCTCCAACCTCGTTCTTGTTGGAACTAAAGCACCAGGAACATACACTCATGATATTACCCGTGGACACACACCTACACGAGGAAGAGGATGAACAACAAAGAACACAGATATGTGGGGCACGGCCTCAACTGCGTGCCTTTTCTCATCTGTTATTCCATCTCACATCTCAACTCTCACAACAGAAAATACATGCGCTTAAATAGACTCAGACTCTAAACATCCGTACGCGCACACAGGCTCACACATGCCCACACTTTGCACCTGATGATCCTAAACTCATGGCTCCATGAGCCCACTAACTCAACTAACTACTAGTGCTTATCTTATCCACCACACACGCGCACATGATCTAAACAACTAACTCCTAAACTCTCGAATCAACAAGATTACTCCAACAAACTCCCTAATCTTGTTGTTCTTTTTCTGCACACCTTTGGACAAGAAGAGAGTGAACACAGAGAGGTCTTTTGGATGCAGCCACAACTTTGCGTCGTTACTCTTCCTCTTATTCAACTCATCTCTTGTAGTCGTGGCTCTTTGTCGGCGGGACATCATCTCGTACACGGCCAACTTACACAATCGCATCCCAGCGAGCGCCTCCGTCGTTGCCTTGCCACCGTTTCCTGCGACTTTGCACACCTCCGTCGCCAGCCGCCCATCCACGCAGGCCGCCAATGCTCCTGGCTTGGAGCCACCTTGGCGTGCCATTGCTTGGTGAGCCATCGCAAGCCACGGTGGCGATGTTGCATGGACCTACAGGTCGCACCACCATCGTCTAATAGCAGCCTCACGCTGCCGTCGTTGTCGTCATCACATCGACGCTTTCTCGTAGTGGCATCACACTGCCACTCCCATGAACACGGCCTCACACCGTCGTTCATGGCCTTCACTATGAGTGTGCCATCACAGCATCCTCTCGCTGCCACATCTTCGCCACCGACGACGCAACTTGCCGGTGACTCGCCACAACTTCACCGCCGATGACGCACCTTACCGGGCAGCATGATTTTCTCCTTTGCTCGTGACGCAGCTTGACGGCGACGGAGACTCGGACCTCGACACATGAGGCTCTGATACCAAATGTTGAAACTAAAACACCACGAATATACACTCACGATATTACCCGTGGACACACACACCTACACGGGGAAGAGGATGAACAACAAAGAATGCAGATATTTGGGGCACGGCCGCAACTGCGTGACTTTTCTCCTCTGTTATTCCATCTCACATCTCAACTCTCACAACAGAAAATACATGCGCTTAAATAGACTCGGACTCTAAACATCCGTACGCACGCACAGGCTCACACATGCCCACACTTTGCACCTGATGATCCTAAACTCACGGCTCCATGAGCCCACTAACTCAACTAACTACTAGTGCTTATCTTATCCACCACACACGCGCACATGATCTAAAAAACTACTCCGTAACTCCTAAACTCTCGGATCAACAAGGTTACTCCAACAGTTCTTGGGACCATCTGGAGACCCTTGGCCCTGGCAGTCACATGCACCACGATCTAGTGCTTCCGTTCGACTGCATGAACACTTCTCAAGAGCTGATCACCATCCCGTCGACAGTCAATATATAGGAAGCTTGCCGTTCCCTACACCAACAGTCCGGTGGTCCACTGTGTTACTAAAGGGATGTCAATCGCGTCCTGCAAGAGCATGGCCATCTCAGAGGGCCAGCAACTTCCGACGTGAGGAAGCCAACATGTCCCTACTCGTCTGTCGTTCGGCATCTGTCTCCACGGGCAGTTATGCAATTTTATTTACTCCGTAAACTTTATGTATTGTGGGGTTTGTATGGTCCATTAGCTTGATACTAGGGGCCTTTTGATTTAAAGGACTTTCGTAGAATTTCTAGGGTCCTTTGATTTAAATGAATTTTATAAGAGTTTGAAGGATTCTATTCTTAAGAAAAAATTTCTATAGAGCTTGTTTGATTTGTATTATTGAAAACTATATGAATTTTTTTATAGACTATTTTGCGTGCAATTTCAAGGAAAATTTTTATTGAGTCCAACCTCATAGAGATTTTCCTTTGTTTCTATAGCAACTGTGGCTAACACCTAATCCTTCAAGAAAATTCCTGTGGTTTTTCTCTGATGCTATGTGGTTGTTTGATTTTAGGATTATAATCTGTAAGAAATTTTCATAAGGAATCATTTGCACTATGTTTCATAGGAAAATTGTCATTGACTCAAAATCTTTGAAATATTCCTATATTTTTTCTTTGGTGCAATTAAACACCTTTTCAGTCCGATAGGATTGAAGAATGCTTGACACGTTGTAATTCTACGCTTTTTTATTCCTACGTTTTTAGAAGAGTAAATCGTACTGTAAATCCCTAAACTTGTGAAGCATGTGTATAGATCCATCAACTTAGAAGCCAGATATATAAGCCCATGAACTTGTATAAGTAGAACGATGTCCACGTGTCACGAGACACTTATGTGGGGTTGACATATCATCAATGTCACAATTCTTTTTCTCTTCCACTCTCTCTTTTCTCAATCTCCCCTCTTCCTCTCGGACAGCCATGGCAGCCTAGCAACACCACCATCGCCACCTCTCCTCCATCTCAGCCAATCTCCAAAAAACTGGGTGGCCCCTGGTAGCGGTGCTGTCCGGCGGCTCCGCGAAAGTGGTCGTGAGCCCATCCGGATGAACACTTCCCGGGTCTCCGGCTAGCACTGTATAGGAGTAGTTTGGTACTATCATGTCCCCGTTGTACTTGGCCGACCTACATGCATCACTCGCTACATGCATGTTAAGGTTTGGACACATACCAACCGCATCACTCGCTACATGCATGTTCATCGAACAGTTTTTGGTTGCTAGTTCCTTCCCCTATGTCTCTGGTGGCGAATCTGAAGATGCTATTCTGAATATCGCTATATATAAACTTGTCTTTTGAAAAATATAAAAACCACAAGTAGAAGCTTTTAAAAAATCAGAAAAAATCGTGCATGTAAGTTGTGGGAAAAAGTATATATCTAAATTTTTTGATAAAAGATACGATCATTCACGATATGTGTCCAAAAAACAAGTTTGGCGGCTTTTTCACATGTTCACTGTTTTACGGTAACTCTTAAAAAAAATCATAAGTAGTCATATGTTTTAACCAAATTTACAGACATATAGTTCACCCAGAGCCGGCCTTGGGTCTGTGCAGCCAGGGTGGGTCGCCCTGCGCCCCCAAAGGCCAGGTGCCCCTACGGCCCTACCCAGATACGTATGTAGTAGTACTAGTGTGTATCAGTTTTGCAGAAAAACTCAATAAGCCCAGCGTTAGCACGCCCTGGCAGCAAGGAACGTCATTCTAATTGAATTATGAAGTCCAAACCTATCCCTCAGAAAAAGAAATGAAGTCCAAAAGTAGCACTAGCAGGCCTGCTGAAATGTGTGCAGTCGATGTGGCCATCACCAGGTGCGCGTGGTTACGGCAAGGAGCCGAGCATGCGCAGCGCCGCAATCTCTTGGACGCCTGAGTCCTGACGTCTCGTTCCTCTCGGTCTCCTGTCCTCTTTTGCCCAACTTTCTCTTCAATTGCAATGGTCAGTCAGTAGAAATCCTTTTTAATAGCCCCTCAGTTAATTCGTTGTTTGCATCTTCTGATCTCTTCTGTGTTCTTCCTTGTTCCGGTGCTCTCACTAGGGTTGAGAGAGCAGAGAGGGTTAAAAGAGAAGGCCAGAACCATAAGGAGATTGCCGGATTCGTGGTCGTGAATACATTTCCGAATGAACATTTACTAATTCTGAATTTGTTCACAAGATCAGTTTAGCTTGGACCTGCATGATTTTTTTTTAGGGGACTAGTGGGGGGGGGGCACAGGGCCAAGCTGAGTGAGTGCCTGATTTTGCTTCCATGACATTAATGTAGGACCCTACCGTCAGTGCCAAGTGCTCACAAGTTTTGGCTTCGATAGCATGTATGATCACCCATAGTACAAATGGCACTGCATCAGCCATCTGGTAGTTTAAAGTGTATGACAAATGGATGCCTGCACTTTGTACTGATATATTTAGCAACTGCAAAGGTAGGTGATATTTATTGTTCGTCTCCGTTTGTACAGATGGGTTGATCAATGCATGGGGAGAAAAATGAGAATATCAGCTATCGATGTGGTGATTTCTGATGCTTAAAACCATTGCTTGTTGTCGTAGAATGGAAAGGCAATTGCACCACAAAGAAGTACAAAGCAACTCACGAGGACATCCCTTCTACACATATATCCACAGTCCTCTTTTTATACAAGATGATACTTCCCAAGTCTAGGAATTACAAGCGTCAAAGACTAGAGCTCGGACACGTCATATTAATTATTAGGTACTTTCGTTTCTCGGTACTTTAGATGATTTATACGTGAATATGATGCTGCCTAAGTCAATTTTCTCTTGCTATTAAGGAACTGAGGATCGAGCATGAAGACTTAGGAACGAGGTGAGAGCAGCGAACATGTAGGTATGGAGACAAGTGATGACTCCCGGATAGTGAAGCCACCATGAAAACATGAAGACGTAGACCGGAGACGCTTAATTGAAGAATTAGACAAAGCTTCGTTCAAGTTTTAACCCAGCCTGTCCGGATGACAGTCTGAATACCTATTGGACTGGTCGGACCCTCACCCGGATAGTTCGAATGACAGTCTAGATTAGGACCGGTTTAAGCCGACTCCACTGACATAGGTCAAATCGAGTATGAGATGGTCCAGGGTTATGTTTTCATCTTTAAAAAACCCCTGGCCGTCTCCATAGATTTTGGTTTCATATGTATCCATGCGCCAAAAATTCTCTCTAGTGGTGAAACTCTAATATTAACGTCGCAAGAGACGTGCTTTTTCTCAATTGCCAGTGCTTCACCTCAAATATCTTCCTGCGTGGCTGCGTGAGAAGACAACAAAAACATGCCTCCTTTATCTCCTAGCTGTTGCGTGCAGATGCTGCAGAAGACACCTAGTGTAGTGACTTTTCAAAGACCTCCGAAGACCTCAAAGACCTCCAAGAGCTGAAGACAAAGGAAAATCGGAAGAGGTAGGGAGTGGAGGTGGTACAAGAGACAAGTTTGTACCGCCCGGTTGAGCATGTCTTCAGCGGAGTAGTCACGATGCTTGAAGACGAGGTCGTTGCGAGCAGTTCAAATACACCAAAGAGAGCCATGAGGATCTCATGCCAGATATGCTCCGACAGATCGAGCGGCACAGAAGCTTCCTAGTAGGAGGGGAGAGGAGATTAGCGGGAAGGTAACACCAATAATTCTCCGTAAACCCGAGCACTGCGATGACACTGAGCGCGTTGTCCGTCTTGCCGCTGTTAGTGGGCCCGCTGAACCCGACGGGCGGTGACCTTACCGCAAGAGCCGACGACAACTATGCACCACTGCCTTTGTTCTCAAGGGCACCTCTCTCTTCCAAGAGGATTCACAGCTTATTAAGCTTTGGGCATGGTTGGGCTTTTCGGGTTGATAATGAAAAAGTCGAATAACCTGTTGGTCCGGGATGTCCTAGAGTTTACGATGAGGATAAAGATCCTCTTTAATCTCAATTCTAATTTATTGGATATCCCACATAACAAATTGAAAAAAGACATTGTGGGTAGCTAAATATAGGAGATAATTGTTGAAAATATATAAATAGTAACACCACCTCAAGAGGTCTTGATGGTTTTTTGAGCCGTATAAACCAACAAACTCTTGGATACGAATACTATGAGAAAGGAAAATATGATTTCAAGAATCCACTAAAATTCCTATCAAAATGCATCTGCATATATATAAACATAAATATAGATTTAAACTATTGTGAATGAAGTCATATCTCATAACTCCACCACCTAATCAAAAGGTTTTCCGCGGACCTATCTCAATCAAAAGCAATGTTTTAGAACCACTTATACAGGCTCCTGAGCTTAAATAACTGTTTAAAAAAAATTAATTGACCTATTTGCACCTCAGAAGTTTAGAGATTGGTGCAACTTTTTAAATCTTGTGAATAAAAAAGCCCTACATCTTTCAAATAAAAAGATGAATTCGTAGGAATTATATAGCAAATGAACCATTCTCTTCGTCCTCTCACTCCCTGTGTATACGCGTGCTTCCTCACTCGCCCGAGCCGCCATATCTCCCTCCTTTGTCCCTCCGTCGTCAACAAATTCGCGTGATTTGTGTTCTTCGCATCGCATGCGCCGCACCTCATCATCCATCTCGGGAGAGGCAAAAGGTAGGGTGGGCTCTTTACCATCGTCTTTTCCTCCCCATTCCTACCATATATTTCTTTTCTCTCCAAAAGATTTGCTTCTTTTTCTCCATCTTTCCCCCATTTTTCTAATTCCTGCTTGAATTCTTCTTCTACAGGACAAGAAAGCTTGTTGTATCCCGAATGCGCAATCAATTACACGCGAGAAATTTCCTTGTTGCAAGAACGCGCTAACCCATTGATGCCAGATCCTTGCAAAAGAAACCCCAAATCCAGCACATTCCAAGCTAAAGATCGAAGGAAGCCTCCTTTCCCCAGCAAGAAACCAAACATTCAGCTGTGCCGAGGCAGGAGTGTGGAGTTAGCTTGATAGGTGGGTGGTCGGGGAGATGATCCAGCTGCTGTTCCTCGTGCTGTTCGCGGAGGGCGCGGTGGCGCTGCTGCTGATGGTCAAGATCGGGCCGCTGCGGGAGCTGGCGATGCGCGGCGTCGAGCAGGCAAACGAGGGCAAGGGCCCCGCGGCGGTGAAGACGCTGGCGTGCACGCTCCTGGTCATCTTCATGTCCAGCGTCGCCAACCTCCTCAAGATCCAGAACCGCGGCCTCAAGCTCGGCACCGTCAGCCCCATGGACCAGGTGCTCTGGCGGACGCACCTTCTCGAGGCCTCGCTCATCGGTACGCGTCTCACTTCCCTCCATCATTTCTTCTTCTGCCATCGTTAAACTATGGGGGTTCCGGGGTTGGGGTTTTAGCCAAGTAAGTTCTCTTGGGTAACCAAAAGATGAAGCAACAGTTTCTCTGGAAGAATGGTATTGGTGTCTATGTTTGTTAATTGCCAAGGTTGTTCTTCTTTTAACTATGTTGTCATGCATCTGGTTCTCTTGGTTAACTTGTCAAGAGTACATAATGGTGGTTTAAGGTTTTGGTATGATTGTCTGTTCACTAGTAGTCATGTTCTCTTAACTACATTGTAATATATCTGGTCGTCGTTGGTGAAGAATTGATTATAGTCTTCCTTTGTTTTTAATGTGATTGTGTATGCCTTGCGTAAAAGTTCAGAGATTGATTGGTGGAAGCGTATAACCCTCTCGGGCCGCATGTCTTCATCATATAGGCCAAAACGCCGGTAGTTACAAGTCAGTTACAACCAATTACAACTTGATTTCCAAGACTGAATCTATACAAGAAATCATTTTAAACCTAGAGACCAAGATCTTCACAACTACTTTAACACCTTGAACCAATAGTAGTTCCTGATGACTTGTGCATAGCTGGGAAAAGGGTGCCGCCAAAGGGAAAATGATGTCTAGTTTGGGTAATCTGTGTCTTGGAGGAATGACTTGATGATATTAGAATTTGACTATGGTGGATTACTTAGTAGGGATTATGGATGATGAACCACTTGGTTGATGGGAAAACAACCAAGATCAAAAATGTTTTGCCTTGCTACATCATGCATTTGTCATGTTTGTCTGGCTGGAGGAGAGAAATTGACTGAGCATAAACAGAAATGTTAACATGTCTTTATGGAGCACAAAATATATTTTTTCTTCGAGAAAACGCAAAGTTCTGTGTCTCGATGCATTGACAGAACAAATTTTTTTTAATGCAAGCCTAAGGACAGGCCACACGCATAACCTGACACTGCAAATTAGTATTGCCTAAAGGCCCTAAACCATAGCATGAGAATGTTAGCTTCAGCTTGACAATGGAACGGAAGGAACATAAGTCTGAAGAAATGTTAGTTTACATCAAAAGGTAGACTAGTGAATTCTGAACTTTGGTAGGTTATAAACCAAAATGACAAATTCTTGAGGTACCGTGATATCAATTTGTTCATTGACTGAACATCATCAAATTTAGTCCCTTGTAAATATTAAGTTGCATACTGGAACTTTATGCTTTACAAAGCTAATGATTCACTTTAGAATAAAACCTATGTTGCTTGAACTTGAGCTTACTACCTTAGAGAATCTTAGAATGTATGATCTGTTTTTGGGACTTCTTAATAGTCTTTAAGGTCCTGAATTAAGTTTTGTGTAGGGTCAGGCAATCGATCTGTTTGGTTCGGTTCATTCGGTAAATGCACAATTCCATTTCTGAGAAATGCCAGCTGAGATACCTAAGCAGGAAAAAGGGAATTGAACTGAATAAACTGATTTACACTGGTGCTATTTCAGTTTTACCGAATTAAGTGATGAACAACCCTGATTAGTGATGCAGCCAATGGCAATGTTGAGTAGGAAACGGAGGAGGCAGATATCTGAAATGGGAAGGAGAGCGGGCCGTCCAGGGCCAGCAGCCTGGCAGTGCCGATGAACAGCCCAATGTGGTCACAGCAGGCAGAGGTGCCGCAATCGCGTTACACAGCAGCTAGTGGTCGCACAGGCTTGTTCCCTTGTGCCCTTGCCCAGTCGTTTTGGCCGATGGTGGCTGCAACTGGTGGCCAGTGGTGGTGGATGGGACTACGGGAGGATTGGGGTCAAGGGTTTGGTTAACTGCCAAAAGTGGATGGGGATGAGGGAGCTGTGGCCTTGTGGGTCTCGCCGTTGCCGAGTTGGGGATGGGACTACGGGAGGATTGGGGACAAGGGTTTGGTTAACTGCCAAAAGTGGATGGGGATTAGGGAGCTGCAGCCTTGTGGGTCTCGCGGTTGCCGAGTTGGGGAATGGGAACTGGGGCTGCATGCCTTGCTAAGGCTTGGGCTTGCCTTGGCTAATGGGTTAATTGATGCACGTCTAGGGGGCGCAGCGCAGGTGATTATTCGGTCGATCGGTGGTTCCGTGTTCTGAGACTCAAACATTGAACAAAAGACCAACCACCGAATATTTATAAATGAGATGCGCACTGCTACTGCCACTGGTTTACGAGAATATCAGTTTATTTGGTTTGGTGTTCGGTTTAAGTGCCCACCCCTAGTTATGTGCAGTATTATCTGAGAAGCTTCAGTCCCACTGGTATGGACTGAATTAGGTGGTGTGACAAACCGGTTCTATCTATCTTAGTGAGTTTAACACCAAGTTCAGTATAATGTCAGAACTGGCATGGTAGCAAGAGTAACTGGAACTGGTGACATACCACATCAACTCTTTGTTTTCACTCTGTTGAGAACTAGTGCCAAATCAAAGTCGAGCGAAGGATCACTTAAAGCAAACAGAATACAATTTGTCCAGTTGATCCCTCGACTCTCAAGTATGTCTGTAATGTTTGAATTTTGCATAATACTCGTGAGGCGGTATTTCAGTTAGCAGTCGTCTGTATTGATCAGTGGCCAAATTGTAGAAATTAGAGACGTCAAAGGGAGTCCCTTTTTTTGGGTGGGCAGATACTTGATCGAGATATGCCTTTGACTTTATATGCCTTTCATCGTATTTGTATACTCCAAGTTTATTTCAAGGGATAAAGGTACAACTTTCTAGTTGTAATTTGTAAATGGTACTCACTGAAGTGATCTTGAAGAAGAAAAGAAAAGGGAATATAATTGGTGAAGGATTATATAATCAAACTTTGTTATCTTATTAACATACTGGGCTTTGTTAGATTGACCATTTGGCTTCACGCGAAAATTTATTACGTTGGTAAATCTGGTAAACATGTTGCTTATAACATGCAATATTCAAATTTCAAGATGATGTCTATGAGGGACGAAAGTTTTGTTCATCCTATTTTTGCCTTCAGTATCTTTTTTCTAATAAGCTATACAAATGCACCATTCAATGAAACTGACAGTTCCACTTTTTCTGATCACCTGAAATTATTTTTTTGCTGTAAACAATTTCTTTGTGGCACCATTCCATGTTTATCTTGTAATCCCTGCATTGCAAACAGCGAAGTTATTGGAAATGATATTCTTCTAAAATTCTTCCAGACAATATTTAACACATTTGCTGTATCAATCCCACCAAACATCTTTCATAGAAATGTCATTTACATACTTGAATTGGAATGTATAGAGGCCAAGGTTGATATTGTTGTTTATTTAGGGCACATGACAGATTTGTAACCATTTGTCGTAGTTAGACTTGGCATGATATTCTGTTTGTTTGACGATCTACTGGTTGCTGCAGGATACATACTTTTCCTTGCATTTGTCATCGATCGGTTGCACCACTACCACCGGAAGCTGATTACACTAAAGAAAACTGCCAACACATCCAGAGATGAGATTGAGAAACTACAAGTTGAGCTACAAGGGAAGGACGAGAAATCAGCCAAGGAAATCAAGAGGCTTAGTAGGGAACTAGCCAACCTTTCTGAAAAGATGAAGAAACTAAAATCAGAATCTGAAGAGCACGAAAGGAAGAGATTGGAGGCGGAAGGCCATGTTAATGCCCTAAAGAAGCAGTCGGAAGAGCTCTTACTGGAATATGACCGATTGCTTGAAGACAATCAGATATTACAGACTCAGGTCCTTTCCCTCAGATGTTGAAATTGAACATGTGAAACCTCTGCAATGGCCAAACTTTCTCTTACAACGGGGGCATGGACGGCAAAAGGTTTGTGCATCAATGTTAATCAGGCACATGTTTTTCTCTGACTGAAGTTTTGTGCGCTAATTCATGGCACCCTCTTGCCCCTGCCGATTCATGCATTTGAAATGCAATTGTCTAGCTTGTGTGTATTTACACTTCTTTAAAAATTTGGAATATGGTGGAGGAAAAAGTGTGTAAGAAGAATATGGATATTACCTCAAATTCAGGACTTGCACCTACTAGTTGCTGAATCTTTGACTTCTTCATTGCCAATGTACAAGGAGGACCAGCATATGACATCTCAAATATAACTTCAAAATTTTCCACAAACACTGAACGACATGAAAATTCCACCTAGCTATAGAAAACTCATCTACTTTCTTTTTAACAGATGTAACTTATTATGTACTTCGTGTAGGCTTTTCCTACTTTGCACTACTCATCTGCACGTCAGTAGTGAGTAGCAAATATGTAGAGGAAAAAGTTCGGTATCTTTGGTATAGCGTTTTTTCTGTTTAGTATCTTTTTGATGTTACTAATTTTTAGGCCATATTCATGTTAGTATTCCATTAATCTGATGTACAATCTAAAAGTACGCGCATGGGATGTGAGCTGATGCCATCTCCAATAGAGAGCTGCAGTACGTCTTTTCCTTTTCTATACTGATGCCTTGCACGTTCTTCTGTTCAAGATAATCTCTTACAGAGCTGCAGTATAAAATCACGAACACCGTCGCCGTTAATTCGAAGCTGCTAGCAGAACGCATTCATATGTGTTCATCAATCTCGGTCAAAACAAATTACACAAGAGTGCATCTATCCAACAAGCCACGCAGGAGCATAAACAATACAAAGAAATTATTGCCAGTAGCCAGTTTCACGCTTCCAGTCCCCTCATATAAGAGAAATCCTCCGAGCCCGACTAACCACACAGCAACAGCAAACAGAACACTACCATTTGCAGACACAACCAGAGGAGTTAGAACCATCATTGCTCCACAAATGTCTAACAAATCATCTCTGCTGCAACTGCTGCTCGTGGCACTAGCCGCTGCACAGTTCCTCGGGTCGGAAGCCGGCGGCATTTCCATCTACTGGGGCCAGAACGGCGGCGAGGGCACACTGGCAGAGACCTGCGCCACCGGCAACTATAAGTTCGTCAACATAGCGTTCCTGTCTGCCTTCGGCAACGGACAGCCCCCGGTCCTCAACCTGGCTGGCCACTGCGACCCGACCAACGGTGGCTGCGCCAGCCAGAGCTCCGACATCAAGTCGTGCCAGAGCCGCGGCGTCAAGGTGATGCTCTCCATCGGTGGTGCTGCAGGCGGCTACTACCTTTCCTCGTCTGAGGACGCCAAGAATGTCGCCACGTACCTGTGGAACAACTTCTTGGGAGGTAAGTCATCGTCGCGCCCCCCTGGGCGACGCGGTCCTCGACGGCATCGACTTCGACATCGAGGGCGGCACCAACCTGCACTGGGATGATCTTGCTAGGTACCTGAAAGGGTACAGCAACTCCGGCAGGAGAGTGTACCTGACTGCCGCGCCGCAGTGCCCGTTTCCTGATGCCTGGGTGGGTGGCGCTCTCAACACCGGTCTGTTTGACTATGTCTGGGTACAGTTCTACAACAACGCTCCCTGCCAGTACAGTTCAGGCAGCACGTCCAACCTTGCTGATGCATGGAAGCAGTGGCTGACAGTTCCGGCGAAGCAGATCTTCCTCGGCCTCCCGGCGTCACCTCAGGCGGCCGGGAGCGGGTTCATCCCAGCTGATGATCTCAAGTCAGATGTGCTCCCATTGATCAAGAGCTCAGGGAAGTATGGAGGGATCATGCTGTGGTCCAAGTACTATGATGACCAAGATCACTACAGTTCTTCTGTGAGGAGTGATGTTTGAGAGGATTGCCTTGCGTGTGATGTGCGAGAATATCTGTGTGCTACCTGTGCTGTGTGAGCATTCATCCCTTTCCCTTGCGTGCAATTATGTGTGTTGCTGGATAGTTGTTTTAATTGAAATAATTTTTAGTTGAAGTGTGGATTGGATGTTTCATCCCATGACCTACTGGCTATTTTTATGAGGATACTTGAATTCATGATTACTCGTTCTGCATGGAGGAATTTACAGATAATCACAAGACTGATTTTGTCCCTATTAAATAAGCTGATAAATTTGCACACGGGGACATTTTGCAATTATTTGCAAGGTCGAGCAATAGTAGTCACAACATGATATAGCATGCATCTGAATACTTAATATAAACTATCTCAACTATCCGTGATATTTATGTTCATTATATAGATCCAAAGACTGACAAGAATAGATGCAATCTTAATCCCCTAATCACTTATGCACTAATTACCATTAGCCATGTTTCAATTTGCAAATCCAACCATTCGAAGAAAAGATCTAATACAGTTCTCAATGACACATTAATCCACTACTAGCCTGCTTACTTGCACTTTCGTCATCTCACCCCTCACCTCGAGCACTGTCCCGAGAGACTGTCCCTTTCTTTCCCTCCTCGGCCTCTGCCTATGCAAGATCGAGATGGATGCCCATCATGCCCTTTTCTTTCCTTCACCAGTAAGTACTTCCCATCCTTGTCCTTGAGCCTGGTGTATGCTTGCTCTTCAAAAAGAGAGTGAAAAAAGCATAAATTTGATACACCAGCCAAAACATAAAAGCACAAAGCCCCATAATCATTTAGTGCTAAAAATATGTATGGTCGGCCCTCCTTCCCAGGCCATCTTTGTCACGTTCCCCTAACTGTTTTCCCGATCGTCTTGTCAACCCTCCTTCCCAGTATACCGCTGGACACCGTAGCAAAATTTAATATTTTTAGACAATCTTATAGTTCCAAAGGCAGGACATGCATTTCACGTGTACGACTGCTAGTGAGACTAAAAATTCTAATTTTAGTACAAGATAAAATTTTAGGTTATAACTCTTTTATATATGATTATCCAACGGTGTAAATTCTAATATGAATATAAGAAGCCGCTCAATCCTTCAATAAGAAGAATGCCCCGAGGGTATTACAGTGCTTGTACCTGCCCAGCGAGGCTCAAAGCGAAGGGAGGTCATCAATTACAATACGAAGTCAAATGAGGAGCCAGAGAAGAACTTCCAATCACATATTCCACTTCTTGATGCGGCAGGATTAGGATGAGACAGTCATTACCTCTTTGATGCCGCCCATGATCCAACACAAGTCTATTGACTGGGCGTACATTCGGCTTCGGGATATCTATGAGGGAGTTTGGGAGGATTGGTATGATCGCAACGTCAACAATGTCATGGCTACCAACAAGATTGGAATGATGAGGTCATGAATCATGACGCAATTATATGCCACTTATTTATTGATATTAGAGGCTGAAGTCCATGTCAATGCCCTACATAAGTAGTTAGAAGAGTAACAGGATTGATGGCACTAAGCATACCGTAACAGTCCAATTTTCTCAGTATTTAAAACATCTTAATTATCTTTAATTAAATAAAAATGTGTTTTTACATGTAATAATAAGCTTAATATGATTTTTAATTATTTTTGAGGCTTTAATATGAATTAATCCAAACTTGAATTAAAGATAGTTTTAACTTGAATTTTGATTTCATTTGTATCTTCGGGCCAAGCCCTATTTATTTTTCCTCCCTTTTTTTCTTCTTCTTTCCTTTTCTTCTTTCTCTCTTTCTTTCTTTCTTTATCCTTCTTCTTTCTTCCACCTCTGGCGAGCTTTGCTGCAGCAGCCCTTTGGGACCTTTTCCTTGCCGCGGCAGCGCGCCCCCTCCTTATCCTTTTCCTCTTGGGCGAAGCCCATTTTCTTCTTTCCCTTCGACCAAGCCTTCTCCTTTCCTCTTGGTCTGGGCCTTGCCTCCTCCTCCTCCTCTTTCCCTCGGTCCAAGCCAGGCCCGCGGACCAGGCCTCCCCGTGCGCCCTCCCTACACAAGTTCGATGCACCTCCTTTCCTTGCACAAGCTGCTGGTCCAGGCAAAAATTATGCACGATAGTCGCATGTATAGCTGTAACAACAACCAACGCCTCGACTTCCTCATCATCTTCACTGAATCGAAAATAATTTGGCACGTAAATATCCCTAAACTTTAATCCATTGACGCACGACAAAGTTCCGTGCACAACAACACTAGGGTTAGGCGTGGTCGTATCATGTTCGCTTTATGCAAATGAACCGTATTAGCCTTCCTTTAAAACCCTTGCATCATGATTATTCTGTTACATCTCCTTGGTGACTTGTGGAGTATGTCATGTACTCATCTTTGCTATAACAAATCATACAAAGGAGTGCCAATCTTTTCCCAAGGAGAATTACCTTGAAGAATGTTATGGTGCGTGTCCCGTCAAATGCCTGTGAGGCTGTTGGATGTACTGGGGTTTATCTACTAGTTTAATTTTTTACTGTAGTGAAATTTCTAAAGCTTTGCCATATGACAAGATTGTGTTTTCTAAACTATTATGCTACTTGCTAGTTTGAGTATAGTTATGATATTAATGTTTGTATGTTGTGTGTACTAGCTTGATCTTTTAATATTATAGTATACATAGAGAGTTCGGAATTGTGAAATCCGGGTCCAACACATACTCTGGACAAGGCCAAGGAGCTCAAGAAGAAACATAATTTGGAAACTCCTGTCAAGGTTACAGGTACTATGTAATCCAATCCTTTTAATGTTTTACCTATCGAAGAATTAGAAGACATGACTGAAAATGTAGGCATTCATATTGCTGAGAATATACATTTTAGAGAAGAAATAAACAACAGAGATAATACTTCCATTAGTTGTCAAATTAACTCTGCAGTAATGGAAGAGGCAACTGCAGTTACTACACTACAACATGACATGACACCTTCACCTAGAACCCTAGTTCTCCTAAGGTGGGTAATGCCGGTGGTTTAGAGGAAGATAATTGGAATGATGTACATAAACATAGATGGGGCAAGCACCCCAGGAAAATATTTAGTAATAGCCTGCATATTCTGGAGTGTTAGGGGCATTACTGCTCCTGTAGAAAGCAATGCATATTAGATACTATTGGAAAATTAAGTATAGGTTATATTGGTTTTCAGGAAACAAAAAGAGTTTCACTGATTATTTCCTAAATCTCTTCTAGGTAATAGGAATTTTCAGTGGAATTCACTGCCAGCTAAATCGACCGTAGGAAATATGTACGGGAGAAAACGTTCAGAATTTTTTGCATAGTCATCCACACCACATACTACTAGAGCGATTATTCTGTTAAATAAAAATTTGATGGTACTACATTTTAGGCCAGATTTATGTTAATATTCCACAAATGTGATGTACAATCTAAAAGCGGGCACATGCATGGGATGTGATCTCAGTGTCATCTCCAGTAGAGAGCTGCAGTGCATATCTTCCTTTTCTATACTGGTGCCTTGCACGTTCTTCTGTTCAAGTGGAACAAGATAATCTCTTGCAGGGCTGCAGTACAAAATCGCGAACACCGTCGCCGTTAATTCCAAGCTGCTAGCAGAACGCATTCATGTGTGTTCATCAATCTCCGTCAGCATCACGTACACAAGAGCGCATCTGCCCAACAAACCACGCAGCAGCATAAACAATGCAGATAAATTATTGCCAGTAGCAGGATTCACACTTCCAGTCCCCTCATATAAGAGGAAACCTCCGAGCCCATACTAATCACAAAGCAAAACAAACAGAACACTACCAGTTGCAGACACAAGCAGAGGAGTTAGAAGCATCATTATTCCACAAATGGCAAACAGATCATCTCTGCTGCAACTGCTGGTCGTGGTAGTAGCTGTTGCGCAGTTTATCGGGTCAGAAGCCGGCAGCATTTCCATCTACTGGGGCCAGAATGGCGGCGAGGGCACGCTAGCGGAGACCTGTGCCACTGGCAACTATAAGTTTGTCAACATAGCGTTCCTGTCCGCCTTCGGCAACGGACAGCCTCCGGTCCTCAACCTGGCTGGCCACTGTGACCCGACCAACGGCGGCTGCGCCAACCAGAGCTCCGACATCAAGTCGTGCCAGAGCCGTGGCGTCAAGGTGATGCTCTCCATCGGTGGTGGTGCAGGCGGCTACTACCTTTCCTCATCCGAGGACGCCAAGAATGTCGCCACGTACCTGTGGAACAACTTCTTGGGAGGTAAGTCATCTTCACGCCCTTTGGGCGACGCGGTCCTCGACGGCATTGACTTCGACATTGAGGGCGGCACCAACCTGCACTGGGATGATCTTGCCAAGTACCTGAAAGGGTACAGCAACTCCGGCAAGAGAGTGTACCTGACTGCTGCGCCACAGTGCCCTTTCCCTGATGCCTGGGTGGGTGGTGCCCTCAACACCGGTCTGTTTGACTATGTGTGGGTGCAGTTCTACAACAATGCTCCCTGCCAGTACAGTTCAGGCAGCACTTCAAATCTTGCTGATTCATGGAAGCAGTGGTTGACAGTTCCAGCGAAGCAGATCTTTCTCGGACTTCCGGCATCACCTCAGGCTGCTGGGAGCGGGTTCATCCCAGCTGACAATCTCAAGTCAGATGTGCTCCCATTGATCAAGAGTTCAGGTAAGTATGGAGGGATCATGCTGTGGTCCAAGTACTATGATGACCAAGATCACTACAGTTCTTCTGTGAGGAGTGATGTTTGAGAGGATTGCCTTGAGTGTGATGTGCGAGAATATCTGTGTGCTACTTTCCTTGTGCTGTGTAAGCATTGATCCCTTTCCCGTGTGACTTGTCAGTAATTCTGTGTGTTCCTGGATTGTTGTGTATAATTGAAATAATTTTTACTTCAAGAATGGATTGGATCTTTCATCCCATTACCTACTGGCTTTTTTCTAATGACTATACCTGAATCCCTGATTATTTGTTCTGCATGGAAAATTTTGCGGATCATTATATGACTGGTTTTTGTTATATTAAATACCATTGACAACAGTAAGAAGGCTTGTGCAACTTGGTTTCCTGTGTATTAGGCTATTAGCCACCTGGCGCGAATCTTTCTATCATTCACGCTGAATATATGCAGACTCCAATACCTGGGAAACAATACCTATGCACAGTTGAGGACACCAAACCTAGGAGTACAGTACATCTAAAATTTTGAAATGATGCATAGATGCAAGGTGCGACAATTGCTTTACTGCTGATGAGGTTTCATGTTCACCTTTTGCTTCAGTTTCCACTAATTAATTTTGCGCAACATACTGCTAACGCAGGGAATACAAATCTTACAGTGGGTCGCACATAATCATGTGCCTAGGGTATGAACATATATACTATTATTTCAATGTGTCCATGTTTAAGTATTTTCAAGACAAGAGCAGCAGAGAGCCTCAATATACAGAAAGATCTACTTGTTGAGGTGTGATGGTTTTGAGCCAGTAGCAAGGTCGAATCCTGGAGGAATAAAAACAACATCATCCCATTTCGAGGAGGAGCTATCCTGCAAGCATATGTCATTGATTTTTGTAAGGTTATAATATGCATCAGTGTTCAAATGTTAGATGCATGTCCAAGGCAGGGGCAAAGAATCTTAACAACTTGTATATGCAAAGACTCTGGAGGGAAATGGGTCCAGGAATGATATGAGGGAGAGAAATGATCCTGAATGTAATACAACCAATCTAGAAATTTGATCACATGAAGTTCCAAATTTTTCATCTTAATTTGGTGCCCAAATTAAAGACAATTGCATGAGTGCACCACAAAGGGTGATTGCATATCATAAGTTGCCGTCTAGTTTAACACTAGCCTCCAAGTAGGGTATTCGCCATGGCTATTCCATTTCAACAAGGATATGGTTAACTTCAATAATTTGCTGAAACAATGTTATAGTATTTATGTGTACCTTCATCGATTTGATGATATCTTCCAAAGAAGAAACCTGGAAAAGAGAGTCTGAATCAACAAATGGGAAGTCAAATTTTTTCACTCCTAAATGAACAAATAAATGTGGTACCTGAGTGTCACCGATTTTAACAACAGGATTAGGCTTTTGCTGGTCACGAGATGCTCGGTGCAGTGAGTTATCTAAGTCCTCCTAGACATGTATAAGAAATTTAAACTAAGAACATATGATAATTCAGGTGAAGGAGGGGAAAAACATTGAGAATTCTCCCTGACCTTTCTGAAGAAAACTGGTCGATATCTCTTGTTATCACTCATCAGGACAAGGCTCCTTGACTGAAAAGCAGGTTGGTGAGTTGGTCAATTGCCATAGAGACAGAATTCTCACACACACAAAAACAAATATGAAGCAAGACATTATTCAGCATTGATTAACTTCTTTATCGTGACATGCTAGAAAACAGGTTACATTCCATTTAAGATCAAACATGACAACGATGATGGCTGCGGCACAATTGCGAGTGATGAGGGCAGACAAACCCCAAACAGCTTCACCTGGACCCAATCTTTAGATACCCAGAGGCACATTCCCCAGTGGACAGTGCTAGCTGTGCCTGGAGATGATTGGTCAGTTGAAACAGGAGGACGCAGTGAGGAGGCTGGTAGGCAAGAAGGTGATGACATGGTGGCACAGAGAGCTGCTGCTGATGGTGATAATTATAGCGACACAATGGTGCCCATCAGTATGAATTATGGAACATGAGGAGGTAGTGGAGTAGAACGGCACTAGGGGCACCAAGGCGGTGTAGAGGTAGTGGAGTAGAACGGCACTAGGGGCACCAAGGCGGTGTAGACAACAGCAGAGGCAGTTCCTTAGACAAGGCCGTCGTAGACAATGGCAGAGGCGGTTCCTTACAGAAGGGCGGAGGTGGTGGCAAGTGCCATGGACACTGTTAGTGTGATGGTGCCTGAAGAAGTAAGGTGGCAGGAAACTGTAAAGGGTAAGAAGACCACCTGAGCGTTCCATTTTGTTCATGTGGTTACTGTAGCATCTCGAGTCATTTATTTGTAAGGTTATCTCTTGAGTTGGTTAGTTGCATGCGTATCTCATAATTTGGTGGTTGATCGTCTTAGTTCATATTTTAGGATTCCTTGTCAAGCCATCCTGTACATGGATGGGGTTGTACCTTGTATATATTATTAGGAAACAAGAAAATATATCAATGTGCCGCAATCTTTCTCCCTGCCCTGTGGTGTAGCTGCCGTCAAGGCACCTTCGCCACAGTTGGTTCCAGGGACACCTCGATCAGACCTAGGGAGCCTTACCAACCATGCCGTTACAATATAAGCTTAAGTATAACTTCTGTACTACCTGCATTCCAAATAGTTGCTTAAGACTCCAATTTCTTGGAATCTGTTGTCTCAAAACAATTGTCCATTGAAGAATCAAGAGTGTAGTTATTGCAATTTGTGCACCCTCAAACCTACAAAATTATGATCACAGGAAGTACTTCCCAAATGTGAATCTAATAATACCAGGTTTGTGTCACTAATGATTAACCTACATATTGTTGGACTGATTTTTGGTCAAAATTACGGAGAGTAAATCTTGACATGTGTGCGCACCCAACAAGAATCAACAAAGGGAGTACTTTGATTTTGTGCTTCCTTGGTTTTTGTGCATAAGGTAGTTGGCGAACTATATTGAAACAGAAGGAGTACTTATTAGTTATTACTTTGATACTACTCTCACATTCTGTCATGTACATGAATTCAAAATTATAACAGCTAGAGGAGGATATTGAAACCTGGAAAACTGGAACTCCTGGAAATCCCTCATTCACAAATTGCCCTTCATCTTGCATCAACTGCAAAGACACAGATGCTAAGCTGCAAACTTATTGCATGGAGGGCAGTTATCATCACATCACAAAATACGAGGGTGAATGATAATGTATTAGGCCTGATGTTTTATCAAACTGTGCACCAGTGCATACGGTCTCCAGTTAGAAATGGAAAAATAGAATAATTAAGTGTGTAAATTTGCTTTAAATAGGAAATGCCAGATTAATACACCTCGATTTTATACAAATGCGTCATCTATTCTATGCTAGTTAAACAATGGAGGCATGAAGCAGCAGAGATGGGATGGACGATAGAACACGCCTTCGTGCTCACATGCTCTCACAATTTTGTCTTGAAAGCTCTGAAATCCATTGCCACTTTGCAGTTTTGTTACTTTCAGAAGTGGCTAAGTTCAGCTATCCAGTAGCACACAGAATATTTACTCATGATCAAAGATAAGCTGCTGGATCATGCAATCTGTACAGAAAGTTAAACAGATAACCATGCCTTCTTCACCCAGATATTCCATTTGGCGATACCGTTAGACTGTGCTATGGATTTGACTTATAGGATAATATGCTAGAGCCAGTGACCTATCTGAAATCTACAAGAAACGGTATCGCAGGATTGATATTCGGCCAAATATAAGGACCAGGTCCCCTCTCCAGTTGAATATTGCAAAACGATTAATGAAACAGGTCTACCAGGTATCCAAGCCAGCTATGCGGATATACGGTCTGGATACCTCATATAAAACTGATTGCCAGGGGCAAATGTCATGCGTTAAAAAACTTCGGAAGCAGGTTTTATATGGCATCTTAGCCCACTTAAATTTTCCATCATATTGTTAAATTGGAGTGGTGAACTGTATCTCTTGCTATAGTGTAATTGTTGCAAACAGTGTACAATTGAATCCAATGGAAAATGGAAGTGCAGATGTTTGTTTTGCTTCTACACAAGTATACACATAAATCTAGAAGTTATAATGAGAAAACTGGTTACAAGGCCGAGTATAAGGTCGATTTATGTATACTCACTACAAGGGCACATGACTCGAACAAATATCGGTTAAAATTTTTTAGAACTCCAACTAAGAATATCATATTGGGTCAACCAACTTTTTAAGTATTAGTTATTACGGAAGGGAAAGATACAATTAGGAAATATAGATAAAAAGATTATTTTATAC
Source organism: Stipa capillata (assembly GCA_019208055.1). Classification (NCBI taxonomy): domain Eukaryota; kingdom Viridiplantae; phylum Streptophyta; class Magnoliopsida; order Poales; family Poaceae; genus Stipa; species Stipa capillata. Next base: position 149,557 of record JAGXJF010003479.1, read on the forward strand.
AATTAGGAAATATAGATAAAAAGATTATTTTTGCTCATACCTTAATTGCATTAGCCACCTGAGAAGAATCAGGAAGAAATCTAAACGCCACACCATCAGACTTAGTTGGATAACCTAAAAACCAAAAATGGATCATATGTAACTAAGACGCTGCCAAAGAGACACATAGAAGGCAGTGAAGAAAAAGCAATGCACAATTCCCAAATATATATGGATATTAAGGACATCTCAATGGGCTTTCTAGTAACTAATAACATCTTCAATTTCCAAAAAAGAAGTAATAATATATTCCATAGCAACATTTGTGATGTTTTATTCTATAATGAAGTGTAACAATGCTAAGATGACAGCATCACCTCAAATAGAATTGGTGCATGCACATTGCGCAGCCCACCCATGCACTTTGAAACATCTAAACAAGAAACAGTTATGAATCTTGCAAATAGAGGACTTCATATGAAATATGACCTCAGTTTTAAAACGAGTAATCAACTTGAGTCAGGCCCTTAACTCGTAGTTAAAAACCTCTCAGCAGAAAGGATCCATGAGTGCGGAACCTGTTCAAGTGTTTACATGCACGGAAGATATCACCATGCCAACAAAAAGGCACTCAGGATGTAAATGACAGGAGATTTCCAGGAAGCATCTTCCCATTCAAGCACGACATTAAATGATCAAACAGCTCTAAGTGCACAAATACAAGTGATGCTTGCCCAAATAAGCTGAAATCCTATTATAATATATAAAATTTGCACTCTCAACAGCCAGGACTGTCCTGAGACAAAATCACAGTTCCAAATTCATTTGGCATATTAGACATACAGGTTGGTTACAGTAACGAAAAGTTCACCACGATCTTGCCTCTTACGAGAACATGCCCTTAGCGTACCACCACCATCGCATTCAAGCATTCCATCGAGCAACACATAAGCGCACCAAACGCAACAAGTTGGGCCGAGAGTACACCAGACCTTGTTGAGCGCGACGGGCACGACGGTCGAGCCGGCGCGCATGTCGCCGCCCATCTGCGCCAGGAGCGCGTCGGCGTCCTCCCTCCGGAAGCAGAGCATCCCGAGCGCCGGCGGCGGCCTCGCGCCCTCCCCCCCGCGGGTTTTCGACACGAGCACGAACTCCTGGGCGGAGTTAGCGAGGGCGTACACGGGCACCCCGGCGAGACGGTCCTCGATCTCGGCGACCGGGAGGGCCGCAGCGGACGCTGCAGCCGGCGAGGACGGGGAGGGAATGCGGGCCCATGGCAGCGGGAGGGCCGGCGGGAGGGGGAGGGAGGAGAGAAAGGAGGTGAGGTGGGTCTGGATGGGGAGGAAGGGGTTGAGGGTGCTGGGGTTGGTCGGTTTAGGGTTTGGGGTGGAGGCGGAGGCGGGGTTCTTGAGCCATGGGAAAGGCATGGCGGAGGCCGGAGGGGGAGAGGAGGGGAGCGGCAGGGTGAGCCCGGAGAAGAAGACGAGCCCAAGGCCAGGGTTTAGGCTGAGAGTTCTTGGTTGTGACAAGATCTGCTGGGCCTATGGGCCAAAGCTGTCACCTCCAGTGAAAAGGTTTGGGGCCTGTATGTGGTAATCCACCGCCGGCACCCGGTGTGCTAGCTTAACGTGTCCAGGATAGCTTCATTCTACCTTTCAGAAAAAAAAATAGATAGCTTCATTCTATAGATTCACTGGTGAACTTAATAAAGCTGTCTCAAACTCTTAAATTTCACATCTTCAGTGAAGTGGAGTTAGCCACCTCCACTTCATTTTGATGGAATTTCAAAAGAGTTGTACTATACGGATGTTATATTGTCGATGTAGATCATCAAACATGACAGTACGAAAAAGAAAAGAGACATGAAGGGCCGTGCTATTCTCTTTGTTAGATTGAATCTCATGATTGCAATTTTATATGAATAAATGATGATAACCCCTCTATTTATAAACCACTAGCCAAATACCCGTGCGTTGCTACGGATAAATAAATTATATTATTGAGTATGTCAAATTATTAATGTCGCGCTCCATGCCACTTCTTTGGTTTTGTCTCAACTCTTGGTTGAGTTTCAGCTCAGATAGAATTATAGTTTCGACACGGGCATATAGTTTTTGCTAAAATTTTGAGATGGTCCCACGGTAAGGAAGGGGAAAGAGGATGTACAGACCGCCGCCACCAATTGAAACCTTTATAGGAGTAAAGATATACGTGACAACTAAGATTTGGTAATTGACCACATGGGCCATAAGGGGGACGCGGCGAACTGGCTGGTCCACTCCCTAGGAGGTCTGGTTTCGTAACACTCCCGCTTCGGTAATTACTATGAAATATCCATGCCTTGTTAAAATTTGTAAAAATCAAATGTGAAAAATTGGAGAAATAGTGCAAAGCATTTGCTGCTTTATACTATACTAGTTGCCTCATTAAAAACCTTGCGGATGTGAAACTTCCATGAAAACTCATCAAAGATAAAAAGAGTGCAAACATCTAAGTTTGATTAATCTTCAATATTGATGTAATCAATAAATGATATTTCCCGTAATGTTTGTCACTACTATATCATTTGGTTAATTCTTAAATCGAGAATTTCTCCCTCTGAATTCTGCACACATATGAAACAAATTTTCATCCTAGCTAATTTTTTGAGAATTGATGCTTTAATCTACATTTAGGAGCCGCCGATCCGCTTGGACCAAAACGCCACTAGTTCCCTAACGTCGGCCACAACGAGGATAGAGCCGAGAAACTATTATTACATACAGTGCAGCCTCAACTGCCAGGATGATGCCGCCAAGTACACACAAACTTAACATAGAAAAAACCTAATCTACACACCAAGCATTGATCTAGGATTCCCTCAGCCTCCCAACGCCCCATGACTCTTAACCTTAGACCTTATGCTTTACCACTAAGTTCTAAACTGAAGGGGTAGGAAATCATCCAGATTGTGATAGTCGGCATCTTGATGTGAATTGCCAGTGATGCCGCTCCGTGACGATGGCGGTGCAAGGCCTCGTCAGCACGCTGGCTCCGCGACGATGGCCTGCTCCATCGTGCAATAACGGTGGTCTCCCTCCTAGAGCTGAGTATGGTGCCATGATCAGAACCTTTGGGGACATGGATCTGTTTAATTAGACAAACATATTCCATTAAAGTGTTAAATTGGATGAATGCACTCGTTCTATTATTGTAAGCCTTGTGTTTGGCTGGGATGGCTATGTTTTATTTTTTTTGTTGTATCCATGACTATGTAGAGATTGAGAGAAACTTTTTATGTATAACATTATCTTGATATTATATCGAGGAAATAAAGCTATTCTATTTTTTTAAAAGGTTGAGATATTTTATTCAGACCATACAGACCGGGTTGATCTGGGCCGTTGTCAGGTACTTTGCCGACGTGAATTAGTGCTGTTGGGGGTGCGACCAGCACGCATGATCGATTGCTGGTGGATAGCTAACTCCTGCTGGTCATGATAACATTTGAAGACTTCAAATTCGGCACAGACGTCGACCGGCACTTGAGATATTTTGCTGCCATTACATATATTGTTTCACCATGTTACTGATCACAGTGATGTCTGACGAGTGACGGTATACATTGTTGATAAGGTTTTTATTTGAAATTGTGGTTTTGTGACAGCTAGTACAGAGTAGCGAAATTTGGGATCTACAATTGCAATATGGTAGGTTGGCAAGCTAGTAAATAGAATATAGATCCGTTCGTACGTTGAGCAGCAAGATTGAGTCCTGATGCATTCGATCATGACGTAAACCTATAAAATGACACTAATGCACTTGGACTGTAAAATACTTGGTTCACATGAAATGTGATAATGTTGCAATACGAGACAAACTCTCACCTGGAAGTATCGAGAGCATGCGACGAAATTGAGTATTTACTTTGGATTAATTTTAGTTTATATCTACGAGACACATGACAACTATGATTACGGAGATTAATGAAAATATCCATTTTGCTAACTAGTTATCAACTCGTGCGTCTACCTGCTAGCAATTTTTAAAACACATAGATATTAAAAAAGTGAAATAACATTTATTATATGATTTTTTGTAGAGTTTAGATATATATGAAAAACTCAGTAATACATTCTTAAAACATCATCATTAAGTTAAATATTTTCTATGGCTACTTTTCCCCTTCGAAAAATAGTAACCTTTCATGGTTACCCATAGGGGAATTCCTGAATGTATGTATAATTTTTCCCGTATATTTGTTATGGACTATTTGGTTCTTGGTCATAATATTCCATGCTTAAACTTAGGTGACCCACAATTCCTTGAATATGTGTTTGATTTATAGTCACAGTTGTGACTTGCCACTTTTTATTATTAATATGAGCCATGTGTTATAGACATAACTTTTTACCAACTTTTAATTATCATACTTGTGGCTATAATTTTGTTAACCACATTTTTGTGACAAGCCATATATTGCCTGATTTTAACTGTGGCAAAGTTAACTTGAACGAAATATGTCCAGATTCATAACTCAATATTATTTATCAATTTCAAACTGGTGGCAAATTCGTATGATCACTATTATATATCACTGCATCTTGACCGTTGCGACCATAAATCAATGGATGGATCTTCTCTGTTTTTCTAGATTAAGATGTGGAACTTTCTAGCATTATCCTTAGGATATGTGCACGCATGGGTGCGCAGGCGCGGCGCGTGTGATATATAGAATTCAAATAGGTAGTTTGGATTTTCTCATTTTCCCATTAACTAAGAATTTGTATACATTTTCCTTTTTTAGATTGGATGGCTATGTTTCATACAACGGTTAGTTCGATAAAATTTTAAAACTTTTGCTCTTAACTATTTTTCCAATATATACACGACTTCCACTTGTACGATGATTATTGAAGGGTGAGAAAATATATGTAACATATATTGGTCACTCCTTTTTAATTTATCTCCCATCATTATCTGAATTACTAGCCTTTTTTTCAGAGTTCATGTACTATTCCTTGATTAGCTACCTCCCATATGTAATTTCTCTATCTAATTAGGCAATGTATCGGGCAGGGCCTATTTTCTCTTCCAATTAATTACAATTCGGTTTGATTTTTCATTACGTGCGTGGATTCCTTCCTCCTTACGGCATGAATTACGATGATCTAACGCTATTGATTTGTTAGTCTATGAAATCAATGGTTCGATATTTTATTTTCTTCTTAGATTAAGGCCTCTCTCAATGCACATATGTTTAGATGAGGTGCTAAGTGCATGAAAAGGTTTAGCAACTAAACTCCCTAATACATAGGTGCTTAGCTTTTTATAGCTAAACTTCCTTCATTTAATTGTTTAGCAACTAAACTTCCTAATGCATAGATGCCACATAGGCGTTTTGTATAGGTCCGCGTGCTTAGCATCGTTTCTTCCTGGGGTCACCAAAGTGCTCTCTCTCCTCCTTAATTGCTTTGCCACATTAATTTTTTACCTATATGGCATTCTTAGCACCTCTACACCATGAAGCACTGGGAAGGACCAATAGAAAGACTCGAAAGGATCCTCCAATTAATAAGTATAAGATGGGTCGTGGAAACATGCTAAGCCGGTTTAGGCTATTCTTCCTGTACGGGAGACATGGATGGTCTGGATTTGTGGAGTATCTTCTAACGGGTTAATTCGTGCACCGAGTGCTCTGATTAATTGCTGCATATCGATTGGGGGAGGATGGACCAACAAAAAGAGTTTTCTAGAGACAAGACAATTTCCGTTATAACATCTTGGTTTCCCGTTTCTTGGTTGCACAATTAGCTTGTTCTCAACTTAGTAACACGATAACACTCTCACCTTCTGTTCTCTACCACACACAAATACCGAGTTAGCATACACTTAATAATTAACAAGTGATATGTACTATCCAAGATGCTCCAATTACCTTAAGAATCGATGGTTATTTGGAAAGTACCATCTCCTACATAGATGATATGTTTGCAAAGTATAATATATAAATAGCTATTTGGGTAGATTTATCATGAATTTTTTATATATACATGTTGCATTGCTATTTGCAAAAGTACAGCATTGCCCCAGCAAATCGACCTTGGTAACTAGTTTAGGAATGCCACAAGATGACGATTTCAAATGTCACATGGCACTAGTTTACGATATTATCATTTCGTGGTGTTGCTTTTGGATATTTGAGTACTGGGTGAGATTTTTTTGGTAACCAAGTTATAGATAGATTAACAATTGTTTTTCTGAAATTGAATTGCAAGATATAGTAATCAATGGAAAATAGAAACTAGAAACTACTTTTCTCTTATATACAACAAAAGCCCCATGTGGAGGCACTTTTGTAGAGGCGATTCTAAAGTGGAAATTTTGTTTTATAGACACATCAGACATTGTCTAAAGTTTATCTGAGACATTTTTTAGAGATGTTTTGGAGACATATACATACTTCTGTCATGTAGAGATGTTCCCTTGAGACCCTCTGTAAATCGCCAAAAACTCATAACGCAAAGGATTTTTGAGACATTTTTTACCTATCCAGAGGCGTTATTTATGCAGTCCATACCCGTATAAAACTACGAATAAATGTTGCAAAATGTTGATAACCAAATCATGTTCTGAACTTGAGATGGTTAGTGCAAATTGTGTAGGCTCATGAGGTCAAGAGGCTTTGGCAAATTATATATATCTATGCACATTTTTAGTTTTTCTTCTTTGGTCTTCCACGCTAGTACTAGCACGTTTTAATACCACTACGTAACATCTCTATTTCTATACTGACACGATAAAACACCTCTATAAAATGCTGCCAATAATGCAGAGGCGTTATTATAAGGCGCTTGTTTAGTCGTAATGACAGTGCATGAGGAGGATCTAATGTGGAGTTCTATAAAGCTTCTCTACAACAATCTAGAGAAATATGAAAAATTCTCATATAGTATATAAGTAAAGTGTACCTACAAGTGGTTTTTGTTGAAATTAATAAAAAATAATAAGGACTTTTTTATTCATGGAAAAATTTACCCAACTCCCACGTGAATTGAATTGTTTCCTATGAAACTCCCGTGAAATTTCAGCGAATCAAAGATGACCTAATAGACTTAACATTTCTTTACACGGCATGTTTGATAATAAGTACAACATATCAACCGTAGACTGAGCATTAGATTAATTAAGGGATTGAAGATACAGAACATGCATGGTTACGCGACAAGAATTGCTGTGATAACATGGTTAAAAGCATTGCTATCATTGGTGTTTTGACAAATTAATATATGCAAAGCTCGTCTATATAAGCTTCTCATTATATCCTCTTTTAATCTAAAATTATGTCCTAATGCACACCCTAATTAAGCCACATCACCATTAAAAATATAACCATTACATCAAACTCAATTAAAATATAAGATCTTTAATTAAGAACCATTCTCATTGTTTCGTTAAAAGATATCCTTTACGAAAAGAGCCATTTTTATGACGCCATTTGAAGAGTAAATAGTCCTGGAATAATATCGCATCCAAAAAGATCCACGCTTAGATGATAAATACTAGTATATTCATATACTCCTTCAATGGTTCCAATTAAAAGCCAAACTTTTCAGGCGACGAGCCAATTAATTATATGATACACTGCTGACACTACATTCTGCAGTGATTAATTGCTCGTGCACAACTGAGATTCACATCCATGCAGCTTTTATTCTCGTAGTTATGTAGTACCAGCATATATATCTCTTGATGCATCGTTGCATGCATGGCGATTGATCATCAGCAATTGGCCGGCATAGTGAGGCCACACTTGGCGGGCAGCGCCATGGCGCGTTTCACGTCGATCTTGTAGAACCTCACCCACACGCCGCCGACGTTCTTGTGCCGGCAGAGGCACGGCAGGTCGGTCCCCGCCAGCGCAGCGCAGCACTCGGCCGACGGCACGTCCGTCGGGTTGTGGATGGCGGCCGCCGGCTGGCACGCACGGATGCCGCCGCTCGAGAGGTTGCAGATGCCGTGTGCGACCTCCGTGGACACGGCCAGGACCAGCACGACGGCTAGCAGCGCCGCCATTGATTGTGCCTTAGCCATGGATGTATGATATGTTCGTAGTGGAACTGTTGGGTATTTGCAGGTTCTCTTCACCGATTTGAGTTTGTAAGGACCGATGAGAGTGTTCGGTTAGAGATGGCGTATTTATAGGGTTAATTCTTGCAAGTTTTGGTTATGGTTGGCTGTACCACTGAGATACCAGAAAGTAGTCCTTGTTACTTGAATGTGATATTCATCAGTAAAATGCATGAATGCGTCAAAAGTAGCGAAGAGAAAGCACCGGATTGCACAACTGAGATCTTGATTGATTTCGGCCTAAATTTTCGGCTGCGCCCTTTCACATGTTCACACCCAAGACTCTTCTATCGAACATTAATCAGTCCAGATGCTTCTGAAAGGACATTACATCCCTCAAGCTTGATCTACTATTCGTTGTGACAGTACTTCTGTCGAGTTTGAATAGTACCCGAATCGGGTCAGGAACGTATGATATCTACAGCGAAATAGATGAATCTCATAAGGATAACCAAAATAACAGTGACGAAGAACTTGACAAGAAATAGAAGATGTGGGGAGACCGATCACATATTCTTTAAGCATAATCTTAAAAGATTACAAGCATTGTTGCTCGTATGGAACTCTTTTAAACCGTTTTAATCAGTATCAGGTGAAATAATCTAGTACTAAAGAGATATACTGGTTTTACGTAGATACTGATCTCCGACTGGGCCCTGCCACCATGCTGCCTTTTATATATATATAGTGATATAAATTTGCGCCATTGCCTCTCATCAATAGAAGCTTCTTTATGGATCAACTACATCATATTGAGGAAAATGAAATCGTTGTTGTAAGCCCGTAACTCCTGTGATGTCGACACGGCGAATGTATTGCCGAATAATGATGGTGCACAGACAATATCGAGCTAGCATACGTACTTGTCTTCACCCTATACGGAAGAGGATGACTCCCTTCGATCAGGTGGTCGATTACGGGAGTTAAGCCGACCAGACACCCTCCAAGGCTTGTTTTGATGGATCGTGATCGGCCGGTATCCTGGCCCAATCCACCTAAATGTTCCTTAGTATATCAGCAAATTCACGGAATAACTAGCAAGAAATTGGTCGTTCTGTCTCAAAGCTGCTTTATGTACTCAGTTTCTTTAGGAACAATCAAGCACTCAAGTGAACTAAAACTAAAAATAAAATTAACTAACGTAGACAGTACTCAGAATAGACTTTTTCCAGGGGAGAATCAGTTAGTTTTATTGAATATTTATCCTTCAATTACCACATTCGTGATTTATCCGTGATTTAATACACTGTCTCCTACGATTACCGCATATTTGATTTATGTGATATTCTACAGATGGACCATCTGTGATTCATCTACATATTATCTGTCAGATGCCACACTTGTGATTTATTACAAACTGGTCACAAAGAACATGTACGGATTCTAGTTCTTAATTTCGAACATATATGTATGAATAGCCAATCTGTTATTATATTATGAAAATATGCATTCGAGAGAAAATAGAGGTGGTGATGTAATATCATGATTTTCAGAGCCTTTTAAAAATTTTATTTACCAAGATGTTACTTAATATAAAACAATCTTAATGTATTTTATTTGGATTTTTTTGAATTATTCAATTAGCTTGAGTTCACTTGAATACTATAAAGAAACAAATGTAACACCCCGGTCTCTCACCCGGACCGGCGGTCGTTATGCCTGGCTATCACCTAGGATCCAGACTGGCCCCACAGACTAACACTAGTCTTTCCTGCGCACTTTGTCCTCACTCGTGCGCACCCGGAAGAACTTCCCGGTCGGTCACCCATCCCCAAATTGCTCCAAACCAAGCACGCTTAACCTGAAGGTTCTTTGGAGATGAGCTTCCGGAAAAGAAGATGCACCTTATTGATATGAGTAGTCTATCAATCCTATTAACCAGGATGTCACATACATAGCCTTGTCGGACCCCAGATTCCGTAACAGAGAGTCTTAAGAGGAATCACTCGCTAAGTCGAAACGTCAACCCCGACCTCAACTCACGGGGGTCAATTCCGAGAGGAGTGGAGTGATATGGCTTCGAATAGTCCGAGACTTCAACCCCAAAGCTTACCCCGGCAATTCAATGCACAGAGCAGTAGGGTGATATGGTCTCCTCACTCTTTCCCACTGAGCCGGACATCAACCCCGACCTCGTCCCGGCAAATTAATGCGCGGCTGGAGTAGGGTGATATAGTTCCCAACCTCTCAGTGGAGAGTCGCTTCACAGGAGTAATTAAACTTAATAACTCTATGTTAAAGACTCTGAAATCCTACCTGCATCATGCACTTCAAACATACACGCATTGTACACGATACAGGGGGAGAACAAACCAGTACCATAACAGAGACTCTACGACCGAAACTGCAATAATACTAGTTGTTCGGAAACTAAACAACGTATACACAACCAAAAGTTATTTACACAGCGGAAACATAAGTTTGGCTGAGAAGCCTAAGGGTAGGGCCAAAAGCGGCGGCAGAACAAACCAAGCTGCCGAACCCAGGGCAGGACCACTGCCCGGGATCACCAGCGACTAGTCGATGTCGGCGTCTACCTCAACGTAGAAACCCTCCGCTGCGGAAGTGGTTTCCTCTGCACGGAAATAATATCAACGAATGCAAGGTGAGTACAAAATGTACTCCGCAAGACTTACAAGGGAAATTAATAATAGATGCATCGGTATCAAGAAGGGGTTATCTGTGGACTATTTTTGCAGAAAGCTAATTTATTCCTTCACAATACCTGTAAGTAGATTGAAATCCGTCTACTGGAATACTTTGCAAGGAGAGGAGCTGAAACTGCATAATAAAATCTAAAGCAGACCATCGAACACCCGAACCCTCGATTCTTCCTCAACCACCAGGGAGGAAGCAATCGCTAAAACCGAATCTAGCCCTAGTAATTACTTTTATTACTAGTCTAATCTAGCCCTAGTGGATGACAGTGGGCCCTGAGGTCAACTAGGGTCAACACTAATAGAGCCTATGACAAGGGGGCCCACTTGTCACCTTCTTTTCCCTTTCTTTTAAATCTTTTCTTAATTTTCTGACATGTGGGACCCGGCTGCCATTGAGACATATATAAATACAGCACATTAATCACACTGTTTAGCATTAATGATAGCAATTAACATGTCTGGTTATTATTAAGTAGCAATCATTAGCAACATTAATCACAGGCTATAATAAATACCCTACTAAATGTGTCTCAACCGGCAATTTAAAGGGGCATTAAACCCTAACTAAAATAACTAACTAACCTGTCTAATTAACTAATTAACTATGCCCTAACCGGCTACTTAAGGGCATTAAGCCCTAACCTACTGTAGGCTCGGTCAGCCGGGGCACGGCGGAGCGACGGCGAAGACGGCGGTTGGCTCGGGAGGCGACGATGCGCGGCCGACGGGGAGCTGGACCGAGGCGACGATGTCGCCGGGGCTAGGGCAGCGCAGAGCGGCGCGGCGGCGGGGTCGGCGACGAGCTCGACGGCGATGGAGCGAGGCGGAGGAGAAGGGCTCGGTGGCCGGGGCGCTTGAGGCGGGGGCGACGGCGAGGTTCCGGGGCGACGGCGCTGGGGTCGGTGGCCGGGGCGGCGAGGCGGCCGGAGGGGCTCGGGACCCGGGGCGGTGAGGCGACGGCTCGGAGGAGGCGGCGGTGACTGACGAGGCGGGGAGGCGGCGCTTGGTGCTTCGGGCGGCGGGGCGAGCTCCGGGTGCCGAGGCGAGGGAGAGGAGGTGGCCGCGACGGGGTGGAGCAGCACGACGGCGAGGCGGGGAGGGAGCCGGCGGTGAGAACTCGGGGCGGCGGGGCTCGGGACCGGAAGCGAAGGGCGTCGGGGCGGCGCGGCGTCGGGAAGAGCGGGGAGCGGCGGAGGGGAGAGAGGCCGGCGGCGGCGACTTGCGGGCGGGGCGACGAGGAGCGGCCGGGCTCGGGGAGGGCCGAGGCGACGGCGGCGGGAATGGCGGCGAGCTCCGAGCGGAGGAAGAAATGGGGGAGAGGGGGCGAGCGGGGCAGCCGAGAGAGGGGGGGCGAGTGCGCCGAGGGGGAGGAGGTTTTAGGGGAGGCCGGCGGGACAGCCGAGGGAGGCGAGGGGCAGGCGACGTGCGCCACGGGGCGGGCATGGGGGAGCAGAGGTGGCGCCGGGTGAGAGAAGGGGTGAGGAGGGAGAAGGGGGCGGTCGGCAGGCCGGATGGGCCGCGCGGGGGAGGGAGTGGGCCGAAGGAAGAGGCCCAGCCGGGGTAGATTAGATAGGTTAGGGTTTTAGTTTTTTTTTCTTTTTAATTTTGTTTCTTCCTCCTTTCTTTTGAATTCTGTTTGTAACTCAAACCAAGTTTCAAGTTCAATCATTTTTAAATTCATGTTTTACTCAAGGTCACCATTAGTTTCTTGTCCCCTGTTGAATTTGTTTTCGAATTTCAAATTCGTTTTCAGTTCAAACCGATCCAACTCCTTCTCCTTAGGTAATTCAAATTTAATTTTTAAATGCATTTGTGCTATGCCATGCCATGATGCACAATCAACACTAATTTAGAATAGGGATGTTACAACAAATTAATAAGTTATTGAGTTTTTCAATAGTAAAATATCTTAGAGTATTTTATTCGAGTTCTAGATACTCCATTTGATATATGCGAATTTCCTCGATTTTTGTTGAAGGCGTTTTGTCAATTTCGGGAGCTTGTTTGATTTTTCTATCTTTTCTTCATTCATAAATTCCTTTCAATTCCCCCTGGCCTTCGGTGTGAAACCCATCTAGCCCAGCGCCTCTTCTCCATTCTGAAGCCTGCACATCCCAACCGCGCGGCCGAACCGGCCTGCCTTCCCTCTTTCCCTTTCCTTCTCGAGCCTAGCTCGCTTCTCACACTGCATCGGCCCACGCTGGCCCGCGTCACCCCACCTCCCACCTCCCACCACCTATGCCCTTGCACGCCCGCGCACACACGACACATGTGTCATGGCAGCACCAGCCCGCAACCGCCGGTCACAGGAGCTCCGCAACGCTGCTAGGAAGTGATCCCCTCTGCCAATTTGGCGCCGTGTCACCTATATCACCGGAATCCACACCTTTTTCCTCAACTCCGGTCGACCTTCCTCGCCATCGCCTTCTATTCTCGCCGCCTGCGGTGACTGACGCACTGCCGGACCTTGGAGCCGAGGTCGCCCTCGTTCCATTCCCGTGCTCGCCCGCCACCCTCCACCATCACCTCGCTGTCAAGCACCATGGCCGATGCCCTCTGTTCATCTCTCTCTACTCTGCTCTGTTGCTTCTCCTCTGTAGCCCTCTTTTCTTTCCATAATCTACCATAAAGATGATGCAGATTAGAGTAGTAGTTCCTATGGGTCCATAATTTGAATTGTTTGGCTAGAATTCATACTAGGATATGTTAGTTCAGATTTTGCCAAATTTGATGAAATTATTACAGATATAGTGTATGGGTGATTTGTACAGTAATTAGCCTTTATTTTGGTACTGTAAAATAACTAGGATGTTAGATTTTATTTCGGGAAATCTTGTTAGCTCTTTCCATGTTACATACAGTAACTAGTATTGCTTAGACAAGCTTGTTGATTAGGCTAAGTGGTCTAGATTCAATTTCTGCAATTTGACACTTGTTCTGCTACCGTACTCCTTTGTTGGGTGGTGTAGCTACTGTTTATGCATGCCAATTATCAGTTTAGCTAAGCCCATATGGTATGGATGTTTAGTCGTTCGACGGGAATTAAGTGTAGAGCGTATTTGTGTTGCATGTATGTCCTAGATGCAATTATACATGATTTACTTATAATTTCAGAACTAAGTGTTTAGTTTTATCTGCTAATTGTTTAGATATTTTAAGATGTTTTCTCTGTTTAGTACCAAAAGAAAGAGAGCCAAATCAGCGTAGCATTTGTACAGCATATAAATGCCTCATAGCATGATCTCTCGAAACTGTATTAGCTTTCAGCTCAAGCACCCAGAAGTAGGCCCGAGCTAGCCCATCATCATTTCCAGGCAATTTGTAGAAGTTGTTTCGACTTCGTCTCCAAACGAGCAATGTACCAATCCAGCTAGGGCCACAACGCTTCCTTGCAGTTGCAGATGCTTCTCCATTGCCCGCAGTGTCCCAGCCAGCCTTGACCAGAGCATCGACATAATTGTCCATATTGACCCCTGAGAGTTTCTCAGTTGCCAGACACTCCAACAAAGTTGCAGCAGTCACAACGTTTAAGATTTTGTGGTTGCCCACAACTTAGCCAACATCTGGCTATTGATTCATATTGGCATCACCAAGTTCATAAAAATAAATGAATTCCCAAGCCTGCCTTGCCACCGCAGAGTCAAAGAACAGGTAGTAGATAGTTCATGATCACGATAAAACAGGCAGGCTTTATCATCCACCCTGTATCTCAGTGTCAACAGTTTACTGTTTGCCAGCAACCAAAGAAAAATTTAGATGCATGGTGGAGTGCCTAGCTGCCAAAGAGCAGGGGTGTGGACAGACATGACTCCACCAAAGTTTACCACAGCATATAATGAACTGATAGAATAAAGACCTCTATTGATTGTCAAGTTTCCACATGAGCAATCAGGTTCATCATGGTATGCCACAGATTCTATTATTTGAGTAGTCCATACAACAGGGGACGCGGCTTGCCTGCTCAGCTGCTATGCTCCCGTTGGTGTTCCCTGCCACGCGCATGAAAGTATTGGCCTTGGATCTAGTGGTGGGGCCCACCGTCCTGAACACAGAAAACACAAGTACGATGGCAAAGGCGCCCGCTGCTCTGTCGAATGAATGAACCGGACGCCGGCGCCCGTCGCAGCGCCGTTGATCCAGTCAGCTGGGCTTGCCACGGCATAAGTTTATCATCAGAACACCTTCTTAATGTAAGTTTCAGATTGGTGCCATACCAAAGATCAGCCTAGGAGGCATGCTGCATGACAAAAAGATCACAAATTTGGCAGCCGACGGGATACTGGGCCTCCTGTTTTGTCCAATCTTGCCGGAATTGAGGGTCGAGTCTTTGATTGCAATATCAAATGTTGAGAATAGTATATATTCAATATTATACATGAAGCGCCCCAAAAGAAACAAAATTTACCCTGCTTCGAGAATGGTACGGACGGTGATTGCTCCTCGGCAGCGGCGATGGTGCTCCACGCTATATGTTCCGAATCAGGTTATACTATGCTTAGTCTTTTGTCTAACATATATGTGTGCCATTTTAGCGTAGCAGAATTGCAGTTACGAGGATATTCACCTTGGCCATTGGATCAAGGAGAACCAAGTGTCATCATCACAACATTAGTACACCATCACGCACCTATTTGCTACTTTAATTTATATCATCCAAAAATCTCCATGCTCATTTTAGGGAAATTTAATTACACACATTTTAGAATGTCATCCATTTCTAAGTAGAGATAGAATACTCTCTTTTACGCACAATAGACGTAAATTGAGAGTTGACTGCAAGCACGTAAAGAGTAAGTGCTCTTAGGTTAATCAAAGAAAAATAAAAACACCCAGATGGACCTCATCCGTAGGTTCTGAACAGTATGAGCTCATCTGGATAAAAGCACTGAAATACTGAATATTTCGGATGCACCTCACTTAGAGGGTCCAAATCAACACTTAGCTTGGAGCCTGCTCTCTCACACACTTGGATAATCCGGCCGACTGGTCCAGATATTTCGGATAGACATGAAAGATTTGTCTGGAGATATTTCTAAAGATTTTTAGAAGGGATTTCTTTGAGCATTGAGTAAATTATATCCTTTTTTATTGTTGAGTAGCTCCCCTTTTTATAGTATGGTTGACCTGTACTCAATGTGACCATTTGACCACTCAAAGGACTAGAAAAGTATTATTAATCTTCTAAATTTTCATGTCATCTTTTTTTCAATCATTTTAGGGGTTCATAATGCTAGTTCCACCTTACCTTTTAGGACTAAAATCTGATCAACATCTTGATGCGCCTAATATGGGTTCACAATCAATAACATCTTCACCATCGAGAGTAACTAGTCTCTTAATCATTTTCTCATTAATCATCAAAACTCACTTAAAATGCCAAGATGTACTTTTACTCTATAATCTATAGGCGAGCTACCTAAAGATAGACGATCACACGGTGAGAGCCTCTCACCTTGGCACCGAAGCTCACGAATTCCACCACCGTTGCCTGTCATTCATCCTTAAGCACTCATCTGCAACCCCAAGCGAAGCAATCCAAGGAAGAAGGAGAAGGGGAGCACACCTCCACCACCGCACGACTTGGTTGCCGGACTGTTGTCATGCGCTCCATCATGAACACCCCGAATGGAATGAATATTTTCTTCACGATTTCCTTTGTTGTTCGTGTTCTAGGACTGTGCAGTTATTTTCTTGATTTCTTCATGGTACAGATTCGAAATTGAGACCTGAAATATTCATGGTAGAGATCTGGAGATGGCACTGGTCCCGAAATTGTAACAGAGGAACATTTTCTAATTTTTGTTTGTATTTCGTTCTCAGATCCAAACTTGGTCGAAATATGTTGAAATGATCAAAATGTTCAGAAGTTTGGTTTCAGTTGTTCCAGGAAAACACTTCAGTTGCGTAGGTAGGTACATTTAAATGGACCCACTTGTGAAACTGAACCTGGAGCTGAAGAAAAAGCGAAGCAGATCCTTCCTGAATTAGGCCTAAAACTATGTTGATACTAATCATGCAAACTTCACTCTTAACCGTCGGAGCGTGTAGGAATGGACCATGTACACCGAACGTCAGATCGTCTTGGTGTGGAACTGGAAACGCCAGCATCCCTTAGGGAGCTAGGCGGTGGAAAAAAGAGCCATGAACAAAACATTGACAGGGTCGAAACATCGCAAATTATCCGCTCGAGGTCCTAAAATGAATTTGGAAACTGAAACAAAATTTGCAGAAAGTGATCTCAAGCACGTTTAAATTCATCTTTTTTAATTGGTAGAACCTTTTGTATTTTGGCTGGTTTTTAATCTACTGGGGTCATCTTGATTTTGGATTCCCAAATCCTGCGACAGCACCGCGCGTTAACTTACCACGATCGAAGGGAACGCTGGTATGAGAGGAAAATGGCATAGTAGTTTGTGAGAGCGTATCCGGTGCACCTACCGTTATGGTGTACCCGGCGCACCAAATTCTGAAAATATCTATTAAAAGTCGTCAAAAAATCTAAAAGAATTTGATGACATAAACATAATATATTTATATAATGTCATAAATTTCAAATTCAAATTCAATTCATAGCTCAAGAAATAAAAAGGACAAATCGAGTTGTGACAGTGTAAATAGGCCGAATTCATGTCCCAACTCGAATTAGCTACAATTGATAGTATGATTTGTTTTTATTTTTATTTTCCGAGTTTCAGATGAATTAGATTTGAAATTTATCACATGATAGATGTATTTTGCTCCTCTGGCGTCAAGTTTTTATAGACTTTTTTGATGACTTTTTATTGGGTTTTCGGTCAGCGCACCAGCAGGCACTACTGCAGATAGGGACACCAGTGACGGGCCTAAAAAGCCCAGTAGTGACGAGCGGGCCGGCCCGTCACTGGTGACCAGCCACTGGTAACTGGTTATCAGTGGCGGGCCACCCGCTCGTCACTGGTAATTTAGTTACCAGTGACGGGCACACATGAGAGCCCGTCACTGCTAATGTATACAGCAGTGACGAGCCAGAGTTTAGGCCCGTCACTGGTAAGGTATACAGCAGTGACGAGCTCGCCAGTCCGCTCGTCACTGCTGTTATGAGGGTCCCAAGCACGTTGCTGCCGCGGCAGCAAAAACAGCCGTTTTGGCTGCCGCGGCAGCCATTATGTCTGCCGCGGCAGCCAAAAGGGGTGATTTTGCTGCCGCGGCAGCAACGTGCTTGGGTGCCGCAGCAGCCATTTTGGCTGCCGCGGCAGCAAAAACAGCCGTTTTGGCTGCCGCGGCAGCTATTTTGTCTGCCGCGACAGCCAAAATGGCTGTTTTTGCTGCCGCGGCAGCCAAAATGGCTGCCGCGGCAGCATAAACAGCCATTTTGGCTGCCGCGGCAGCCATTTTCGCTGCCGCGGCAACCATTTTCGCTGGCGCTCCTAGGGCGTCGGTCGCCGTTCTCCTAGGGCGCTCTCCAGCCCCTGTGGTAGGGGGTGTACCCCTTCGGTGGCCGTTCTCCTAGGGCGTGCCGCTGTGGCCTAATAGCGCTTGCGACCATGCCTCGTTGCGTCGGCATGCTACGTGCCGGTATGCTTCGAAGGCCACCTCACTCGCGCTCTCGGATGTCGCACACGATAAGTACATATGTAAAACCGAGTACGAAAGTAACAAGTGCCAATACGTAAATATGTGCAGAAACGTACAAAGTAGACCAGTTCGGGAATACACGACCACAAACACAATACATATGCAATGTTTTTCCGTCCTCTAGGGCCAAGCTACATGTGGGCGCGCGAATGGGTCTTCGGTCGGGATTTGGCGAACTCGCTGCTCTGTGCGAGCGGCGTGTTCCTCCCTTGGGTCAGTGCCGGCGTAGAAAAGCCCCGTATCAGAGACGACGTCCTTGTTGATGATGTTCGCGAACGCATTCTGGAGGCGTGCAAACTCTTGCTTCCAGTCATATGGCTTGTGCTCGAGGTTATTACTCCACTTGCGTAGGTCGTCTTGTTTGCGAAACGTGTTCCGCGCCCGTACAAAGTCGTCCATGTGGCAGCAGACGTAGTAGCCGCACGTCACACTACCCTCCGGCTGCTGTCTGCACCACCAATCGGTCACGTGTTTAAAGCGTGGAGCGCCACTTCTTTTTACCATAGTTGCTCCTCCTCCCTTCTGTGCAAAGTCGAAGAGAGCATCATCCAGAACTTTCTTGAGCAGGGTGTAGTCTTTCTTCACCCGCTTCATGGAATCAAAGTAAACAACCTTCCTTTCCTTCGGCGTTAGCACTAAGAGGATCCAGTGGTCGCTGCGCAGACATGTGAACAAACCAATATTAACCCACGAAGTTGGCTAGGTGCACAAGCGAAAGAGAAATATACGAAAGCACAAAGTAGAGAATGACTTACAAGGGATTGTAGGGCACGAGTAGGTAGTCCTTGCCCTTATGCGCTATCATCGCACTCACGAGGCATTCTTTCATAATCTCCCTACCTTCTTGGGAGCGAACGTTGTTCTCGTGCATGTGAAACGGATCTGCTATTGCAACGTCGAGAATCTTCAGGCGTCTGATCTCTCTGGTTAGGTGAAGCGCCCATAGCCTGACGAAGGATGCTTCGAGCCGATAAAGGTTGAACATGCCGAAGATCTCCGCAAAGTCCAGATAGAACTTGTCCGCGGGATACTGCTCGACGAAATGGAAACCCTCTGGCACCTTCGCCGTGTAATACGAGATATTCGTTTCATCGGGTCCTAATTCAATGTCTCGAATGTTCTCGTGCAGAATCTTCATCTCGTTCGGGAGGACGTCGAACTCATCCTTCGGTACCATCGCGTGACCCGGGATGTGATAGGCCCGCCACTGACGACCCTTTGCTGTCTGTGCTGACTGGGAAGATGCTGCGTACGTTAAGGATTTCTTCAACCTGGCCTCACCCTGTCTATCGTAAGTTCCGGTGCTAGCATGTGCCTTCTTCGCCGCCCCTTTTTTGCTCGTGCGCTCCGTATCCAGGGATACGGCCCTCTGACCGGCCATCGCTTCTTTGGCTGCGCCCACGAGTGTTTTAGGAGTCAACTTCGTGTGGTCTTGCCTGTCATGCTTGGGTGGCGGCGTATCTACAACTTCTCGTGCCTCTTCGTCACGAGGCATGCCATGCTCTGCGCCTTCCTCGGCATGCTCCATCTCCAGATCCTTGTAGGATAGAGGTGCGGAAATACCCAGAGGAGATGGTCTTGCTGATGGACTCTCGGTGTGGCTCGGCGAAGGTGCTGGACGATTGGAGGTCTCAATCAACTTAATCGCGTCCTTCGGCCACCTAAGGAAAGAAACCCCTTGCAGGCTCCTAGCTTCTCGTATCCCTCTTCAGGGGGGTCATTCAGAACCAGGTCCTCAAAGGTGCCGACCACCTTAGTCAACTCCACCCTCGCCATGTTTGGTGGTAAATCCACGCAGTGCATCCTGTTCTCCGGCGTTATTGGGTGGACTCGACCGTACGCGACCGTCACCATCGAGCCGAGCACTTGGGTCTGGAGATGGCACGGAGTTATCACCTGCGGAACATACGTACGGGTCAGCGATGTTAGAGTCCAAACAACGAAATCTGTACGAGACCCTTACGGTTTGTTGAGCCGACGACGCTTACCGTTAGGCCGTCGATTGTATTTGGCGACCCGGGGCCAACGCCCGATACGGAGGGGCTGCTACTCCTTGCAGCAGTGAAGGCCGGCGGCTGCGTATCCAGATTATAGGGCGGCGGCTGCGTATCAGGATGCGTGGGTGGGCGTCGTAGTTGATCGTATAGAGGCCCTAACAGACGTTTCACAGCCGCCTCCACTCGCGCATCGAATTCTTCATCCTGCTTGGCTTTCCTCCTCTCGCGGGCAGCCTCGCGGGTTTGGGGACCGTAATCAGCCCACCGAGCCCCATACCCGACGCCCATGACGCGGCCACGAGTCTCCGGCTTCCCGAGAGCCTTGTTGATAGGGTCTTGCCACCTCTCGGTACCGACAGAGTCCTGGGAGCTCTCAGGTTGCTGGCTCAGCTTTCTCTGCAAGCAACATGAACCGTTCAGAAACGTAATCTTTAGGAAATTAATCTACGTAGGACAAATAAAGTAAAATGGGTTCAGAGGTTACCAGTTCTTCGTGCACGTCCTTCATTTTCTCGTGCGTGAAGATCGGTTTCCCCCGTCGCTGGGTCAAATTTTGCGCGGGCCCTCACAAAGTCTTTTCCGCGCCCTGGCTGGATGTCCGAGAAAGGGGGTTCTTTCCCAGCCGCAATCAACCTCGCATCCTCCTTGTCCCATTTAGGCCTCTTCCCTTGGTAACCACGGCTGCCAAGTCTGTGGTCACCCACGATCTTCCCCCGCATGTCCTTCCCCCAATCACTCTTCCTCCTGAATTCCTCGCCGGACCGAGTTTGAATGAACTCGGTCCAGTCCGCCTCATCTATCGTGGGCCATTTCGGCTTTATCACGGTCTCGAAATCTTGATCCTTCATCTTATTGGCATGGTATCGCCAGGTATTCAACGATTTCGACATCATGCTGAGGGCTTTCGTTGCGACTCTATTTCTGTCGGCCTCCGGGACGGAATACCTGCTGAATAGCCTGTCCAGGAGGAGAGTTCGAAGATGCTCGGTTTCTCTCGTCCTTATGTCGGGAGTTGTGATCTTCACCGTTTCACGCAGGATGCAGCCTACGGCGTTTGAGTACCCCTGTGCGGCTCTTACAGGACTGGCAGGTTTACCGAGATCGTCCACTCGAGTGATTACGAACGTCTCGGTACTCAACTTGTTAGGTCTCCTAGGCGCGAGCCGCCTTTTCCGTTTGGCTGGTGGAGCCCCGTCTGCCTTTTCTTCTTCCATACCGGTCTCGTATTCACGGCCGGTCCCTTCGTCACGATCGGTCGCGTCTTCAGCACCGCCGGACTCTTCGTGGGACGACTCGTACTCGTTGTTATCCCTGGAAGCAGGGTCATCGACGATGGCGGCCCCCTGAGATGTTTGTTGGAGGGCCAGGTCCCGGGAAGCTTCCGCACGCCCCTCGATATCTCGGGACGATGCGGGGACATCCGTTGGTGTCCGCGATGGAGAGGGGCTACTTCCAGCCATTTTCTAATATCCATTCATTATAGCAAACAAGGGTGGGAATTAAAATTTTATTTGCAATTGAGATTATGAAATCTTGTTAAACAAAAGCATATAACTGAGCATGACAATGAACAACAATGACACGAATATACCGTACATACAATGAAAATTGAAAATTTCGGCATGACCTTTGCTAAAATTATGCAAAATTGAGTATCGAACGTTGACAAAATGTTGACGAAGCAACATTTCGTCTAAACGTTGAACTCAGTTTCCCTGAAAAAATAAACATTCAGCAACTAATGTTGCCTCGGCTCGATGGCCGGTACCACAATACTCAAACAACCGACATAGAAGGATCCATGGCTCCATCAAAGGGAATAGAGGTATCTGCACATGCTCTATTGTTGATGCAACCATTCTTCATATACATGAATAACTCATTCATTTTACATGTGATAACTAGTACTTGATTAAACTAGAAGGCAGTAATGAAGGGTGTATTTTTTGTCAAAAGAAGAAAAACAGTACCAAGATGTTAGAGAACTTCTTACAACATTAAACCAAAAGACAAGAATGTAGAGTCGAATGATATTACTTATTGCAAGCTGAACCAGCAGACATGAGCTACAGATGTGTTGAAGTAAGAGCATATTGTTAACCTTTAACCTTTCTTCAACATCCTAAGCATTTGTGCCCATAGTTTAGGTTTTCTAATCATATCTCTTGTTTTTAACTAGCTGATTCTCGTCAGTTTCTTGAATCTCAGCTGTAAATAGACTAAAACTTACATTCCTCCACCTAGCGCCACAAAGGAACTGCATCTTATTTTCATGGGAAATTTAGATAAATGCCACTGCAACCATATGTAGAATAAATAAATACGCTTCAAAATAGTAGAACCACAAAAAGATCATCTCTATCTTTCAGACTTCCAGAATAACTAGTGTGACTATAAACTCCTTTGCACAGATTCATATCCTTAACCAAATCCGAAATTGACATCCCAAATATACCAATTGTGGTTCTCTATGGAAGACAGAGACATAAGACACGCATGCAATCTCTCTGGCTTTCACATGAGTTGTGTAGCATAACAGTATAACCTTCAACAAATATTTGCAGCTCCAACAGCGAGAAGAAAATTTTATTGATTGATCTACACGTACTCGAGTAAAGAAGGCGGCGGCGTCGATTAGGAAACTACGGGGGCGGCCGGCTGCAGATGGCGACGGCACGGCTGGGAGGGAGATGAGCGGCGAGGGCGGCGTCCGGCGAGGGAGGCGGCGAGGGCGGCGTCCGGCGAGGAGCGGCGGCGGCCTGGAGAGGAGCGGCGTCCGGCGAGGGACGCGGCGTCGGGTGAGGGAGGCGGCGAGGGCGGCGTCCGGCGAGGAGCGGCGTCCGGCGAGGAGCGGCGTCCAGCGAGGGCGGCCTCGGTCGCGGGAGGAGCGGTTTGGGGAATTAGGGCGGGCGCGGGAGGCCGGCGGCGTGGAGTTTTGGAGCTAGGGCAGAAACGGGCGCGCGGGATATGGAGTTGCGAAATTTTTCTAAGTCCCGGGCTGTATATAAGAACCCTTTATCAGTGACGTGCGGACAAACTGCTCGTCACTGGTAATACTTATCAGTGACGCGCGGACAAATGTGCCCGTCACTGGTATAATACTTACCAGTGACGCTCCCCCTTCAGCGCTCGTCACTGGTATAATACTTACCAGTGACGCTCCCCCTTCAGCGCTCGTCACTAATAAGTAATTTACCAGTGACGCTCTCCCCTCGGCGCTCGTCACAGATAACTTATGTAGGATTTGCACTTTTACTGGCTACTTAATTAGGGTTAGTTAGGGTTAGTAATTAGGGTTAGTTAGGGTTAGTAATTAGGGTTAGTTAGGGTTAGTAATTAGGGTTAGTTAGGGTTAGTACTTAGGGTTAGTTAGGGTTAGTAATTAGGGTTAGTTAGGGTTAGTAATTAGGGTTAGTTAGGGTTAGTAATTAGGGTTAGTTAGTGTTAGTACTTAGGGTTAGTTAGGGTTAGTAATTAGGGTTAGTTAGGGTTAGTAATTAGGGTTAGTTAGGGTTAGTAATTAGGGTTAGTTAGGGTTAGTACTTAGGGTTAGTTAGGGTTAGTAATTAGGGTTAGTTAGGGTTAGTAATTACGGTTAGTTAGTGTTAGTACTTAGGGTTAGTTAGGGTTAGTTAGGGTTAGTAATTAGGGTTACTTAGGGTTAGTTAGGGTTTGTTTATTATTTGCGCGCGCAATGATTACTTCATGCGTATAAATATAATTAACATAAATACCATTATTGTTACATACATAAATTTCACAAAAGTGAGCTATACATCATTAATTAACTTAATTAAATTATGACATTCTTTGACAATCTTCTCACTCTTCGACAGTCTTCTCAACGGTAGTCTTGGTCTTCTTCCTGGTATAGGTTAGCCCCTCGGAGTGAGTTCGTCTTTTGAAGGGACGCACGGCGGGACATGTAGTATTTCTCCTTCTGCTGGGCCGTGGCTGATTGTCTTCCTCCGTATCCGGGTCGTCAAATTGGTCATAGTCGTCTTCGTCAACGACACCATCGATTCCAACGATACTCCTTTTGCCCCTCCTCATGATATGACGGCTTGGCCTCGTCGGGTCGGCTATGTAGAAGCATTGGGCCACTTGTTTAGCTAATACCCACGGCTCATTTTTGGCACTGATCGCTTTCACATTTACTGTCTCAATAGGAACTGCTTTCGGTATGACCATGGTAGTGAAATAGTCTTCCGTTTCGACATTCTTCGCCCATCTTACCCGGAACATGGGGATCTTGGTCACGGTGTAGTCCAGTTCCCAAATCTCTTCCAGCCTACCGTAGTATCTGTCCTTTTTCTTACCGGTCAGGGCCTCCATCGTCACCCCAGAGTTCTGGTACACGCTCTTCTGGTCTTGTGCCTCTGTATAGAATGTGTATCCGTTGATGTCGTATGCTTGGTACGTCCCGACATTCATCAGGGGTCCCTGTGCCACGTGGAACACCGTCCGTGCTACGTCATCATCTTTTGAGAAGCTATGTTCGTCGAAGTAGTTTTTTAGCCACCTGGCGAACGTTGCGTTGTGCTCTTTCATGAGGGCCGCCTCGGTCTTTCTTGAGCCGTGCTTTGTTTTTAACATTGCCATGTGCTGAATAACGTAAGGCCGGACCACTGACAGGTGCTGTAGCACTACTGTATGCGCTCTGACGTAATCGTCTGATCGGTTCGGAGAGTCACTGTGCACATGTAAATCCTTCTTTCCGCGTCGGTGACCTACGCCATCGAGCCTGCCAATGTGCCGATTAACAGGCACGCCTATAGGTTTGTCGACTTTCATGTAATCTGTGCAGAACTCGACGCTCTCCTCCGTGAGAAAGCCCTGGACGATGCTCCCGTCCGGATGAGACCTGTTGCGAACGTATCGCTTCACGACCCCGTTGAACCTCTCGAACGGGTACATGTTGTGTAGGAATACTGGACCTAGGTCGATGATCTCCGGGACGATATGGATCATGAGATGAACCATGACGTCGAAGAATGCGGGCGGAAAGTACATCTCGAGCTCGCAGAGTATGACAATGATCTCCGCCTGCAGTCGCCGGCAACGCTTCTTAGTGATGGACTTCTGAGAGATAGTGTCGAAGAAGTTACAGAGGTCAAGCAGTGTCCCGCGGATCCATGGCTCCATTAGCCCTCTAATTGCAACCGGAAGTATCTGCGTGATCATCACGTGACAGTCATGAGACTTCATACCGATTAACTTATGGTTCCGCATGTCTAGGTATCTCCGTATGTTTGCCGAGTAGCCAGAAGTTACTTTGACACCTTCGAGGCACTTGAAAATTTTATCGAGCTCCTCCTTACTTAGGGTGTAACAAGCGGCGGGACATTCTGTCTTGATTTTTGTAACATTCCTGCCTATCTTGCTCTTCTCCTCGTTGGCCCACAGCTCTCGTCTTATCCCCAGTTCCTCGTAGTCAGCTCGTGCCTTTGGCCCATCTTTGGTCTTGTCTGCCATGTGGAGCAAGAGACCAAGCACACTCTCACAAACATTTTTCTCAATGTGCATGACATCTATGCAGTGACGCGTCTCGAGAAAAGCCCAGTAAGGCAAGTCCCAAAATACAGATTTTGTTTTCCATACGCCTCCAAGTGGCTTTACCTTCTTTTGCTTCTTTCCTGCCTTAGGGCACTGGTCCCAAGAATTCAACATGTCATATATTTCTTCCCCACTCCTCTTACGTGGTGGTCCTCGGGTCTCAACTGTATTGTCGAACTTTTCTTTTTCTTGTCTCCACGGGTCATCCTGTTGAAGCCATCTTCGGTGCCCCATGTACACTACTTTATGAGACCGCGGTAGGTGACGACTTGTTGTGTCTTCCATACACTTAACACATCCTTGGTATCCGTGGCAAACCTGACCGGATTGATACCCGTAAGCGGGATAGTCTTGCACTGTTGTGATCATCATAGCTCTCATGTTGAAGTAGTCTCCTTCGTAAGCGTCCCAGACCCGGACCCCTGGTTCAGCCCATAGTGTATCTAGCTCCTCCTTCAGTAGTTCGTGGTACACGTTCAGATCATTCCCTGGTTGCTGTGGCCCTTGAATTAGCGTACAGAGGTGTACATACTTCCGCTTCATGCAGAGCCACGGAGGGAGGTTGTACATCCATACAACCACGGGCCAAGTGCTGTGCCTGCTGCTCATGTTTCCAAAAGGATTGAGTCCGTCTGTACTCATACCGAGTCTGATATTCCTCGGCTCTACTCCGAATTCGGGGTACTGGTCGTCGACAGCTTTCCACTGGCAACCATCTGCAGGGTGTCTCAGGACACCGTCATCTTTTTGCGGCCTCTCGTCGTGCCAACGCATGAGCTTTGCCTCTGTCTTGTTTGCGAATAGACGCTTCAAACGGGGAATGAGTGGAAGGTACCATACCACCTTCGCAGGACCACCGCTCTTCACTCCGTTCTCACCATCTGGTTGGTAGTTCTTTCCCCGCTTGAATCGGGATGCTTTGCACTCTGGACAGCTGGTTAGATCCGCGTACTGGTTCCGATAAATGATGCAGTCATTCGGACACGCATGGTATCTCCTCACCTCTAGTTCAAGAGGGCACACGACCTTCTTGGCCTCATCGCAACCGCGAGGCAACACGTTCCCCTCCGGCAGAACTTTTGCAAGATACTCCAATGTCTCGTCGAGGCTTGTGTCCGTGCTGTTGTGGAGTGCCTTGAGTCGAAGAAGTTCGAGCGTGACTGAGAGGCGGGTGTGCTCGGGATTGCAACCGGGATACAAGGGAGTCTCGGAGTCTTTCACCAGTGTCTCCAACTTGGCAGCCTCTCTACGAGCCGCACTATCGTTATCCGTCTCCTTCACAACCTGCTCTTGCACATGACGGTCCTGGACCATTCCGGCCAAATTGTCCCCCGTGCTTCGCGTATCCGCTTTGGCCTCTTCATGTCCTCCGGCATCTTTATAATCCAACCGTTCTGCTTCCGGCTCCCCATGTCCTGCTTTTTCATCTAACCCTTCGTCGTCGGCAACAACCTCATCCTCCTCACCGTGACTTGTCCACCGTGTGTAACCTGCCATGAAACCCCATCGCACCAGGTGCATGTGCAAAAAACCAGATTTCCTCTCGTACATCTTCTGGTTTTTGCAATCACGACACGGACAGCATATCTTCGTGCCACCCTTTCGCACCATATCTCGCTCGGCGAAATCAAAGAACTCATTCAAAGACGTATAGAAACTCTGTGTGTTCCGATCGCCGTCATACATCCAACTTCGATCCATCGGTCGTTCGATCCCTAAGATATACGAAAATAAATTAGCACCAACCTTTCATGAGAGGCTAAAAAATAAATAAAAGTTTTCTTTCCAAATGAGATTTTGAAATATTACATAAAACATTTCAAGATTTGGCAGGTTATTGAAATAAATTATTGAAAATTCAAAATTTCGGCATGACCTTTGCTAAAATTATGCAAAATTGAGTATCGAACGTTGACAAAATGTTGACGAAGCAACATTTCGCCAAAACGTTGAACTCAGTTTCCCTGAAAAAATAAACAAAGCAACTCATGTTGCCTCGGCTCGACGGCCGGTACCACAAGCATATCTCACATTCACATATATGAAATACATTTCATGCACATCTCACATCACCACAGATCCACCGAATCAAAGTATCATTTGCTTGTCATATATAATTAAACATATATATATGATTCTGCCTCAGTGTATAAGAAACATAATTACACATATATGAACCAATGTACACATAGTTACACATATGTGATTCTGCCTCAGTGCATAAGAAATATAATTACTCATATATCAATTGAAGCAATGTACAGATCGAATTCGTCTCACTGATCATAATAAACTAGAGAGCTAAACTGATACATATATACATCTGTTCTTCAGTTTGCTAAACTGATACATATATACATGTACGTATGTGGAACCCCTTCTAATGGTGAACCCCTTCTAATGGTTAAGCTCACCATTCAACATCATATGGTACGATTAGGAGGCATAACTATACAAACATATTTCATATAGCAAGGCATGCATACGAGTAACAAATGATCACTGATCAATTTAGGGGATCGAAGACAACAACAGTTCCTTTAACAGTTTAGATCGATGGCTCAAACAAAATCAAAAGAGATATCTGCTCTTATCAGTTTTAAAACACATGGAAGCATGCACTATGCCTTTGTTATTCCATTCCCAGTGGAACGTCAACCTGTTTAACAACAATTTTCTAAGAAACTTGCTGAATTCTAAATGAAACAACCTTATTTTCAAGTGACAGGCAATATCCATTTCAACCAATTATGAAAGATAAAAGGGCTAACTGCACAGCTAATTGAATTCCTTTTCGAGGTTGAGTTCATCTTGAAACCGCATTTGCTTCCTAATTAAACTGAGACTAAATCAGAATATTAAAAAAACGAAATACTCCACAGAACATGAATGAATTCAGGTACATCACATCAGGCTGATATGTGCCGGTATCATACCTGTTTCAAGATTCTTGCTAAGCCCTTCTTGTTGCAACATATCCAGTTTCTTCTAAGGTTTCTTGAATTGCTCAAGTTCCTGCTCAACGCTTCTTGTCTAGCTCCAGTCTAGCACTTGTACCAGTCGCCTACCAGATCACGGCTTTGCTCCAATTCTTGCAGTCTCTCCAATTATGCAATCCTCTCCAAAATTGGGGCTTTTCTTCACTTCAGCACTTCCCCTCGCAGTGGATTCCACTAGGTTCTTAACCTCTTCCCAATTCTTAAACTGAAACCTGCGATGTCTAATCCAACTCGGCACCTAACCAGCTTGGGAGATCAGCAAGCTAGAGGTCATGATCATGGATGATCTAGCTTAGGAGGGAGAGAGAGATGCATGGCAAGGGAGCTAGGGGAGGTGGGGGAAGAGTTTGGAGGGCTAGGAAATTACCAGGGGCGTGTATGGCGGCGGCGGACGCGCAGGCGATCGGCGAGCTCGCTGCTGGCCAGTGGAGGTACGACTGGCCAGCAGCGAGCTCGCTGATGGTTTTTATAGGGTAGGTTACCAGTGACGAGCACACATACAGGCCCGCCACTGGTATGAAGGCCGGGAGGAAGTTTGGCGGGAACATTTATCGGTGACGGGCGATTTGATTAGCACGTCACTGGTATGTGTTATAGCAGTGACGAGCACCTATGGTCGCCCGCCACTAGTAATTCGTACTTTACCAGTGACGGGCTATCATTGGTGCTCGTCACTGGTAATTGTTTACCAGTGACACGTGGCAGTTTACGCCCGCCACTGGTAAATTTCCCTATTATCTGTGACGGGCTTTTTTGGTGCTCGTCACTAGTAATGTGGCGCCTATAGCCCTTTCTGCAGTAGTGAGGCTAGGTGCACCAGATATGCTCTCGGGAGTTTGTAACCCCAAATAGATTATTACAGGCTAGCTACAGTTTATTGTATGGATTAACCCGATGGCAAGTGATACCACTGGATAAAAACCACACATATGCAATTGAAGTACTAGCAGGCATGTTACATATATAGTCACAGGTTCACAGATGAGAGCATGCAGTCAAAACCACACATATCAAACTCTCTCTCACACATGCACACGACAAGACCATACAGCTATTGGCGATATCAACGCAGCAGGACACGGTATAGTTTGGTTCCGTCGATCGTTGGATCAATCTAGCAGTTGGCCGGCGGGGTGAGGCCGCACTTAGCCGGGAGCTCCATGGCGCGCTTGGGGTCGATGTTGTAGAGGCTCAGCCAGGGCGATTTCTTGTAGGAGCATAGGCACTTGAGGTCCGCCTTCCCCAGCGTTGAGCAGCACTCGGCCGACGGGTCCGGCGTCGGGTTCGTCGTCGCCGCCGCCGCAGGCTGGCATG
This sequence comes from Stipa capillata, assembly GCA_019208055.1. NCBI lineage: Eukaryota > Viridiplantae > Streptophyta > Magnoliopsida > Poales > Poaceae > Stipa > Stipa capillata. Next base: position 179,785 of record JAGXJF010003479.1, read on the forward strand.
CCATGAAATCGTCGTTGCTCATCTGGCACACGGCGTGAGCGTGCTCCGGGGCTGCGGCGAGAGCCACCGCGACAACCAGGAGGGCAGCCAGCGCCAGCGTCTTCTTGTTGGCCATGTCGCGTGTGCACACACACTACTACTGTCTGCTCCTGGATGGGGTTTTGAGAGCTCAGCTAGGTGTGAGAATGACTGTTTGCTGATTCTAGCTATGTGATTGTCGGAGGTTTGTGCACACAGCGGGTATTTATAACGTCGGGGATGGGAAGTTTTGGCTGTTGGGTCCTGCGAGTTTGTGGTTTTGAGAAGAGGTCCCTGCCTCGCTGGCTTTCAGTTGCAACAATCTTGCTTTAGCGTATTAGGGGCTATTCATAGTTAATACTGAAATCTCAAATCCGGCGAACTATCTTGGGTTGTGAGTTGTAAGTTGTAACAAGATGATTGTTGTTTGGAGTCGCGAACGCGACTTGGAATTACCGGGAGTTTTGGGTCATCTCACCTCGCCGTCTTGGCAGGACCAAACATAGTTGGACACCATGGACATGCATGTGATTGGTGAGTAGTGTTGTGCAACATGGGGAGAACAGAGGTGCTAGCTGCTAAACGTAACGATGTTCTATCGTATCACTAACCAGCCCGTGAAGCTCTCTTGTTGGCTTGTCCCCTGTCACGCATGTCAGCGCTCCCACTTGCCATCGATCAGGTTCACGGGAGATGGAATGAACGAGTGCGACGCCGTGGCCAGCCGGCCCACCGAGACTTGTGGCTGAGAGAGTCTTCCCGGATTCTGCTGACGCGGCCATCGGAATTGCATCCTCTGCGGTGCGTTCAAGCAGCACACGGTTTGGTCTGGTGATTCCAAATGTTTAGCATGGTGCTAGCTAGATGAGGGTAAGAGGGTACTGCTCAGTGCTGAGTCACAAGAGTTTGTCCTGTGTCGATAGGTGACAGTACTTCTGCCAGCGACCGACGGCACACTATGTACTTGTAACTATAAATGACGAACAAACACTATGTCGATGTCCTTTTCCGTGATCCTTTTTCTAATCATGTCCTGCTAAACCGTGCATGTGATCCTTTATTCTATTTGACAATCACCTTTTCCTCCTAATTTTCTTCCCCTACTCCTATTTGCTATACTTCCTAACCTATGAACTGAAATAATGACGACTTAGGATAAATGCGCGACGGAAAATTGTAATAGGTCGTCTAAAGAAGCGTTATAATGAATCATCTAATAATACATTGTAATTGGTCAGATCTGCTGAAAACTTCAAACAGAACAAATTGGTCAACCTCCATGAAAATCAGTTGTAAGTTTGTAATGAGTATGTACTGGGTTCAGATTGAAAGCCAGATGGAAGCATAAACTGAACGCCTACGATTGGATTATAACCTGAACCATACGTTATGCCGGTGCATCCATGCATGTAGTTTCGGGAACTGGTTGGTTCTGACCCGTAGGACAATCCCATTCGGATTTCATGCCCAGTTGGATTAATCTTGTGTGACTTGAGGGATGAGAATAGTGAGGAAGTCCCAAATTTAACGATCTGTTGGGGTTTTGGAACGTACATGGGATTGGTTGTTCATATATATAGGGACATGCCATTTCCAGCAGATACAGGCAAATGGACATATGTACGGTGACTAGCACGTATGGAAATGAATTAACAAGGTAGATATAGATTCGTTCATTTTTCAATTGCTAGCATGGTAGATATAGATTCTAATGTCTATCATGCATGAAAATAGATTAGTACAAACTAGATATGAATTAATTTAACACGAAGTGTACAATACTATATAATGTTGAATTAGTACATATGCAAATTTCACCCCATGAACTCAAGCTAGATCTAGAAGGTGACAGTACCCCAGGTGGAAAACCCGGTCTCTACAGGCATATTGGCGACTTCATGCCAAGACCATCTATTACTCTTGAGAAGAGAACAACTATGTTTTTCTCTTTGTAAGAAAGAATTCTCACCTCTAGTGAATTTTTGATATGACATCTTTTTCTCTTTCCAGATAAGAACAAATACTACAATAGAAATGGTTATTCCAGATGGTTCAAAAATCATCATCCCGATGGTTTTGGGATAGTGTTATAAGTCATACAACCTCCTTGCGGGGCCACAACAGCAACACTGTTTAGGATAACTAGTTATCCGAGACAATTCTCATATAAGAAAACTGTTTGGGGTGAACTGGTTATCTGAGACGTTGCACAGTTAAGAGCCGTCTTGGATGAACTGGATATCCGAGACGTTTCACGGTTATCCCAAACGGTTATGTCAACTGAACCCATCCAGAATAATTGAACATCCAGATGGTTTATATGGGTAGAACCGTCTGGAATGTCAATGAAAACATATTTTATTTTATTGTTTTTTGGGCTAGTCTCATGATTTGCTAGTCATGCCCTTTAAAACAGCAAAATAGAAATGACATTCACATTCACAGCACAACATACACATCAGTTTGTACTGCACATCCATTCAAACAATTAATCAACTTGAATTATATAAACACAAGAACAACATGACCATATCCACCTAATTAAGTACATGAAGTGGACAAAGTAGCGGCTCAAGTACACAAACTATTACAACCATAGTTAAACTCATTTAACCAGCTGGGGTTGATGGAACTCACTCTATGGAGTTGCTACTAAGCTAAAAAACAAGTAGGAGAATTTTCCTCGAATCCCTGCGAGGTGACTAGACTCAATGCCTTTGATTCGATTTTGACCTCAAACTGTAGCAAGTAAGATTAGTTTCATGCATACATCTAAAATGAAAAGTACGAATGAATAGTTGTATGATTGAAAAATCTTAAGATTTGGAATCTTAGAACATATCATGAGTAGCTGCATGTGGTGGCAAAGATAATATCCACAAAGATTGGTTCTCTGTGGCTATTGGCGGCGTTCTAGTTCTAGTGAGCACTATTACAACTATGATAATATAGGAGTATTAAGTACTTAAATTAAAACCATGCACTGAACTGTTTGGGTTTTCTCGCTTGGATCTCCCTCGATGACTAACGAACAGGGCGAACGACCCATGTGGTTCAAAATAGTTAGGCAATTTCAAAACAAATAAAGAAAATAATAATGTATTGAGCAAATTAGTTAATCATCTGTCAATTAACTGCCTGATATTTATGAAGTTGTGACGGCGGTGCTTATAAAAATCAAGGTATATTACCTTGTTCCATTTGGGTATGGTCGCAATCAAGATCCAATGAAAGCTAAAAAAGTTAGTGGCCATGGTTATAATTCAATTTGTGTTGGGTATAAAGTATAAATCATCAAGTATAGAGTGCATCAATCACTTACCCCTGGTTATAAGTAAGAAGTACGAATTCCTTGTCCTATTGAGCCGTCAATGCCATTGTTACGTAATCCTTGACGAAGGAGCATCGACCAAGATGGTTTCCTCGGAGACCAAGTGTTAATCGATGAAACCCGCTAGTTCTTTCCTTACTCTTTACTTCATTGATCATGTACCTACATATACAAAACCAAGTAGTTATATGTGCGGATTTCGCTAGTATTATAGGAACATAGACCATGATTGTAAACGCTTATAGTGACCGGCATCTCAACAGTTCATCTCCATTTCGCGAAGATTGTAGAGAAAGAACAACTTCTCATAGGGTACCACACAAGAAACTGCCTCGTGGTGAAGATGCTCCTCCTTGAACCACGTGGTTATTCCTATTGCTCTTTCTATGCACGGCTTGTAGGATTGCTTCATGTATAACTTACACTATCTCTAGCAAGCAAACTTTGATTGGTTCAGCTTATTTTTTGGGAGCATTGGATGTCCTAGAGTAAGCTTGCAAACTAGCTCCATCACGGGAATATCAGTGTTGTCGATCTTCTTGATCACTTTGCCCTTGGCATTCTTTGGTGCTCTTTGCGCCCTTCTTTTTATAGGTAGTCTTCACTGTCGATGGATTGGAACACATTACTAGTGTAGTGTTCTCTAGAGGAGGGGCACAGTGGTAGAAAGCGCCGTTGGCGATGCCGGTAGCTTCATCTGACCAGGGAACTGAGACGGTAGATCAGCTAGTGAACAATATGCTTCCATAGCCCGTGAAAAGACCTGAGGAGCTCCAGGTGATGATCTTTGGGAAAATGAGGGTGCAAGTTGCCCACTCTCCAGCATTATGTCTCTCTTAGGCCACTGGATGAAAGTCGAATCTCATCTTCTAGACGTGTGTGATGCAGAGGGATTTCATTGAATGAATGGAGAACTCAGTCCAAGATGCATTTCGTGAAATCAAGCGCTATCTCGACACCGTGCACTACACCCCCTTAAATAGCTAGTGGATACGCCACCCACAAGTAAACTCCACGGAAATACCTAAGTTATTTATCCTCATGTGGAGCTTGCACTTTGTGGGATTCGTGATGTCATTGACTGGATATCTAGCGCCGTTATCATCGAGATAATCAGGGCCGCCAAACGCGCAACTACTCCGACGAGCACCTGGGGCTGGGGTATCCAACACCTTGTTGGATGTGTTGTTCTCTAAGCCTTCCCTCAATGGCGGTTGCCCTAATATTAAGCATGTCTTCAAACTCCGGCAGTAGTTCCTCGCATAATTGTGCTTTTATCTCCTCCTTTTTGTGCTAAAGTTTTGCTCTTTTCCTGTAAATTGAGAGTCTTTGTCCTCACGAAAATGCTTTGGTCAACGTCACTACGAGCCCTTTGCCCCAAGTACGACCCTAGTGCTCCTTGGTTCCCAAGCCTGCAGTGAGTATATCATTCGTCCTCTCAGACCTGAAGGAGCCTTGGGAAGATTTAGCACTCAACGCTTCCTTCAAAATCCCGAGATGTTATATCACTAAGTATTAAGTTATAGACTAATTAGAAAACCAGGCGATCTTCTTACCAATCGTTGGCACACTTCTTGGTCTACAGGGTTTGGAAGTGGTAACCATGTAGAGGTGGTATTTGACCTCCCTCTATACCACTCTCAGATGTGATTTGCCTTGATATTGCTAAATAGCAGTTTGATGTCGCACATGTGTGCCTCTACATCCTCCATGTTCCATATTATCCTTTTACCCGCATATCCGAAGGTACCAAGTCTATGGGGGTGTTTTTTCTTCGCCACAAGGGCCTTGTATTCTTCACTTCAACACCAAAATTCAAGCATTGTCTTCATCGCCACACATATTTGTAAGAACCCTAGTTTTTAGACATAGTCAAAAGTAATGTGGGATGGATGTGGATTCAACTCGCGTTGCTGAGTTAGTCGATTCTATCATGCCGCGTTTAGTTGGGTTGTTGTCTTGTGCATGCATTTCATACATCACATTCGTTTCATACACATATGCATATGCACGAAAATTTTGAAATTCAATTCAATTAAAATGTAATTATAACATGTACATTATTTGAATACAAAGTATATAAAATAAAAAGAGATAAAATTAAGATTACAATTAATGTAATTACAATTGTTTGAATACATGATTGTTACAAGAATAAATAAAGAAGAGAAAAGGAAAGAAAATTACATGAGAGTGAAAACTACACATATACATCACTGTCTATAGCTAATCTTTAAGTGTTGACTTAACCCTAGTTGTGGGGGAGGCAACTTTGGAATATTTGTGGTACCCAGAATCATCGAGTATATGCACTTCAGACCATTAGGACCATGCAATTTTGCTGTAGGAGGCAACAAATTTTAAAAAGGTGTTCTAGAAATTAGGGTGGTTCCACCGGCACAATTTTGCCTAACCCATAGAGTTAATTGCAAGAGCAAAAGAGCACCAAAAATTGGATCTAGATAGTTTTAGTTTTAAAACTAAGTTTAGTAAAACATTTTATTTTCAAAAATATAAAGGGCCACATGGCTAAGACCCTCATTGGACTAAACTAAATCAAATATATATATGTGTATATATACATAATTAAGAGATTGAGTAGTAAAAGTAAGTTTTCTTCTCACTTATTCATCTACGATACCTCCAATAAAAATTCTGTTTTGCAAAAGGTGGATTTGAGATAGGCATCAATCCATCGGGAGAGAAATATCTCAGTAGCCCACGACAATTAACCAAGGTCAAGACTTAGCATAGAAGCCAATCGAACTCAGGTAAAATAGCTGTTGTAGTTATCTAGTAGCAGTAGCCGACCTTAGGCAAGCAGGAGGTGGTCATCTTACCACCGAAGGAAAGAGGCCACATAAGGCATCTGTAAAGATCAAGGACAAGAGCAACCTGAGTGGAGCTGTACAACACAGCAGTAGCAGCCACCACCGAAACATCATCACCATTCCTCACAAAATCAGTCCCAAGGGAGCCATGACATAGAAGCCAAGGTCCAGAGCAAAGTGATCACTAAGAACAAACAGGAGGAGAAGATCAGGGTGAGGAAGCAAGCTGAAGTAAAGGAAGGAGACCACCAGCAAGTCAAGAGGAGCGAGACCAAGGACTAGCCAAGCAAACCATACAACATAAAGCCATTAGATTTTATTTTCATCACCGGGTATTAGGCGACAGTGAAGGAACTTATGTTCTTCTCAGTTTTAAGCATACAAAACTAGGCACAGTTGCTTCAGATGCTTAACATCGTCATTAGGTAGCCGAAGACCAAGTATAATGTATGTTCTTTTAGTTTAATAAACCGATATACATATATATATAAAGAGTCTTATTTAATGTCCGGATGTATCAGCTGTAGCATAAAAAGCTAGGATCAAGATCCACAAACACACATAGAGCACAGACACATATATATCATAGTTACTTAGATAAGCAAGATGATTTCGAGCTTATATACCACATCACATAGTGTCAGACACTCAAGGTTTAGGTAGGAATCCCAAAAGCATTAAACATAAAATATAATTCCAGTTACCCAATAACTAGCACCAATGCATAGGCCTAGCTCTAATCATCCAACAGTTAGCCATATGACCAAATCAACCGTGGCAAATCCTTAGCCGAGCCGAAGACGAGGAAGGCAGGGGGTGATCCAACAAGCCACACATAACAACTTAGCTATTGCAGTTTAGGAGGTAGAGAAGAAGGGCGTCATGTGTACCTGAGACGTGGCGCATCGCCATGGTTACCGTGGCGGCTAAACCCACCGCCATCCACCAGCAGCGACCACGGACGAAGGGCAACAACAGCAGCGCATGGAGCGGGACGAGAAAGGAGTCGAGCAGCACAGTCACATCCACGGCATGCCATCGATGAGAGGCAAGCCACACAGAGCACCAGCGGTGTCGGTGGTATGACGGCGAGGTCACTACTGTTGTCCTAGGCAACACGACATGAATGTCCACCAGAGGAGTCCGCTAGCACGGCCAGCATCGCAGGAGCGCACCGTGGTCGTTCAGCTAGAGTGAGGTTCAGGTCGTCGGCGTCAACTATGGCCAACCCCGAACCCAAGGGTTAGGGCATGGCAGGGAATCGGGGGCCGACAGGATGGCATAGCGGCGGAGACCAGGGGGAGCCGATGCGGCCTGAGGAGAAGAGCACGGATACGTCCTCGCTGGCGTCGATTACATCGGCAGGAGGATTTGGATGGCAGCATGCTCGGGAGGAGCCGAGCAGGTGGAGAGAGAAAGAAAGGGGATCGAGCGGGACATACATGCAGGAGCGAGAGGAGGGAATGAGAGAGAAAGAAAGAGAAGTATGAAAAAGGGGCACCAGGTGGGCTGGTTGAGGGAGGCCAACCAGGCCCAAAGAGCCACGGTCCGAGTTGGGCCAAATAGGCCCAACAGGTTGGCAGGTTGTCCAGGCCTGATAGAGAAAGTAACAGGCCGGCCCAAGTTAAATTGTCTTCTCCTTTTCTTTAAAATGTAGAGGAAAATTAAGATAAATATTTAAATTAAAGAATTAATTTAAACTTTTAGGTTATTTATTTAAGTGAAATATGTTAAGTGATAATACTAACCTCTAATTAAAATAAAACAATGGTTTAATTAATATCTTATGTAATGCTTTATGCAAACCCTAAAAATATTTAAAGCTTGATTATTTATTAAATAATTATAAATCATTCATAAAATATTCAAGAAAAGTTGTGTGTATCATTTCTTGCAAATTAAGTTACATTCTCTCGTGCAGCCATGGTCATGTCACTTGCATTCATGTTGAAGCAAAGTCTGGTAGTTTAGCTCACCTGGTCAAGCTGAAGCAAGCAGCAGCATGCAGAGATTTGTGCATAGGGTAGGATCAGTTTTTAATCTTGACACTGCTCCTATATGCGTAGGGAAGAGTCAGTTTTTTAATCTTGACACTCCTGTATTCTCATGCCCATGCATACCCATATTCATCCGTTGTTTTCTGACTGAGTGACAGCAGGCAGTCGAAACACTGTGCAATACGATGGTTAGAGGAATCTTGTACACAGATTATTAGCAACTCGGTTAGGTGGATATCGCAGCACGCATCCCAAAGACTCATCGGACAGCAAGGACGGGTGGAGCCATGGTTCTATGATTCTGTAAAACATTTTCCATTGTTTGATGAAAAAAATTTATGCGTACCCCTGAGAAGTTGTTCCTTATTGTCTACTTCACTCACTAACTCCTTGAAACCACTTTGAACCGGCTGGACAAGTGTCAGGTGAAATTCTAACTCGAAAGGACCAAGATACGGGTGCATATACTACCGCCACAAAATAAAAAGCGCGAAGGCATCACCGGAGCTCAACAAGAAATTACCGTATGAATCATGTTCCCTTTGATAGTGTGGTCTGATTTAGTTGAACCGCTTTCAGATATTGGTATTTAGCTCACTTTTCTTTCTTAATTAAGTCGGGAAGGAACATCATACAAATGAAATGTGAACGTAATCATCAGATAGTACCAAGCACGGTAAAAGATTTTTCCCAACTTTTCTCCAAGTCAACTTTAAAAATATGAACGGCATACTTGCATAGCAGCGACAAACCGAGCCTTGGACTAAACCGAATTGAACTCAAACTCTATCCTAACACTTCGACCGAAACATATAATGCAAACCCTCCTTCCCTCCGAACTCTGCTCTTTTCCTATTGCTTCGTTCTTCCTTAACATGGACTGCTTGATCTTCTACCTCCGGTCCTGCACCTCCTGCCCTTGAGCCGTAGCATTGCAGGACTAGTGCCCCCGCTTATAATGTCTTCCTCAGTACGAGTACGCGACAACTCGAGTTTGGCGAAGTGTCGCAATCAACAAAATATACCTTAGATCTGTAACTTTGAACCTTTTGTTGCACTGAATCTAGATGTTAAAACAGTAGGCAAAACTCGTTCCAAATAAAAGGAATGCATTGGTACTTCGAACAAAAGCTGTTCCTATTGTACCTCTCGTGGACTATCTCTGTGCATAACGATCAACCAGTGCCTTCGCTGCCTCCGGAGCAAAGAATTTTGCCTGCATCGAAGGAAGTAAAGTCACATATGACATTCTGAAGATGAAAGACACTGGATTCTGTAGGCTGCTCCTCAGTTAGAAAGCAACTCTCACTCAAGGAAGGGTGTCTAATCCCTGTTACTTCATTTCCGATTACTGTTACATCTAAATAGCATTAAAATGTACAGTTAATTGATGGCTTTAGGGCAGCATGACGATAAATAAATGTATAGATCCCTAATGCCCATATTTATCATACTCTCTTTATATTTCTTATACTTTTAGGGTGCAGATTTGAAAGATTGTAAATAATTTCCACCGTTGTAAACAGTTTGGTATGTCATTTCACAAATGAAAATAGTACCTGAATAAACATTCTTTCTGCATCACCTGCTTTACCATTTTCCTTCAGTATGATTCCCTGACAAATGGATAAGAGCAATATTGTTGGTCTGCTTGGTATATAAGAGTTTTCCAGTGCTTCGAAATGTTTACCATCATTTCACAATAGAAACAAATAACTAGTTAAAATTGTACTACTGACAGCTCACAACTAATTAAAGTAGCGAACTTTAAATTTAGTAGTAAAATCCAATAGCTGAATCATGGTATGTCCTAGATATGTCCCCTTATTTATTTTGCCAAATTATGTATATTAGTTTAGCATGTCAAATGTATTTGAAAAATTAAGGCCATTGCTGATGTTCACGCTTTACATTGTCCCAACAAGCTTCTTGAAACTCCTAGCTAAAGCACAAAGTAAGCATTTCATAAATACCTTCGCCAAATAACCACGAAAGTCTTCAGGATGTTCAGCGATTAGCTTATCATAAACAATAACAGCATCACTGATATGGCCCCAATCAGAATAGGCCTTCCCTAAAAGCAGATCAACCTGTGATAGCATATGAAAAGAACATAAAACTTGGAGTAGTTTCTAAACCTCATGTTAACAATTAATTACTCAAAGTATGCTATCCTAACAAACATTTAGGTCTGAATTCTCAGTATAGCTAAATAATCTGATTACTAATCATTGCTAGCGGTAAGTAGCTACTTTTCTTGCTTGTGCTGGCGGCTATTGCAACTTCCAAATCCTCAAGTGACAAGGCAATAGTAAAATAAATAGGGAAAATACTACCCGAACCCCTGATTTACCTAATCCGGCATACTTAACCCCCAACATCGGTTTTGCTTACATGGCTCACTGAAGTGGATGATTTGGCAACAGTGAGATTAGGGCCAGGATGCCATGTTTACTAGCCTGAATTGCGAGGGGCTTCATGTAGAGTGAGAACCTTTCATTTTTGGACACAGACTCATGCACTCTCTAACCAGCACTGGAAAATAATGCTCCTGCTTTAGATCTTGTGTTTTAAAGTTTTTGGATTGAACTCTTGATGCCTCCTGGTTTTCCTACATCTCTAGAGTGATATCTACAACATTTAACATTTATCAACAGTACATTGAAGTGGCCCCTTCAACATTTATGCTGTCCATTTTTTATCAGAAAGGTGGAGTTCTTCCTACGCAACCTTGTGCTGCTTCACAAACTCTGGTTAAAACATAAGTACTTTTACAAAACATTGGTAACAGCTGATCCTATGATAAGAGAAACAACAAACTTACTTGGATAGGATCAACATCTTCAGATTTCCGAGCACCATTATCATTTGCAGCCTCCAAATCAGCACGTCGTGTTTGACTCTTTTCATTCAGCTTTTGACGGCAAGACAGAATTACTTCAACTGCCTATAGAAAATTATGATATATTAAATTCAAAAAATATGGTGTATGTTTTGATTCATATGAAGCGGTCAAACTAAAGTTGAACTTCAAAAAAATTCTATAACAGGTATGTCTTCATCATATTTTTATTTACTGACCTGATCTGGCTTCTTAGCAGCAACTAATGAATTTGTCAGCCCACGGAGAACTTCAAAATCAATGCCGTCTGATGACTGTTTCACAAAGTGTTAGCATTAGAAAACCAGTATGATGATAACCAGTTAACGACAAAATATATTTTCTATAATATAGATGTGCATTAAAATTTACTTACAGAGAGAGCATTCCTGTATGATGAAGAACTCCCTTCGTAATCCTTGAGCTCAAACTTTACTTCACCTAACAAACGGTACGCTTCTGCTTTGTCAGGAATTACCTACATCAAGTAAAATGTGCATTTCTACCAGATAATAAGTTCACAAGCTAGACAGAACCTCTAAATGATAAATACAAGGCGCACCAAATGAGTGTACCTTAACCAGCTTCTCAAGGAGATCTGAGGCCTTCTCATATTCACCTAGTTCAACCAATGATACTGCCGCACCCTGTGAGGCCATGTGAAAGTAAATAGGTACATCATAAAAAAAATGGCAGTTCCCAAAATCAAATAAACAGTTATAAAAAGTTCAAGTATTCATACGCATGTTCTTATTCTCAAAATTTTCTTTCTGACATATTAATCTCAACAAGAAAAAGAACACAGTACAAAAGTATTGCAAATATGGGCCATTCAGGACAACTCACCCACATAGCTACTAGCTTATGAGGCACTGCTAGGACATGAGTAATTATTATGCTGTCTAGCATATGGCTGGCCTGAAACTACCAAAATATTTTTTTCCCAACCAAAAGTGACAGGCCAGGACCGACCCGGTAAGGCCAGTAACCACAGATGGCCAATAGAACATTCACTGCCTAAGCATTGATAATTATAATGAGGAGAATTTTTATGCACATATGCAGCAGAAGATAAAATCTTAAATACCAATTTCATATGTCGACACAAAGCACATAGTAAGAGCAGAAAGTCCTAGGACAATATACAATTTTAACCCAAATAAAAGTAAGAAGAAAACAAAAATTCACCTCAAGAGCGGTAGGATCATTAGGTGACTTGGTCAGTGTTTCTTCGAACCCTTCGAGTGCCCTCTAATCCAAACAATTGACAATATGTTAATAGAATAACAAAGTATCAAATTTGAGTTGCAGTCCATAGTTCAAAATTAACGTTTCCTAGATCTTTGTTATTATATTGCAAATGAATATCATTCTTTGCCCCTTCACTTCGAAATCAAACATATCGTCAGAGGTACAATACAACTCATCAGCAAGCACATTCAGTAATTGCGAAGTGTGACTAAGCATGAAATTGGTTCCTGCGATTCTGAATACTTTGATGGAGTGGCCATGACCACTATGCACTACATCTAGAGTCTACACTGATGCTTATACTTCCTTGATATTGAGCTATGTCTTGTGAAGGAAAACCAGTTGCCTACTTAATATTATAGTTCAGCTGAACAGCTCAGACAGCTGCATGATTCCCCAAGTGGGAAACAATATTTACTTGTGACCGTAACCTTCATGTGAATTTATACATTAAGTATACAAGTGTTGCATACAATAATTCTCAAGCTTTTTCTAATACTGCTTCAGTCTATCTCATTAAGGGTGCATATGGACATGGGTTCATATTTTTTCCCCTGAAAGCAAAGCATTTTATAAACAATTTGTGGTCAAGCCACACATGACTGCGTTTCATTCATTGTAGTTTGGAGTAATTAATTGGTTTTAACACCTGCAATACTTCTATGGGGAAAAATAGTGGTACCTTAAATTTTGTTATTTCCTCTTCAGAAAGCTTTTGGTTAACCACAGTGCTTTCCTTGCTAGGGCTATCGCTGTAAGGGAAGTGTAGAGTTAACCAATAATCACAACAAGCACAAGAAAATAATTATGTACATAGTCATATAATGACAAGTCGACTTCAAATTAAAAAAAAAGATCATTAGAATTTCCTTACGACCTAGACCTGTGAATCATGTTAATCACACATGAATCAGCTTACTTACCAACATCACATTAAGAGAAAAATAACTTAAGGTATAGTTGTACTTCCAGCACCGTCACTAATATTTAAATAAATATATTAATAGATATTTCAAACACAAAAAATAACACACATTTATGGAACTTAAGTACTTGATATTCATATTCCAATATATAAAAATTTGATGGCCCACCAGACTCCAATGCATCACTTGCTGGATTAACTAAGTTGTTGTCATTACATGACACTTTACACATACCTGTGATCCACATTGTACTTTGAACAGCTTGGACCAAGCTAAACCAGATCAGCCAAAAACATATCTAATCTAACACATTCAGTGGCTTGAGAAGCTTCCTAACAAGATTCTACGGATAGGTCAAGAAAAGATTGCACACCCATATCCTCATCTCCATCAGGAACAATCACCTGGCCACTTCAGCTGCCACGTCTAAAGGTTACTCTCCCTCTCACCGAGTGGTTAGGTCTAATAAATTCACTCTTTTTTAGTTGTTCAAGGCTAAAGATTATACTCACTTCAGCACTTCCCCATTTCATTTGATGCCATCATCATCCGCGACTTCTCCTTTCCTGTTTCCATCGACCCCCTTTGATCCTCCCTTATCCTTCGTTGTTGAGGATTAACCTCGTTTAATTTCCATTCACAGATCTCGAGATCTTGTTTTCAGCTAGATCTGAAGATTTCTCCTTGCCTATGCAGGTTTTCATCATCAAACCACATTGACCTTGTTTAATTTCCATTAACAGATTTTGACATGTGTTTGTCAGCTAGATCTGAACATATGTTTTCTTCATTGGAAACCTAAACTGTCACCTAAGTTAATGCACTCCATAAGGATTCTAATTCATTTCAGATTTTGAGCGTACATGACAGGGTAAACACCGCCCGGAGGACGGACGGGCAGGGACAGCTTGTCTTGGGGATAGAGGACACTATAGAAGTGGGTGAAGTTGTTTACTCTTTGTTTGCCTAATTCTGAAAGATGCGGCTCCTCATCACTTCTATTGGTCAGTCTGGTCCTAATAATAACACCTAACACAATCTTATCCAAATAACTAATGCAGCTAACAAGATCATATCTCAGCTAACAATAACAAGGCAAACTAGCTTACACAAACCCACGTATTAACCCGTGGTACTCTTCACATCAGTAGTACCCTCGATACTACATGTGATAACTTTTTCCTCCCTGCCTGACAGCTTGTCCTCAAGCTATGGTGGCGACCACGGTTGAAGACCTAGGTACTACCATGCCGAGTGGCCATGATGCCTAGCATGAGGGAACAACAGATTGCAGATGATGGTGGACTGGAGGTCGCCCATGGCATAGTCAACTGATGTGGGGCAGTACTGGAGCTCATCTTGCCACAACGCACGATAGTAGTGGTACAGAAGTAGGCACAAGGCCAAGAGGTTGACATATAGGCCGGGTTTGTCAGTATGGTAGCATGTAACGATCCAACCTTAAACCTGAAGTTTTGCGATGCAAAAGCTTCTTAAATATATACCTCTGTGTGACAGATGTTTCAATTTGGAGTTTTGTGACAGCTTGTACAAAATACCTATAGTTTTGTGAATTGACTATTTGTCTAATATACTCATGTAAGAAATTAAAATAAGAAGTGCAGTATGGATACAAACAAGGGGAGTGAACTACTTAGTGGTCCATTAGTGTAATAGCTATAAATTCACCTTCCATATGGAAGGAAATCCCCAAGAGTGAAGACCAATCCAAAGACCACAACAGCTATGCCAATTCCAACCTGCCAGGGAAAATATGCTAATTAGATGATATGGAAGCTACCAAATAGCGAAAACACGAAAAAGATGTATAGAAATACTGACCCTTGTACCAAAGCCAATTGTACTCTTCTCTGATTCAATTGGAGCATCATAATCAATAGCTTGATAAGTTTTGTTCTCTTCAACTTTCTTTTTATCAAGTGCAGACCTATAAAAAAGTTACAAGAACAGAAGCCCCCCAGCTGAGAACATTAATTAAAACATAAAATTAAAAGAAACTTTCTAGTGCAATATGCCAAATAATTAATTTTCAGTACCTAGGGTGTAAATATTATCAAGAGCTGACCAGCATGGTGCAAATTGTTAACTATTATCAACATGTTATTCATGTAAGCATGCTCTCGTGACAGAATAAAAATGGAAATTCTCTAACCAATATCTACTAGAGGTAAACGGCTTGGGAGATATTCATGGATTCTGTGTGGAGATCAGGTTCACAGGACATCATCCTTATTTCCTTTGTATCTTGAGGGCTCACCAAAGTCAGTGAGTTACATGTTGCAGACATTGATCCCACATTTCCCAGATTTGGGAACTATAAATTTTAATCAATCTGGATATGAAAAAGGCAAACACTAATACGTGAGTAGATGTTTTGTGTTACTTACAAGAAAAATATTTCAATTTTTCATGTATCACCTTTACGAAAGGTACAGGAAACCTGTACCGGCTACTTCCTTTATTAACAAATTCACCATCAAGTCGGTGCACGGTGCTGAACATTGATGTCTCATGCACTCATGGCAATACATCACTTGTAATATCAAAATCAAATAAACCTTAAAGAAGAAATGCTTTCAGCTAAAAAAATGTCTAACATCACACTGGTGTGGCAGCCAGGGTTTTTAGTAGGCTGAAAAGTTTAAGAAGCATGCCAAGCCACATCCTGTCATTTTAACAGATAAAATAACAGAAGTGCCACAGCAGAACAAATCTGGGAAACTAGCAGATTAAAATAAAATCATCCAGACAGAGGTGAAATAACCAGATTCATTTTTAGAAAGGTTAACTGTCTTGATGATTATTTCGGCACATGGATAGTACTATTTTACACAGAGAAAAGGGCAAGTTTAAAAGTTTAGATTGAAGGGGCTCACATCAGCTTGCTCACAAGTTTTCCAACAGTAGCACAACTAGAACTCTACTTAAAAATAATCCTAGAAACAAATGGATCTGCTTTTTCACTCAGTAAACCATGAGGTAATTATTCAGTACCTTCGAACAGCTTCCACTTTTTCCAGAAATTTCTTATCCATGACAGTTTTACCAGATTTGCTTTCTCTTCCAATTCCTAATTCTGGTGCCCCTAAAAACATGAATGTCCAAGTATTGAGACGTGTCAGTGGTGACAGTAAAAATAGATGAAGTGCTATCAAACATCAAAAGCTAAATACAGAAAATTAGTTTGAAAATAAAAAAACTAATTTTCTGCTTTGAAGTCCTATACATAGACCAAAGGTCAATGACCCAGCTTCTATTGAAAGCAAGTGAGATAAAGAGATTGGGGGTTTAGAGCTGACCAATATAGCAAAACAATGCTAGAACTAAATCCCTTACCCAAATACTAGACCCTAACATATTCCAGTATAAACCTACGCAAATTCCAGTACACTAAACTTAGAAAGATACAACTATTCCATAAGGCCATCCCATGCTAACTCTTACTTTCCCTTCTTGGCATCAATGCTTTACGTTGCACTGGGCGATGCTTGCTTTTATTTCTCTGGAGTTGTATGTTGATGCTTTGATGCTAGCTCTAGGCAAAGTATGGGCCCACATGTAAATGAAATAGGAAGGGAGGGGGAGTGTGGTGGGAGAAAACCATTGCAAATATTAAGTTCCTAAATAAACATATTTAGCAATCCTGGCAACATTAGTTGCCACAGTTATGATACGTGCTGAAAATGATTAAACACAAACTAATTGTAATGGACTAAAAATTGAAGTGCACTTACATTGGTCCTGGTTCTTTGAGTCTCTAGATGCTACCTTGCTGCATCAAAAGAAACTTTTTGATGAAACTATGCAGCAATGTTTCAAGAACAATCTGTATAACTAAAAAAAAAGTTGATAACTAAAATAAATAAGAGATCTTTATAAAAGTATTCAGCAATGGTTTAAGAACAATATGAATAAAAATTACTGAAATATTTAGTTTGGGCTGTAGGTTCCGTCAAAATAAAGGACCACAACTAAGAATACACCTGAAGCCAAAAAGAGAGGGAGAAAAGAACCCCAAACTTCTGAAGTTAGCTGCATGCAGCCAAGCTTCATACATCATGACCTTGAATTCCCAGAATATTTATATGATTGCATATTTTATAGGTTGTTCTGGAATCTAAGAGTTAACTTTTATGTATTGAATTCCCTCAAAAAAAAACTTTTATGTATCGAAAACTAGATCTAGCAAGATAGGCAAGGCAAATGAGCCATAGCCCATAGGTAGAACAAACATTCTAAATAGCTGTAAGCTGTTGGCAAGCAACCATCCTTCCGTGTAGCGCTATTGTCGTATGTAGCCTTGAAAGAGGTTTCTTGATTAAGAAATATTTGAATATTATTATCTGCATACATGAATTCTATAAGACGGATAACAAAATAGTTGATTTTCGAAATTATCAAATCCTGTTTAGGATTTTGCTATTAATAATGAAAGAGACTGGAATTTGAAACACATCAACTTTGAAAGGGGGGTGGTGTTTAGCCGTGTCTAACATGAAACATTAGTAGCACTACGCACTCTTATGTTCAGAGCCATACTACATAGCATAATCATGGTGCCTATTTTAACATTTACTTAAACAACTACATTGGTTCAAAATATTCCTATAATAAAGTTAAATGACTATTCAATTATGCACTTCTTTTTATTTGAATTTTGCAATGTACTAGGGTGTTATAAAATACAAGAGGTGCACAATAAGAAAAATGTGCCCGCAACCACACACATAAACGACAACAAGAACAGAATTAGTTCCTAATGTGACGAAAGAAATCCGACAACAGCAAGTTCGAATATGTGTACCCTGGGTCCAGTGCAACATCCTTTGCCCTCTTCTTGCTTTTAATCTAATGAAAAAGAAAAGGAAAAGTGAACCATTAGGGAATCACACTTCTTAAGGCAGCGTTCAATTTGGCTTATTTAATCATTAAATAAGATGTAGGCCTCCAGTGAAGAAAATTTCATACGATCAAGAACCTCTGATAGTGCTAGAAAGTAGCTTCAGTTCGACATTTTAAAAATAATTGTAGTGAAAGATGGAATGCACTGCGCAAGAGGGAAGGCAAAATAGAGGGTTGAGGGAACCTACTTTTCGCTTATTAGTAAAATCAGTCCCGAATCCACCCCCACCGGAAGCAAAGCACTGAAAGTTGAATGCCTTCTGTGTTCTATAGTTGGCCATCTTTAAACCAAATCTTTTCACGTCAGCACTCCGTCCAAATTTTTGCAGGCATCCCTACAGTATAAACATATGCTACCTATGGTTAAATTAGAGATTATTCATCCAAAATTTTACACAAAATAAAATTGATCAAAATGTAAGAAAGTGGGTGGAAGAAATTATGTTTTGCTCAGGAGAAAACCCGCCCAAACTAAATTTAACTTCATAACCTCCCTTAAAATGGAGATAAATGTAAAACATATGCACCAAGGGATGAAAAAGTTATAACCACATTAGTTACTTCTCCTACTGAAGAATTTAACATCGGGATAGCTCCATCGGGCGAGAAAATTAGCGCACTAGTCACATAAATAAAGGGAAGAAAACCAAACCTACTACTAGTATAGTTGTCTTTGCTCATCGTTACAACTCCAATCCAACCAAACCCAACCCGGGTTCCACAAACAAACCATAAAAAACGTGAAGAGGAAGCAGCAGCGGGAAGAAGGAAGGTGGGCAGGGACTCGAGTACCGGTGCCGGGAGGCCGGCCGCGCCCATGGCTGCGCAGCTCGAGGCGACGGAGCGGGAGGAAGGGAGGCGGAGGGGTCGGCAAATGGATAACAAGGCGGAGGAGATCCTGCAAAGTAGTGGAGCGTCGCAGGAATGCGGCTTCAGCGGAAGAGTTTTCCGTTGGACCTCGCGTGAAATGATCGGCCGTCCGTTCAGATCCAACGGTGCTGATTGCTCGCCCCTACTTTTCTTTATTTCTTGAGCAAATTTCACAAAGCTAGGTCGGTAGATATTGGGGTTCTTTGGTCGTCGCGACTTTGGCACGCCTAAGTGCTTGTGGCATAGGTAGTTCTAATTACAACAATGCAAACAACAATATTTTCTGTTTACAGTTGTGGCATTTTTTTAATCTTTGCACAAGATATTAATATGAAGTATTTGTGGATGTGATTATACAACTTCTTGAAGTGTTCCCCCTACGCCGCCACTCAGCCTCCGTCATGGACCCGGAGCGGCAAACCAGCGAGGGGTCGCGGGCACTCACATGTCAAGGAAAGGAGCCACCACCGACGGCCGCACACGCATGCCGTGAATGCCAGTGCAACGTGGCTACTTAGACCCAGCGTGGTCACTACCCCTTCTAGGGCTTCACCTTTTGAGACATTGGTGTCTCCTCCATCACAAATGGTATAGCCATTTTTCTTGTTTTCTTTGTATGTGATTATTAATTTGTATAAATAAATCAATGTTGTTCACCTTGTTCATATGAGTAATTATTGTATGTGTGAGGTATTGTTCATGTGCATAATTGTTCTATGTGTGAGATTGAATTGTTGTATCAATGCAATTGAATTGTTATATTGTTGCATTGTTCTAATTGCTTTTTTTGATTTTCAGTCGATGCACTATGAGAATGATGAAACAAATTCCTATGATAGGAACAACATGTATGAGGAAGACATTGGCACGGGAGATGATCCAGAGGTCGGGGGATAATATATTGATGTTTCTAATGATGAGAATTCTGAGGATCATAACTGTTTGGTACCTCAAAGAGGAAGGAAACGGCAAAGGAGGGTGAAGGTTGGACCGAAGGTTACTGTTCAAGTTTAATCGAGCAGTAAGCAGACTTCAGATGTTTGAAACTATTTTGAGAAGGTCTCATTGCCATCCACAAATGAGAAATATGTGATGATACTGAAGGTCCAGTGCTTGTTTTGCAACAAATTGTACTCTTACACACAAAGATATTATACTTCCCATCTTGGAAGACACAAGAAGGCATGTGCGGCATACAAGAACACGACGAAAAAGAAGGAAAATCAAGCGCTATTCTCAATTTTGCTCCATCAAATACAGGTAATTCTGGAATTCCTATTTTGCATTCTTCTAGTGAATATAGTCATGAGCAAACTCAAAAATTACTTACTAAGATTATCATAGTTCATGAGTATCTATTTAGAATGGTAAAACACACATGGTTCAACATCTTGATGAAGTACTTAAATTATTTTTATCAGTTTATTGGTTAGAAAACTATACGAAGTGAATGTCTGAAGGTTTTTGAATCTGCGAGAGAATACTTATGAAGAGCCTTAAAAGTGTGGATCACATAGCTTTAACCATTGATTTGTGGACATCCAACGAAACATTTTCTTATATGTGTTTAGTTGTACACTATGTTGATAAATATTAAAATATGCAATGTCGTGCGCTGAATTTTATTGAGTTAGACCCTCCACATATTAGTCATGTGATAGTTCAAGCTGTGTTTGAATGTGTGGCTACATGGAAATTAGATGACAAGATCATCTCAATCACTCTAGATAATGCATCCAACAATAATGTAGCTATCCGGGGTTTGAAGACTAAGTTTTTTTCTACTAGAGTCTCACGTTGTCTCATTGCAAAATATTTTCATGTTCGTTCTTGTGCTCATATTATTAATTTGATTGTGAATGATGGGATAGTAAGCATATCACATTTGATAACCAATGTCGTAGAATCTACGAAGTACATAAAGAAGTCTCCATCTCGCTTACACAAGTTTGTTAAAATTTGTAGGTCTTTTGCATTGACTATTAGAGAATGACTGAAACTTGATGTGTCCACAAGATGATATTCGACATACAATATATTAAATATATTATATGGGGTTTTAAGAAAATTTATGAACTGAAGAAGACTATAGCTAAGTTTGAGGATGTGAAGAATGAATTAAAGAAGCTATATGAGAAATATAAGATGGACCATAGAAATGACAAGGTAGCTTTTCATAAATCCGATGCATCATCATCTTCCACTGTAGATACAAATAAATCTTTACCCTCAAGCTCAAGCGAGTTACAATCCTTCTTGATTTCATCTTCTTTGGAGCCATCGAAGAGTGAGCTTTTCATATATCTAGACGAGAAGAATGAGTGCTTAGTAAACAAAAGTTTTAATTTGCTTAACTGGTGAAAGTTGAAGCACATAGATACTCGGTAGTGTCAAAGATGGCAAAGAACATGGTTCATAGTGTTGTCGGAATATGTTGACTTCAAGATCAATGTATGACGGCGTTGAGCGGATACTCTGAAAAGTTGAGCACATACGAGGGATGCAAGAAGAATCTAATTTCGTCGGGTCATTGATTGTGATGAAAGGAAGAAGAAAATATAGTTGCTAGTGGAGCCATGGTAGAGTTGGAGAGTAACATTGGAGTCTTATTAGCAATTTAAATCATTGAGCTACAAAGGTGAATTTCAAGTCTAAGGTACACAAAGGTTCGAACAAGATAGCTTCAAGATCATGGATAACATATTCGCCAATATGGAGTTTATTGAGTTTGTGTCGAATGTGTACGAATAAGTTACGAGTTGGGCTTTGGGAAGGAATAATATTGTAATAGGGTACAAAATGGAGTAATAGAGTACGAGTAGAGTAGAAGCTGGACTCTTGTATCCTAGGTAGGAGGGGGCACCACACAATTAACCAAGCCAAAATCTGAGCTTCGGTAGAGGGTTGGTCTGAAGAGCGATCTGACCGGCTTGAACAGGAAAACTAGTGGAAAACTTAGAATCGTTGTATACTCAGTGGGTCACCGGTGTAGGATGGTGATATACATATATGTCTAATATATGAGGAGAGGAGCATCGACAGTCAGCTTTCAGGGATATAGGCTTCGGCTTAACCTCGTCAACAAACATCAGTATCATCTTCTTTTCGCACACAACCTTAGTAGATCTTACGTTATGCAACCTGGCGATTAGTAGAACTAACTAAGCCACGGTATTACTCGTGGTAGTTAGTGATGGCTCAACACCATGAAGACTAATTTCGCAACAGCAATCATATAGCTAAAACAGAAGCGTGCATACTGCCCGTGGTAGTAGTCCTTTGTTAGAATCGAATTTAAAACTCATTTTCAGTTTTTTCTTCTCCTCCCAAGACAATCAATTCGACTCGGCTAAAATCAGAACTAAATCAACCAATTGGCTTCGCAAAGCCAAATTTCAAGGGAAAAGGTATACCATAAAGGTTATCATCTCCTGCACTGTGCTGAACTTATGGGAAGCTAGACCCAGCCAAATTTCAACTCACCTAAGATCCCCGAACATGAAGTATGGCAAGCTAGACCAAGAGCCCTTGACTTCTGTGATTGCTAAACTGTGCTAGACTTATTCTGTAAACTGATATGAAAAGTTAGTGTCATGTTTAGCAAACCAGATTGAAATTTAACTAACTCCAAAAGTACACTAAAATGAACACACTACATTTACTAAAATGAAAACTCACTATGTTATCGAAACAAAATAGTTTTCTAAACAAATGCAGATCCCAGACTTGTGTACCCTCCAACAGGAGATATGTAAACACGACAATTTAGAAAAGACATTAACAAGAAAGAATGATAATCACACCCTCCCAACTCTGTTCTATGTTAATCACGTTATCAATGTAATCACACTATCCCGACAGTATATTAAGATGTTTGTAAATGTCTTCCTTTTGGATCGAAAGAGAAAAAAAAACTCCTTCACTTCTTGTTTGGATCTAATACTGTTTAAAATATCTAAGAAGTGGAATACCAAAATCAAGTCTACGGTTTCCAGGCTTTCACATTTTAGGTCAATATTAGCTTATTGACAAATTAGAAATATTGCCGAGTTTACCTTTCCTAAAGACATATAACTTGGGCAATGTATATGAAAATTCAATACCAAGGACTCACATGCTTGCATGTGTAAACGGGAAAACATGCAAGGTAATTCATGACATTTGAACTTGTGAACCAATCAAGTATTAGTGAATAATAAAATTGGATTCGTATCTTGCACTTGCAACATATGGCATTTTAAATAAAAAGACCATGCTACATTGCAATTACTTGATATAAAATATTCTGCTGAAAAAAGTTGTGGAAAAAAAGCTTAGAATCATTACATATGAAGAAAATAATAAATGTTTCAAATACTCCCTCCGTCCCAAAATATAAGGCACGCACGCATTCCAAAATTTACTATTAGACTTATAATATTTTAATTATGTGATATAAAAGTGATATTGTTGGATTCGTTTTTGAAAACACTTTCCAATGATATCATTTTTGTATCATATAACTAACATATTATAAACCTAATTGTAAATCTTGAGATACGTGCGTGTCTTATATTTTGGGACAAAGGGAGTATAAGAGATGACAAGATAAACAGAGTATCTCTCGAAAGGGCTATCAAAGGGATCAGCCATCGACATATCATGTGTGTGCCTGATATATGAAAAACTGCACACACCATAATCTCTTTTAAAATCAAATCGAGCATCTTGAGAAGCTCTATTATCCAGCTGTAGCCGCCTGTGTTGATTAGCCATCCATTTTTCATTGCAGTTATTAAGGACACCAAATTTCATTACCTTGAGCCCCTTCGCATTCAAAACAAAGAACTTAGCGAAGTTAACATCTGGTCTCATGCATTGATAATTGCTCAACACTATTTATCTGAGATGGAGATCAAGGCATTCGATAGGATCAAGTAGGTCATATTGTCGCACATTTTTCATATCCTTCCTAACATATGACTGCAAAAGAACAAATTAAGTACAGGACCACTTAGGCCGTAATAAAAGGAGTAATTTCTACGTAGCTGGGCATTTAAACACATCAGGATTAGTTGCATTCTGTGTGAATCAAAGATTATTCAATAATGTAGTCTACTGACTCAGGTAACAAAAAGATCATTCCTTTTAACTTCGAAATCGCCTAGATGCAATTTGGATCACTAGATTGCCATTGTAAACTTTGGGAAAAAATAGCCAAAAAACTATATTGTGGAAGTTAATTTTACGAAAATTTGACTCAATATTATTCCGGTATGTCCAAATTAGGTATCCAGAAAGATGTGATTGATCAAAGTTAAACAGCTTTGATTGGTTTAATTGCATGCATTTTTCTTCTTTTTGCTGGAGTGGTTAAGAAAAAAGATTTTCACTTTGATGTACAGCTTCTCCATGCAGGGAAAACATTTAAGGAATTCAACAATTGCATCCAGATTGGGGCCGATAGATTCAAGAACCAAGACCTTCACTGTGCGCACCGACGCGGTCAAGCTGACAGGGATCATGTCCTAGAGAAAACCAATACACATCAAGAAATAACAGCATGCACACAGAAATGCAAAATGCAAGTTTCAAGATCTCCTACCTGAACAATTATGGTTCCAAGCTGAAGTTCGGAGATTTGGCTAGACAGGCAGCCCAATACGGCCAGTTTCGGCGCCGCGATCACCCTAATCGTCCTTGGGCCACGGTCTGGAACAACTAGGATCAAACTCTCAAGGCAAGGGGCATCCTGAATGACAAGCTCCTGGAACAAGATCGCTGACTGGTAGTACGAAACAGAGACTCCAATACTCCGAAGAGTCGGCATATTGATCCGGACGCTGCTGAACCCGTGGCTCCCATGAAGCAAGAGGCTCTCAAGCACGGTGCAGCCGGCGAGCACGCCGTGGAGTGCTTCCACCGAGATGGCGACGTCGTAGAGCGTGAGCTGCTTCAGTCGCGGGAAACGAATCGTGGGGGCAATGCTCTCGGGGAAGTCGTAGCATCCGATGTTGGCGGTGCGGAGGGTGGGCGCAAAGCGGAGCACAGACGGCGGCAGCTTGGACTTGGAGGCGCCGTAGCCCTCCCTGACGTACCTGAACTCGAGCTCCTCGAGATTCTCGAGCGCGGGGGACTGGAACCAGCCGTCGAACTTGGCGTAGAGGTTGCGGGGGTGGATGCTGCAGAGGGAGAGGCGGCGAGCGGGGCCAGGGTGCGCCGCGAGGATCTTGAAGACGACGGCGATGCGCTCGCGCTCTTGCCCGGAGAGGTCTATATCGACGGTGAGGTTGAGCGGGGCGGAGCGCCACAGGTGGCGCCACCGCGAGGAGAGCACGGTGATCCGCGCGGCGCTCTTCGTGGGGAGGAGGGAGATGATGCTGCCGAGGATCTCGTCGGGGAGGCGGCTGATTAGGTCGAGTCTCGCGTCGTCGCCGTCGTTCCTGCTCGCCGTAGGTTCCTGGGATTCATCGTCGCATCTCTGCTTCTTGGACGCGGAAGCGGCCGCATCGTCCATGGCCGCAGCTGCCGCCGCCGCCAGCAGTGATAGCAATTGCCGTGTTGTTGCGTCGCGGTGATGTAGGGATGTATCGGAGCGACGCAGGGGAGAGAAAATAGCAAATTTAGACCCTGAATGACAAAAGCATCTCAATCTAAAAGTGGGACAGGCCACTTATCGAGTGTTGGACCTGCTATAGGTACCACCTGCCACGGATTGGATTCGCTGCAAGTTACCTATAGTGGATCCAACCCGCTATAAGTGACCTATCGTGGATCCATCCCGTGACAGGGGGCTATTTCTGGCTTTAAAATTTTCAAGAGGTTAGAATTATTTTTTCACTTAAGAGAGGGCTAATTTTGCTATTTCACCCGAAGAGGGGGGATTAGATTTATTTGGTATGACCGTACAAAAACCACTTGGGATGCCAAGGGTCACAATGCTTGAACACAACTCAAAAGAGAGACTTAACGCAACTACTCGTAACTAGCATAATGCTCTACACAACTTAGGGCAGTTCTAATGCTTAACCTCTGTCGTCTCTTAATCCATGCCACATAGACAAAAAGCTTATGTGGTGAGGTAATTATAGAGGAGAGAGAGGGAAGCCGTCCCTTAATCTAAATATGGTGTCATCGATGCAAATTAATTCTTGACCAATCCCGTGTGGCTCATCTACTATGTACTAGAGCTATGCCACAAATAAGCTACAAGGTTAAAATGGTAGTATTGATCATAGAATATAATAAATAAAAGGTTTTAGATACAACACTAAGATAGAAGCAATTGAGAAGGTTGTATCTAAATAATTATTTAACGTAGTAAGATACAAGTTAAAATATAATATATTAGGAGTGTCCTCGGAACTCACATAGCTTGCATGCCTCAAAACAACTCCTAGGCTTCTGATCTTCTCGCTTAACTACTAGCATGCACCTAAACTTAAATGACTTGGCTAATCCTATCTTATCTTATCTTATCTGCTCACATCAAATGAATTTTGGTATGTCCCTAATTTGAAGAAGAATCTAACATCTCTAAGGTTGCTTGAACTCTGTGGTTGTGAGGTATTATTTCAAGGTGGAGTTAAAAGAGTTTCTTACAAAGAACAGGTAATCATAAAAGATATCTAGAGAAAACGTGGATACATGATGAAGGTTAATCTTAAAGGTGGCACAAATGATGGTTAATCTTAAAGGTGGCACATATCGGGGGAACCCTACCCTGCCTTATATAGGCGGCAGGGGCAGAGTTACATGAGTCCGGATCGGTTTACAAGTAGATCTTCTAGTCGGTTACAACTAGAACCCAAAATACCGGGTATGTACGTGTTTATGTCTTATACTCCAAGTTGATGACGCGCCCCCCGTGTAGAAGTCGGATTCCGAACGGTCGGCCCGGCCCACCCTATATCTAGAGGGTCGGCTTTGTCCTCCTTGACGATACCCGGGTGCTATGTCATCGTCACTATGTCATGGAGGGCTATAGTAACAAGAGATGTTGTTAAGCAAACTATACATTAAATGAGCCCTCAGGAGCAGCGTTCAATGTTATCAGGAGCATGGTTGGGTGTGCACAAACAAGAAAGAGAGATAGAAAGAAGAGGAGGCTGACAAGTAAAGAAATATGGTGCTGTGGAAAGGAGAGGACTGAAGCTTGCTGATTGGAAAAAGGGTACGAATTTTCGGAATAAGATTCAAGAAAGGGAAAAGAAGACTCTAAAATTTGAATGAAAAA
The DNA here is from genome assembly GCA_019208055.1 of Stipa capillata. NCBI lineage: Eukaryota > Viridiplantae > Streptophyta > Magnoliopsida > Poales > Poaceae > Stipa > Stipa capillata. The sequence continues at coordinate 207,028 of JAGXJF010003479.1, forward strand.
AGACTAACATCGGCAGAAAGTCTTTGACTATACATATATATTTAAAAATGTTATAAACTTTCAAAATTTGAACATTAGAAAAACTAGTTTTTCTTAAGAAAGAAGCCTATTTTCACTCCTCCGCTCTTGGTGAAGTATAGATTTCATGTTTAACTCGAAAATTGGATGACTTTAATTAATTCTTTTTACCGTGTAGATTATCCGAGAGACTATTGGAAATCAGTTTCAGATGATGTGACGGTGATTTTCACACATGTGACAATCCTGACAACATATTTTGAAGGAAAAAATAGAAAATTTGGAAAAAGAATAAAAATCCAAAAATTTAGCCAATTTCCTTTTCCAAAGAAACCAGGATGAATAGAGTTGATCGCATTAGCGCCATCCTTCCCGAGCGTGCATTTACCATCATCATGCTTCGAGAGCCACGGATCCTGGATGCCATTGGAAGCGGGCGTGAATGTCCATCTGAAGGATCGACTGCCCTGTCCAAGCCGAAAGAAGGCGCCACACATCTCGCGCATAGGAGCATTGAAAGATGAGAAGGCGTGCTGTCTCCTACTCTCCTAGACCTTTTTGCGAAGGGACACCACTTGTCATTAGGGATGTTGCGGCCGCTAGAATCTTCTCTAGCAACCACCCGAAGAACTTGCACCGCTCCGGAGCCCAACGTTGATCCAATCATCTATAATATTTTGACTGTGGACAAACTTACTGTTGGCTGGCTATTTGAGAAAGCTGTTGTAACTATGAGAAGGTGAATATATAGCTTTGGATTGATCCAATCATCTATAATATTTTAGAAAATAAGTCCTAGAACTTTAACACATTATAAAACAACTGAATTTGCACTGCAAAAATCCGTAATCACTGTTTGACAAAAAACTATTTTAAAGCTAGCTATTTAGTTGAACTGTGGATTTTTTAAATAAAAAACTGCTAAAAGACTCAACCACATGATCTAAGTCGTTTAAAGCATGCTGCTTACGAGTAGTTGCGTTAAGTCTCTTTTTGAGTTGTGTTCACGCATTGTGACCCTTGGCATCCCGTAAGTAGCTTTTGTACGGTCGTACCAAATAAATCCAATCCTTCCCCTTCGTCGCTCCGATACATCCCTACATCACCGCGACGCAACAACACGGCAATTACTATCACTGCTGGCGGCGGCGGCAGTGTCAGGTCCTAAAGTACTGTCATAACAGCATATCTCAGTATTCAGTTATCGTGTGGTCCTTACTAACTCAGAGAGAAATCGTACGGTGGTTGAGCATATAAGTGCTAATGCATTAATGTTACAGTTAAATTATCTGTTTACATACATTGTTTACTTGCTGTAACTAAACACTGTAATTTCTACGCTCGGCATGTTATAAGCCGTAGCATCCTTGAATGAAGAAGGGAAGAAAAGCCAAATCCTAGTTTTCTAGTGTATCGTAGCATAGCTGAGACTTGGCGATTCTTCATCCGATCCCCAAATTCACTCCAAAACAATTTGTCGGGTTCTTCGATCGTCCGATCGGGTCCTGTCAAGGGTATCAGAGCACACGAGTTTCCTTGGCGTGTATACAGTGGTGATTCATGCCTGGGTATTGGTGGTTGGGTTCTCTCAGTAAAATCCCACCTCTCCCTCCCAGTTTGTGGTGGTAGTGCGACCTTGTGATTCAGCAGTGACTCTTGTGGTAGCAGACGGAGCATTGATCTGCAGTGGCAAGGGTTGATGGCGTGGATCTACGTCTTGGGTTGGTTTATCTGTAAAATCCCCAATGTCCCTGTCTAATTCGTGGACGTTGCGTGTGGAATTGGATTGATTGGGGCGAGGTCGATTCTAGTCGTCACTTGAGCCGATCGAATTTCAACCAATCTCGCTGATCGTGTTCATGGTGATGAAGACTAGGAAGTAGAAAGCGGACATGGCGGCGGCTACTGGTGAATTTGATGCCAGGCTCGAGATTGAGGAATTGCACGACGTAATTGATCCACTCCTTCCTCTGCCAAAAGAAGTGTTTGATATGAAGGCTGGTATGTCTCGCTTGGAGGCCATGATGGCTCAACTTCTTGCTCGTACTACCACCACTCCAGCACTTTCCACTTCAGTGCCTGCATCTAATGCTATCGTGGATGATCCTATCTTGGAATCAACTAGTGATGCTCCTTTGGTGCTGCCTACATCTGTTAGTAAAAGTATTCCCACACTCCCTGTTTCCCTTGGCATACCTTCTCTTACTACAGCAGTAGCTAATTTCCCTTGCACTACTGTATATACTGCTAGTACTGTAGTTACTACTACTGGGTTACCTACACAGCCGCTGCCCATCTCACCCAATTTTATGGATCCTGCTATGTTAGCACAAATGAATCCTCAACAAAGTAGGTCTAATACTCAGTATAGGATTATTGTGCCTGCCACACATACACCTACATTGCCTGCTCTTGCTCATCATCAACAACCATTTACTGATTTGAGGCATTATGGCATTCAGTCTACCAATAACCTCATCTTTAATCATGTAACTGGTCAATATATGCCTGCTACTCATTCCACCACTGAAATCCCGATGGTCCCTCTCCATGGTGTCCACATTGCTGCCAACCAACGTAACAACAATCTTCAAGCTTTAGGTGCTACTTCTTGAAAGAGCATCTAGGCCCCTAATGGTTTTGATGGTTAATGGCAACTCAATCTGGGATCTAACGTTTACAATGAGTGTAAGCAGGTTAAATAGGCTCCAGGAAGAAAGGTCATCAAGGGAATGATGACCACCCAAAAGTTCAAAGATGGTTTTCAGGACAAAAGAATGGCTGTGCTAGGCAGCTGTGTCACAGCTGTGAAGAAGCCGGTGCTGTGCAAGGAGTTGCAAGCAAGGTGATGGTTGCTTGATGCGTTAAGGGCCGTGAATACAGTAGGTGGCAGGTAAAGTCTAGATTTGCTAGTTTCTTTGAGTCCATAGGAAACACCCGTACTATCAAGAAGGATGAAGTAGTAATAATCTGTGGATGATCTTTTGCTCAATGCTCAGGGTATTGGACAGTGGCACTGATGCTTTGAGGTCAGTGGCCCTGTGTCAACAGTTTTGCACAAGTGTAAAACTGGTTTTTGTTAGCACTCTGCAATGCTAGCAGTAGAAAACCGTAGAGGTTAGAGTCACCGGTGTGACACAGCTGTGTCACAGGTGGTCTAGCGCTCTATGACTCAGGTACGTCTCTGTACCAGGGGAGAGCTTGTAAATGCTAAGGGACCTGCACTGCGATGGTTTGTCTGCTGAGTCAGAAGACTGTCGGAGGTTCTCTCCTTATTAGGGATTAGAATAGTTGTATGCTGAGGGCATGTCATGTGCCAGGACAGGGCTGAGTAGTGCTGCTATGTCAGTTAAGGGTTCACATGTGTCAGCCTCCGGTGACATAGGTGTCGGTCTGCCCGAGCCGGTTATATATAGGTTGGGCGCAGTGTGTAGCTGTGTCACCGGTGCCTGTCACTGGTGGCTCACTTAATCCTACGTGGCAACAGTGTAACGGTTGGGTTCCTGCGAACCCTACATATAGGGGACCAGGGGAGGTCTTCGACCTCAACCAACCAACCAAGACCAAAAAAAGCACATCCTACCGTTGCAAGCCTCTTTCACTCGGAACAAAGGCAAACCTTCCTAAGAGAGTTAGAGTCCTTGAGCAAAAGAGCATTTGGTTCCTTCAAGATTTATTGCTGCTGAATCTATTACTCTTGGAGTGTCTACTCCTAGACAGGTGTAGGAGTTGCTGGTATCATCTAAGCTTGTGTGGGCTGAACCAGTAGTCTGTGAAGGTGATCTGAAGTCTATCTGCTGCAAGACAAAAGGACTTCCATAAGCAAAGCAAGGGGCCTAATCGTCAGGTACTCGGAGAACAAGCATGATTCAGTGCTGGCTATCTCTTCGGAGTAGTCTCTCCAACGGAGACGTACCTCTCTAAGAAGAGTAGGGAACTTCGGTGAAAAAACACCTTGTCTCTGAGTACTTACTGCATTTCTTAGAGTACTTGCTATTCTTACATGCTTGTGTGATCTTAGACTTATTCTGTTTATTTATTGTAGATCTGCTTTTTACCTGTACTATCTTAGCTGTGTCACAGTTGCTATTGATCATATCTCTCACCTATGTCAGCTACCTGTTACACAGCCAGCTAGGTTGCACATTATTTCTAAGTCCTTAGCTCACCTGTGTTAGCCACCTGTGTGACAGCCACGTGTTAATTCATACTTAATACCTTGCCTGTGCTGCTCATCTGTTACACAGTTAGCTCACTCTGCTTCTGACTAAGGCCTAATCTGTTTAACAAAGTTAAAAGAAGTAATTTTAATTAGCCTCCTATTCACCCCCCTCTAGTCGGCACCTTCGGTCCTTTCACTTCTTATTATGCTGAAGCAGTTTTAAAGGGTCCTAGGCTTGAAATTCCTTTATTCACTGGTGATGACCCTATTGGCTGGTTAATTCAATGTGAAATTTTTTATGATATGACTGGCACACCATCTGAACAATGGGTGAATTTAGCTACTGGACACTTTGTTGGTAGAGCTTCTACTTGGTTGAAAAATATTTGTGTTCCCTAGCCATTAGTTAATTGGCAACAATTTTGCAATATGATCGCTGGTCGCTTTACTGAAGCCAATGCTCATGAGGCAGTGGAAATGTTACAAAATGTCAAACAATCTACTTCTGTACACCTCTATATTGATAAATTTGAAGAGTGTGTAGCTCTGGTCAAAAGAGAGACCATCCATATCTGTAGGAATCTTTTATCTTGAGTTGCTTTATTGGAGGTTTGCGTGCTGATATTAAACATGACGTATTGGGCCAGAAACCTACTGGAATTCTTGATGCATATTGGTATGCCAAAGTTTATGAGAAAGCTGCAGCTGCCAGGAAATCTCAGGCCTCTTTTCATTACCAAAGGCAGAAACAATACCAGCCCTCCTACACTCAGGTTAAGCAATTGCCTCACCCTCCTGGCCGTCCAACCACTCCTGAAACGACACAAGCTCAAACTCTCAACAAGGAACAAAAAGCCTGTGGTATTGTAAGGAACCCTGGAGTCGACAGCATAAATGCAGAAGTGGCAGAACATTGCATATCTTACAAGAATTGGATGACTTCCCTGAACAATCGAATCGTCAAGAAGAGGAGGTACCATTATCTCCTACTGATCAGCAGTATCAAACTGCACCAAACTCCCCTGCACTAGATCAGCAACAAGATCACCTTATGCAAATTTCCACCCATGCAGTAACTGGGACCGCAGGACCTTCTACTTTCTCTTTGATTGTGTATATTGGAGGCAAAAGAGCAGTGGCATTGGTTGATAGTGGTAGTTCTGATACATTTATGAACTATGAGTTTGCACTGAAAACCACATGTCCTTTGCAAGCAAGTTCACTCAAGAAGGTCACCGTTGCTGGAGGCGGTGAACTTATCTTTAATGCTAGTATTCCTCTAACTGATTATAAGGTTCAAGGTCACAAGTTCTGCAGTTCTGCAGTTCTTTCAAGCTGCTCAGATTGAAAAGTTATGATGTGATCCTTGGAGCTGATTGGATTTATGATCATAGCCCAATTTGTCTGGATTTGAAAGAGAGAACTTTGCAGATTGTCAGAAATGGCACGCCCATTTTATTAATAGATCATACTGTTCCTACTAAACACTGTTTATCTCAGCCTCACCAAATTCAGGAAATGATGCAGAAAGGTATCATGGGATATTTGCTCCAGGTTAACCTTATCGTTCCTGCCATGGCAGCTACGTCCTCAGCTCTTCCTCTGGATATTGAAGATATCCTCAACCCATATCCTGATGTCTTTGCTGAACCCACCACATTACCACAACAAAGAGAGTGTGACCACACAATCCTTCTCAAACCTGGTGCTGAACCACCAAATTTGAGACCTTATAGAGTCCCTCATTATCAGAAAGAGGCTATGGAGGAAATAATACACCGGCTCTTAAACTCCGAGGAGATTCGACCAAGCATAAGCCCATTCTCCTCTCCTGCTGTGATGGTCAGGAAGAAAGATGGCAGCTGGAGGATGTGTGTTGATTACAGGCAACTAAACTCTCTGATGGTAAAAAACAAATTTCCAATGCCTGTAATTGAAGACCTCCTTGATGAGTTGCATGGCGCTACCATATTTAGTAAGCTGGACCTTAGATCTGGATACCATCAGATTAGAATGTCTGAACCTGATATCCCTAAGACCTCATTTCGAACTCATTTGGGTCATTACGAGTATACAGTAATGCCTTTTGGTTTGACAAACACACCAGCAACATTTCAGAACCTCATGAATACGGTCTTTGGCCAATACCTCAGGAAATTTATTTTGGTATTTTTTGATGATATTTTGGTTTATAGCAAAACTTGGGCAGATCATAAGAATCATTTGCACCTAACTCTTCAGGTGCTAAGAGAGCACAAGCTGTCAGCTAAGAAAAGTTAATGTTCGTTTGCAACATCACAAGTAGAATACCTTGGGCACATAATATCTGCAGAGGGAGTAGCTACTGATCCTAAAAAGATAGCTGACATTTTGACTTGGCCAATTCCGCACACAATCTCCAAACTCAGAGGTTTCTTGGGCCTCACAGGCTATTATAGGAGATTTGTCCAAAACTATGGTAAGATCTGTCGACCACTGCATGATCTATTGAAGAAAGATTTTTTTCAATGGAGTCAAGCTCACACCGATGCTTTTAACAACCTCAAGTCCATAATGACTTCTTGTCCTGTGTTGGCCCTCCCAAACTTTACTCAACCGTTCATCTTAGAAACAGATGCATGTGGGTCTGGATTGGGGGCTGTATTGATGCAAAATGGCCAGCCTATTGCGTTCTTCAGTAAATCTTTGGGTGAACGAGCACAAGCACAATCCATTTATGCAAAAGAAGCTTTAGCCATTTTGGAAGCTTTAAAGAAATGGAGACACTATCTATTAGGAAACAAGCTCATTATCAAAACAGACCAGCAGGGCTTGAAATATATGGCGACCCAGAGGCTAACCGAAGGGATTCAGCATAAGCTCTTGCTCAAGTTATTGGAATTTGACTATTCCATAGAATACAAGAAGGGAAAGGAGAATGTAGTGGCTGATGCCCTCTCAAGAAGAGACACTATTGATCATCAGTCTGCTAAAGTTTGTCATGCCATTACCATAGTGCAACCACAATGGACTGATGACATCAAAGCCAGTTATGTTGATGATCCTGACAGCACAAAAATCCTTCACAGACTAGCTGCTGATACTGATCCTGAACCAAAATTCAAGCTTCAGGAAGGTTTAATTAAGTACAATTCCAGATTATATGTGGGGGCCAGTACTAACATGAGAAGGAAACTACTAGAATCATTTCACAACTCTGCCATTGGGGGTCACTCTGGCATCCGGGCCACCTACCATAGAATCAAACAAATGTTCTATTGGCCTAATCTGAAGAAACAATTGGAACAGCATGTCAATGAATGCCCAATTTCCCCGCAAAAAAAATGAATGCCCAATTTGTCAAATAACCAAAGCAGAACATATACATTATCCTGGGCTACTGGATCCAATAGCTATTCCAGACATGGCTTGGTCTCACATCAGCTTGGATTTTATTGAAGGCTTGCCAAATTCCCATGGCAAGGAGGTAATTTTAGTTGTGGTTGACAAATTGACTAAATATGCACATTTCATAGCCATGTCACATCCTTACAATGTCCAAGACGTGGTACAAGCATTTGTTGAGAATATATTTCGGTTACATGGCCTGCCAACAGTCATCATTTCTGACAGAGATAGAATTTTTACTAGTCACTTGTATCAAGAACTGTTCAAATCCTTAAAGGTCTCTCTCAGATTCTCTACTGCTTATCACCCACAGAGTGATGGACAAACAGAACGTGTCAATCAGTGCCTTGAAAACTACTTAAGATGCATGATATTTCAAGAACCTAAGAAATGGTACCAGTGGTTAACAATGGCAGAATATTGGTACAATACAACATACCATACAGCTCTGAAACTGACTCCCTTTCAAGCATTGTATGGCTATCCTCCACCTATACTGGGAACTATTCCTTTTCCTAGCACTGTTACTTCTGAAGCTCACATAACAATTGCTGCTAAGGAGAAAATGTTAAAAGAATTGAAAGACAATTTACTGCAGGCCCAAAACAGAATGAAACACTTTGCTGATCAAAACAGATATGACAGAGAATTTGCGGTGGGAGATATGGTGTACTTAAAAATGCAGCCTTATAGGCAGAATGCATTTGGCTCAAGAGGTTCTTTAAAACTCAGGTCTAAGTATTATGGTCCGTACAAAGTATTGCAACGAATTGGTAAAGTGGCATATAAGATTCATCTTCCTAATGAGGCATCCATCCATCCTGTCTTTCATGTCAGCCAGCTAAAGAAACATGTTGGCAAAATGCAGTACCTCTTCCTCATGTTCCAATGGTCACTGCTGAAGGTAAGATCAAAACAGCTCCAATGGCAGTGCTTAACAGAAGGCTAATTCAGCGCAAAGGACTTCCTGTAGCTCAATGGCTCATTCATTGGGAGAATTTGCCACCTAAAGATGCTAGTTGGGAAGATGTCACATTTCTGACCAAGACATTTCCCTCTTTCACACCTTGAGGGCAAGATGAATCTTAAGAGGATGGCATTATCAGGTCCTAAAGTACTGTCATAACAGCATATCTCAGTATTCAGTTATCGTATGGTCCTTACTAACTCAGAGAGAAATCGCACGGTGATTGAGCATATAAATGCTAATGCATTAATGTTACAGTTAAATTCTCTATTTACCTACATTGTTTACTTGCTGTAACTAAACGCTGTAATTTCTACGCTCGGCATGTTATAAGCCGTAGCATTCTTGAAGGGAAGTGTCGCGGGGTGTTCGCGGCAATATCCATTTGTTATAGGATTGTCGGGGATGCGTGTATGGAAGATCTAGGCGGTGCACACAAGAACTTTTACCCAGGTTCAGGCTCTCCAAATATGGAGATAATACCCTACTCCTGCTGAATGTATTTGATGTTCTTACGTGAAAAAGGGAGTACAATAGGAATGAGTGAACGTAAGGTATATAGTCTAGCCCCCTTCTGCATGGAGGGCTCGGCCTTATATAGGCCTGCGCATCAACCGACTCGGTCACTCGGCTGAACTACAGTTACTGTCCTAATTAACTGACATTTATATTTGGTAACCGTCCGAGTAACACCAGTCTTCATGCCGGCTGAAACGTATGCCTTGATGAGTTGTAACGCCTGTCTTAATGGCACCCAGACGTTGTACCATAGCAGGCTGTTCTTGGGCCTTCGTCCGAATAGGCCTTTGCGAAGTTGTTGGGCCTGCATCCGAGTGGGCCTTGCCAGGCTTGCTGGGCCGACTCGAGTCATTGGGCCTACCCGGTTGGGCTTCCCTCGTCAGTAGCCCCCGAGTACTTCGAGGTCTTGACACGGATGCCGAGTGGCGAGCTAGTCGTTTGTGCCCGAGTTGCGAGTGGAGAGACCTTGATGGACTCCTGCAATACCTGAAAAGTAGGTTAAATATGTGCTAAGTATTAAGAACTCAATGATACCCGCATTTTCCGACTGAGGAGATCGGCTTGTGGCCTTCCGGGAGGCGTATCATGAATTCCGAGTGAATCCGAAGTAACGTCTGGCTTATCCGAATGAACGGTTACCATCTTGTGCCCGCAGGGGGGACGCCCTCGATTTTCAACTTCGGAACCGAGTCCTCAAACTCCGACACTGATCCCTGAATTAGTGAGCCATTTTGCGCCGCTGTGGCATTCGGCTCAGATTCAAGGATCCTGTTATTCCGCTGTGGATGCCGGATTCGTCCTTAGCTTGGGTGTTGCCGAGTGACCTGGAAACCCTGTTGGGTCGGTCATCAGCACCCTTTTTGCAGAGCTAATCTGCTTCCGAGTTTGGCGGCTTGTGCGCCTCGGAATTACTTGATGAAGTCGGATGATCTGTGACGTGTTCCAGGGGGCTATGCCGACTGTTGAGTCGTCACCCGAGCACACCCGACTCTGATGGAGTCGGACTCGGTTTTAAGCCGACTGGTGCCACAGCATTGTTTTGTCCGAGACGTCGCATCAGCATTTAATGCACGCAGCCGGTTGGGCAGAGTGTTCGCAGCGCCATGATTTCGCCTGGAGTCACGCGCGAAGCGTGCCCGCGACATGCGCTGCTGCTCTGATTTCGCGCGCCGTCCGAGGCGACGGCTCATCATGTCTGCACTCGAATCACGCAAACGACGCGCGCGAGACGAGGGCTGACGTAATGTTAGCCGGTCACGTCGCCTGGAACTCCGCGTCGTGGCGAAAAAGGCGCCCGAATCCCGCGGGTTCGCGCGCGCGGGACGGCGGTTGCCTCGGTAGTTTCCCGCCACGTCGGACGCACGACCGCCGGCGGTTGGACTCCTTTGTCTATAAAAGGGGACCGCGGGGGCGCCGATAATCTCATCTGCTTTTGCCTTCGTCTTCCTCACGCCCCAAGCTCTAGCCTCCAAAACTCCGCCACCGCGCACTCGAGAAGAAACTCGCTTGCCGCCGTCACCCATCAGCCGGCGACCATGTCTCGCGCCGCCAGCAAGGGCAAGAAGGCCGCCGTCTCCGCTTCCTCCTCCGCCGCCGACGCATGGAATAAAGGGGATTGGATCCCCTCGGTCATCATCGACGAGCTCTTGATCGAGTTCGCCCGCAAGGGCATGCTGCCGCCGCGGACTATCTGCAACTGGCGGGCGCCGTACAAGGAGAAGAAGCCCGCTCCACATGAGCACGAGCGGGTGATGCTCGTTCCATTCATGGAACGGGGACTTAAGCTGCCGCCGCACGGCTTCTTGCGCGGTTTGCTATTCTTCTACGGCCTGCAGCTTCACCACTTGAGCCCCAATGGCATTCTGCACATCGCGTGTTTCATCACGCTGTGCGAATGCTACTTGGGAACTCAGCCGCACTGGGGACTTTGGAAGAAGATCTTCACTGTCAAGGCGCAGCCCATCAAGGCCGGCGGCCGACTGGCAGTTTGCGGGGGAGTTAGCATTCAAGTCAAACCCGGCACCGGGTACTTCAAGATGCAATTTCCGGACACCATCCGGAAATGGCAGGACGGGTGGTTCTACTGCCCGGACGAACGTACGCCGACTGGCCATGATGGTCTACCCCCCATACACTGAAGACCCTCCTGTCTGGGTGAAGCGCTGGAGCACCAAGCCGTCCAACGGGGAGATGCCTGAAGTCGACCGGCTCACGAAGAAGATCGCGAGACTCCAGAAGCTGGGTCTCACAGGCCCGGACATCATCGCCACCTGGCTGGTTCGGCGCATCCAGCCCCTTCAAGCCCGGGCGCACCCGATGTGGGAGTACTCGGGCCACCATGACTCGACAAGGGTCTCGTCCGAAGATCTTTCTGATGACAACTTCTTGGAGATCTTGAAGACTTTGACGAAAGAAAGAACAGGGCTCACTCGGTCGCCCCAGGTTCTTCCTTATTCGCGTGCCAACCCGGCCCCGGATGTAAGTAACTTATAATCCGAGTCAGGCTTTTGGTCTTTTTAACTTGCTTGCTTCTTCTAACACCGAGTTTTTGATGCTGCAGAACTATCTGAACTTCAACTCCATGCCGCCTCTCCCTGAGCAAGACTCGGCTCCGGCAGCGCTGGAGAATGCCGAAGTCGAAGAGGAAACCCCCGAGGCCGGTAACCAAAACGACTCGGACTCGGATTCCGAGTCCAGAGGGTCGTATGAACTCTCCAAGCGGGGCCGCGATGACGGCGCGTCCGGCTCTCAGGTCCCGGACGCTGGGACGGAGCCGGTTCGAACGGAACCGGCTGCCAAGCGGATCCGGACTGCCGCTACAGCTCCGGCTCCCGTGCAAGCCGCAGCTGCCAGTGGGGGGGCGCCGGCTTCAGCTCCTGCCCAAGCCACGCCTCCCAGCCGAGTGGCGCAGGTTCCAAAACCTGCCGCCAATCCGAAAAAGAAAACTATCCCCACCACAACCAGGTACGAGTCTTGCCTCATGCCCTAGGCGCTGTAGGTTTTCAAGGTATTGAAGTCGGTTTCTCTTTTGCTCCGCAGAGTCCAAAAGAAGTTTTCCGACAAAGGAGATGCTTCATCCGGTACGCCGACGGCTCCGACTCCAGTGCGGCTACCGGCGTCGGCTCCAGCACCGACTCCGGCTGCAGCCGAGTCCAGCGTGCCAGCGCCAACCATCCCTGCCGCGGGGTCGGAGCCGGCCGCGGCTGCGGGAGTCGCTACACCTCCGGCTGCAACGCTGCAACCGAGTTCCCCCATGTCTCAGCCTGCCGTGGCTGAGGCCCCCGGAGCCGGTTGTGCGTGCTGGGTCCTCACGCCAACCGAACCCGACCATTGAGGAGACAACGGAGCCGGCTGCTGTAGCTGGGACCGACTCCTCTGAGCCGGCGGGTGAAGCCGAAGGACAACTCGTCACTGAGTTACCTTCGATGACCGAGCCGCACCAGCCTCCGGCTCCGACTCCCTCATCTCAAGTGCTGGTGCCGGCTTCTTCAAGTGATCTTGTCCCGGCGCTGCTGCTACCGAGTTGCAGCACGAGGGACTTGGCCAGTGCGGAGGAAGCTACGAACCGCGTCGCCGCCCCTCAGCTCCAAGCTCAGGGATTTTGCCGACGCGGCTAAGTCCTTGGCGGACTCGGCCGAGGTTTTGGAGACCTCCGTCGGGGTAAGTGTCTTCAATTTTGTTTTATTTTCCAACACTGGGAGCACGTTCCGTGCACCCAGTGGGTGTAGCCCCCGAGTCTCTAGCCGACTGACTGAGTCGGCTTGAGACTTATAAATTCGGGTACTAACTTTCCCTTCACCAGGCTGCAATCCGACTGGGCGGAAACAACCCAGTCCTTATGGAAAGAAATGCCTCGTTGGAGAAGGCATTGGAGGAGGAGAAGGCGAAGAACCGGCAGCTCGAGGAGAAGCTTGCCGCCCTCAAGGGTAAGTGACCGAGTCTTCAACCTTTTCTCCTTGAAATTTTCTGTGCCATTGACTTTGCTGAGTCGGCAGACCTCGAAGCTGAAAATGCTCAACTCAAGAAAGAGGTGAACTCGAGGATCCCGGCTGCAACAGTCGCCCAACGACTCGACGCCAAAGCAGCCGAGTATGAGGACAAGGTGCGCGCTGCCAACAAGCTTAAGTCGGATTACGACAAGCTGGTGAAACAGTACGAACAGTCGCAGTCGGCGAACAAAAAGCTGCAAGCTTCCATCGACGACTTTTCCCGGCTGATGGACGAGTCGCAGAAGCGACACGAGGCAACCATCGCCGACTGGGAAAGGCGTGAGAGGGACCTCATTGGCGAACTTAAAAAAGCCAATGAAACTTTACTCGGTAAGCCCCCGAGTCTTTTGCTTCTTTCCTTTTGTATGATTCCTTGTCCATTTCCTTAGCAATAATTTGTTCTCAGAGGTTTGCCCAGAATCGGAGGAGCGAGCCCGGCAGGCGGCGCTCCGACTCCGCGCACTCTCTGACCCGGCCATGTCGGTACTCGACGCACTCTGGACTCCGGAGATGATGGCCGAATGCGTCGTGACAGTGCAAGACCGGCTCCTCCAAGTCAAGAGCTTGGTGGACAACTTCAAGTCGGCTGCTCAAAACCTTTGTGTCAAGCTCTGGCCTGGAGAGGAGCCGAGTTCCAGCGTCTTCGCCCTCGCCGACAAGCTCTCACTGGGCCCGGCGGAAGTCGAAGAGTGGAAGGAGTCGGCCGCCCGCTCAGGAGCTGGTATGGCACTGGCCATGGTGCTGGCCCATCACCCGGACGCGGATGTTGACAGCATCTCCGCTGGTGCCCCCATCAACGAGGCTGGGCAGTCGATCGACCCCATGGAGCTTCTTCCCCGAGTCCGCGCCGCCGCCAGCCGGATTGCTAGCTTCACCGACCTGGAGGAGCGCGTTGAAGCCACTCCAGAGGAGTAAAAAATCATAATGTAATATCTCTCGGTATGCCGAGTAAGAAATTGTAAAAACTTTTGCAATGAATGAAGATGCTTTTTGATCCATTTTATTGGTTTACGCAAGTTACTTGAGTCGTCCACATTTGTTTTTCACGCCGAGTCGGATCCTTTCGCGTGCAGGCCGACCTTTAGCTTTTGCTCTTGCCAACCGGACAGCCGGGTTGCGACTGTAGTTGGGGACGAAGAGTGGGCCTTAGGTACCGTACACGTTTACTTAGACGCTCGTGTAGAAACAAAGCTAGGAAACTCGAAATAACTTGCGCCGAGTGAGAGATCACCCAGTGGGTGGCTTCCGGGTGTTGCCCGAAAGGAAGCCACTCGGTTTTATTTGACTTAGCCCCCGGGAATTGCCCATAGGTAGCATAGTCGGAAAATGAAAAATGCTCCCGAGTGCCGCTCGAAGGAAACAAGTTTTTATTCATAATGAAACAATGGACTATTTTGAAGTACAAAGTTTAAGTGTAGAAGGGACGCAGCTGTGCAATGTTCCACGTCCGTTCTGTGACTGCGCCGGTTGCCGGGTCCTCCAGTCGGTACGCGCCGTTGTGAAGCACCTGGTTGACGATGAATGGCCCCTCCCAAGGTGGAGACAATTTGTGCATGCCAGCCTTGTCTTGAATGAGTCGGAGGACCAGATCTCCTTTGTTGAAGACTCGGCTCCGAACTTGCCGGCTGTGATATTGGCGCAGGTTCTGCTGATAGATGGCCGAGCGCGAGAGGGCGAGCTCCCGCGCTTCTTCCAAGAGATCCAAGTCGTCCTGTCGTGCCAATTCGGCATCCTGCTCCACGTATGCTGCGACTCGCGGGGAGTCATGAAGGATGTCACTCGGTAAAACGGCTTCAGCTCCATACACCATGAAGAACGGCGTGTAACCAGTCGACCGGTTCGGAGTCGTCCTTAGGCTCCAAAGGACAGATGGAAGCTCGTCAACCCAAGAGCCGGCTGCCCGCCTTAATGGGACTAGCAACCGGGGCTTGATGCCTTGGAGAATTAGAGCATTGGACCGCTCTACTTGGCCGTTAGACTGGGGATGAGCCACGGAGGCATAATCAATCCGGATTCCATGATCCCGACAGAAGCGGCGAAATACTTCAGCGGTGAAGTTCTTGCCATTGTCAGTGATGATGTTGTGAGGAATCCCGAATCGGAAGATGGACTCCTTTCATGAAGTTGACAGCAGTCGGTCCGTCAAGCTTCATGATTGGCTTTGCTTCAATCCACTTAGTGAACTTGTCCACGGCCACGAGGAGATGAGTGAAACCTCCCCGAGCCGTTTTGAGCGGGCCCACCATGTCGAGTCCCCACACAGCAAAAGGCCATGTGATCGGAATGGTCTTGAGCGCAGTAGCCGGCATGTGAATTTGCCGGGCATATCTCTGGCACCCTTCACAAGTTCGGACGAGTTCCTCGGCATCAGTATGAGCGCTGAGCCAGAAAAACCCGTGTCGGAAGGCCTTGGCGACCAAGGACCTGGTTGAAGCATGATGACCGCAGAGTCCCGAGTGGATTTCCTCGAGCAAGGTTCGTCCTTCTTCTGGCGAAATGCAGCGCTGGAAAATTCCAGTGGTGCTGCGCTTGTAAAGTTCGCCGTTTATAATGGTGTATGACCGAGCCCGGCACACGATGCGACGTGCCTCAGTCGGATCCTCCGGTAGCTCTTTATGCAAGAGGTACGCAAGGAATGGCTGGGTCCAGGAAGGAATGACCGCTAAGACTTCTCCTTGAGTCAGTTGAACCGGTTCTGGATGCGACGACCCGGCTTCAGATGACTCGGCAGCTGACTCCATCTTGACGGATGGTTGGAAGAGCTGCTGGAGGAAAACACCCGGCGGCACTTTTTCTCGAGCAGAACCAATTCTAGCAAGGGAGTCGGCTGCTTCGTTATCTGCCCGGCGAACATGGTGAAGCTCGAGGCCGTCAAAGCGTTCTTCCAGCCGGCGAACGGCTGCGCAGTATGCTGCCATGGTTGGATCTTTGGTGTCCCAAGTCTTCATTACCTGTTGCACCACAAGATCCGAGTCGCCGCGGCAAAGAAGTCGGCGAATGCCGAGTGAAACTGCAATGCGTAAGCCGTGCAGTAACGCCTCGTATTCTGCGACGTTGTTGGAGGCAGCGAAGTGAATCTGCAACACGTAATTCAACTTGTCGCCTTTGGGAGAAATTAACACGACTCCAGCCCCCGTGCCCGCAAGCATCTTCGATCCGTCAAAGTACATGATCCAGTGCTCAAGGTGCAGCTGAGTCGGGAGGGACTGGCTCTCAGTCCACTCAACGATGAAATCTGCCAGAGCTTGCGACTTGATGGCCTTGCGGGGCTCGTAGCTGATGTCGTGCGGCATGAGTTCTATCGCCCATTTAGCGACTCGGCCCGTGGCATCCCGATTGTTGATGATATCAGACAAAGGGGCGTGACTGACCACGGTGACCGAGTGAGCTTGAAAGTAATGCACCAGCTTCCGAGTCGCCAGAAACACGCCATACACTAGCTTCTGGTAGTGCGGGTAGCGTTGCTTTGACTCGGAAAGTACTTCGCTGATGTAGTAGACGGGTCGCTGTACCTTCTGAACTCGGCCTTCTTCTGCGCGCTCCACTACTAAGACAACGCTGACCACTTGATTGGTGGCTGCGATGTAAAGCAGCATGGGTTCTCCCTCCTTGGGTGCAGCGAGAACCGGAGGTGTCGACAGAAGACGCTTGAGATCTTCGAAGGCTTGCTGAGCCTCACTCGTCCATTCGAAGGAGTCGGACTTCTTAAGAAGTCGGTAAAAAGGCAAGGCCTTCTCACCGAGTCGGGCTATGAACCGACTTAAGGCTGCGAGGCACCCGGTTAAGCGTTGAATGGCCTTCAAGTCCTTTGGTTTGCCCATCTTGATGATGGCATCAAGCTTCTCCGGGTTCGCTTCGATCCCTCGCTCGGAAACGATGAAGCCGAGTAGCTTGCCAGCCGGAACTCCGAAGACGCACTTCTCCGGATTAAGCCTCATGTCATACCTCCTGAGATTGGCGAAGGTTTCAGCCAAGTCGGTCAGGAGATCTGAGGTTTTCTTTGTCTTTATCACAATGTCGTCGACGTAAGCCTGGACATTTCTGCCTATTTGGTCGTGCAAACACTTTTGCATACAACGTTGATATGTTGCACCAGCATTTTTTAAACCAAAAGGCATAGTGATGTAACAAAAAAGCCCCAAACGGGGTGATGAAAGAAGTTTTTATTTGATCCGACTCTTTCATCTTGATCTGGTGGTAGCCTGAATAGGCATCCAGAAAACATAAACGTTCGCACCCGGCTGTGGAATCAACAACCTGATCCACTCGAGGTAAGGCGAACGGGTCCTTGGGGCATGCTTTATTTAGGGACGTGTAGTCCACACACATGCGCCAAGTTTTGTTTTTCTTAAGAACCAGGACCGGGTTTGCCAACCAGTCCGGGTGAAAAACTTCTTTGATGAACCCGGCTGCAAGCAGTCGGGTGATTTCTTCTCCGATTGCTTTTCGCCGGTCTTCAGCGAAGCGACGAAGAGACTGCTTCACCGGCTTTGCGTCCTTGGCGACGTTGAGGGAGTGCTCGGCGAACTTCCTTGGAACACCCGGCATGTCAGAGGGCTTCCATGCGAAGATGTTCCAATTCTCACGAAGGAAGTCGACGAGCGCGCCTTCCTATTTGGCCTCGAGGTCGGTTCCGATTTGGACCGTCTTGGATGAGTCCTCGGGATGGACCTGGACACGTTTTGTGTCCTTGGCCGACTGGAAAGTGGACTCGGTTGCCGCCTTCTTGCACGGTGGAGGCTGGTCCGAGTTGGCAGAAGCTTGGATATCTTCCAGCTCTTGAGCCGCGATCAGCGACTCGGCAATGTCTGCACTGGCGATATCACACTCGTTGGAGCGTTCGAAGTCGCCAGTGATGGTGATGACGCCTTTTGGACCCGGCATCTTCAGCTTTAGGTAGGTATAACACGGCCTTGCCATAAATTTGGCATAGGCCGGCCGGCCAAAGATCGCATGGTATGCGCTCTTAAAGCCGACTACCTCGAAGGCCAATGTCTCGACCCGGAAGTTGTTCGGCTCACCGAACACGACTTCCAGGGAGATTTGACCCAGAGGCCTGGCGCACTTCCCAGGAACTATTCCATGGAAAGAAATGTTACTGGGGCGAAGTTGGGTCTCCGACACTTGCATCCTCTTCAGGGTATCGACGAAGATGATGTTTATGCTGGAGCCCCCGTCCATCAGGACTTTGCGGAGCTTGAATCCTCCGACCTGAGGATCCACCACCAAAGGGTGCTTGCCCGGGTGGGGGATTCGGTCGGGGTGATCGAGTCGGCTGAAGCCGACTGGCACCTCGGACCAGTCCAGCCATTGTGGGACTGCTGGCATCGTCGCGTTGACCTCGCGACAACGCAGCTTCCGACCCCTTTTGGAGTCGGACCCTTGAAAAATCATGAGTACCCCCCTTTGAGGGGGATACTGTGCGGCGCCGCCTCCTGCAGCGGAGCCTCCTTCGCCATCGGCCTCCGGCTCGGGTTGTTTTTCCTCCCGCAAACGCTGCAGGAAGCTACAGTCCCGAGTCGAGTGCCCCGCCTTATATTTGGCGGTGCTATGGAACGAACAAGGCCCGTCGAGGATTTCCTCGAAGGTTAGCTTTGACGCCTTGCGCTGTTGCCAAGGGCGCTCCTGTTTTTGGCCAGCGTCGCCACGCTGGGGGCCACGCTCTGCGGCCGCAACCAGGTCGGCTCCGCTAACTCCGTCACCGCCGCCTGCCTTCCGCTTCGGGGGGCGGTTGTCTTCCCGCTTCCGACCTGAATCGGTGGGGACTTTGCGACTTGAGGACTCGGCTTTGGCTTTGCCTTTGTCCTCGTACCGCATCGCTTCTTCACCCGTCGCGTATTTGCTGGCGACTTCCATGAGCCGACCCATGGTCTGAATGTTTGACCGGGCCAACTTGTGCTTGAGGAGTTCGTATTTCACTCCCTGAGAAAAGGCCTGGATGGCCTGCATCTCGGTGACATCCTCAATCGAGTTGCGCAATCGGGTCCAGCGTTGGATGTAATCGCGGACCGACTCGCCCTTTTCCTGGACGCAGAGCCACAGGTCTTGGGCGTTCCCAGGGCGCTTGTACGTGCCCTCAAAGTTTTTGATGAAGGCCTCTTGGAGGTCCCTCCAATCATAGATGCTATCTTCGGGCAGGCTGTTAAGCCATGCCCGAGCCGACCCTTCCAGCATCAGGGGTAGGCTTCGGAGGGCGACACGCTCGTTGCCTCCTCCTATGTTGCATGCGACTAAATAGTCGGCAAGCCAAGTTTCCGGCTTGGCTGTGCCATCATACTTGTCGATGCCACTGGCAATTCGGAACCGATCCGGGAAAGGCTCGCCTCGAATCCGCCTGCTGAAGCAAAGCGGACCGGTGGAGGCAGAGCTGCCCGGCTGGTTGACTTCGCCGGCGCGTCGCTCAGCCCGCACCCGGGCTGCCCGCCGTCCCTCGATGTCATCGCGGGCATCGCGGGCATCGTTCGCTCGAAGAGAGCCGGCTCGCCGCCGCTCAGCCTGGAGCCGGTTAATCTCCAGGCGAGCGTCAGGCCGGTTCGTGGATCGACTCGGTTGAGACGATTCGACTGTGACGGGGCGACTCGGAGCTCCTGAGGGCCGACTCCGAGTCTCTTGGGAAGCCAACCGGTTGCTAACCGACCCGGCTTCGTTTTGTTGCTCCACCGCCGTCTTCATCAGAGTGATGACTCGGCGGTGGATTTCCGCCGCGGGGCCGTCTGCTGGAGGTGGCAATGAGTCGGCCAGCGCGGTGGCCGCGAAAAGGTTCTGGGCCGGTGTTTGATAGACAAGGACACCGTCCTGTTGCCGTCCGAAAAGTGGGGCCCGAGTTGCCCGACTCTTCCGGGCGGCCGAAGAAGTTCGCCAGTTCGCGCGGCTGCGCGAACCGTGTGGGTCATTCGGTTGTCGATCTTGCTGTTCGAGTGCCGCCCGCTCTTGATCGAGGCGTGCTCGTTCTGCAAGGAGGGCTTGCCGAGAAGCCTCCAAGGCCCTCTCGGCATCCGATTGTCCATTGATGGGCGTATGCAGGTGCTCATGGGCTGCCCTGGCTGCTGCTGCAGACGTTCCCGCATCCTCTGCGGCGCCATCCCCAACCACATACACCTCAGCGGAGGCGGTATGGCTGTGCGAACTTTCGTCCCCCTCGGATTCGGATCCCAGGATGGAGAGGAGAGATTCGGCGCCCACCATGGCGACGAACCTGAAATATTCCTCGCCCTTGCCCGAGACTGGAGGAGATCCGAGCCGGAGCTCAGGCTCCACCTCCATGGTAAGGCACGGACGCGGATCTTGGAGATGTAATTGGCCGAAAGCATCGGCCAAGAAGTGAAGGCCGCCGAAGATGAACTCCGAACCTTCAGGATGCGCGACAGGCGACATGTTGCCGATGATGAGCTTGTCGCCGGTCGCTGGAGAAGATCCCGCCTGGATCGTAGCTCCAAAACACGGCTCCCCTACCTGGCGCGCCAACTGTCGCGGGGTGTTCGCGGCAATATCCATTTGTTATAGGATTGTCGGGGATGCGTGTATGGAAGATCTAGGCGGTGCACACAAGAACTTTTACCCAGGTTCAGGCTCTCCAAATATGGAGATAATACCCTACTCCTGCTGAATGTATTTGATGTTCTTACGTGAAAAAGGGAGTACAATAGGAATGAGTGAACGTAAGGTATATAGTCTAGCCCCCTTCTGCATGGAGGGCTCGGCCTTATATAGGCCTGCGCATCAGCCGACTCGGTCACTCGGCTGAACTACAGTTACTGTCCTAATTAACTGACATTTATATTTGGTAACCGTCCGAGTAACACCAGTCTTCATGCCGGCTGAAACGTATGCCTTGATGAGTTGTAACGCCTGTCTTAATGGCACCCAGACGTTGTACCATAGCAGGCTGTTCTTGGGCCTTCGTCCGAATAGGCCTTTGCGAAGTTGTTGGGCCTGCATCCGAGTGGGCCTTGCCAGGCTTGTTGGGCCGACTCGAGTCATTGGGCCTACCCGGTTGGGCTTCCCTCGTCAGGAAGAAAAGCCAAATCCTAGTTTTCTAGTGTATGGTAGCATAGCTTAGACTTATTCTTCATCCGATCCCCAAATTCACTCCAAAACAATTTATCAGGTTCTTCGATCGTCCGATCGGGTCCTGTCAGGCAGCTGCGGCGATGGACGATACGGCCGCTTCCGCGTCCAAGAAGCAGAGATGCGACGATGAATCCCAGGAACCTACGGCGAGCAGGAACGACGGCGACGACGCGAGACTCGACCTAATCAGCCGCCTCCCCGACGAGATCCTCGGCAGCATCATCTCCCTCCTCCCCACGAAGAGCGCCGCTCGGATCACCGTGCTCTCCTCGCGGTGGCGCCACCTGTGGCGCTCCGCCCCGCTCAACCTCACCGTCGATGTAGACCTCTCCGCGCAAGAGCGCGAGCGCATCGCCGTCGTCTCCAAGATCCTCGCCGCGCACCCTGGCCCCGCTCGCCGCCTCTCCCTCTGCACCATCCAAGCCCGCAACCTCTACGCCAAGTTCGACGGCTGGTTCCAGTCCCCCGCGCTCGAGAATCTCGAGGAGCTCGAGTTCAGGTACGTCAGGGAGGACTACGGCGCCTCCAAGTCCAAGCTGCCGCCGTCCGTGCTCCGCTTCGCGCCCACCCTCCGCACCGCCAACATCGGATGCTGCGACTTCCCCGAGAGCGCTGCCCCCACGATTCGTTTCCCGCGACTGAAGCAGCTCACGCTCTACGACGTCGCCATCTCGGTGGAAGCACTCCACGGCGTGCTCGCCGGCTGCACCGTGCTTGAGAGCCTCTTGCTTAATGGGAGCCACGGGTTCAGCAGCGTCCGGATCAATATGCCGACTCTTCGGAGTATTGGAGTCTCTGCTTCTGGCTACCAGACAGCGGTCTTGTTCCAGGAGCTTGTCATTCAGGATGCCCCTTGCCTTGAAAGATTGATCCTACTTGCTCCAGACCGTGGCCCAAGGACGATCAGGGTCATTGCGGCGCCGAAACTGGCCGTATTGGGCTGCCTGTCTAGCCAAATCTCCGAACTTCAGCTTGGAACCATAATTGTTCAGGTAGCAGAAGCCTTCTTGAAACTTGCATTTGGTATTTCTATGTTCATGCTGTTATTTCTTGATGTCTATTGGTTTTCTCCAGGACATGATCCCCGTCAGCTTGACCGCGTCGGTGCGCACAGTGAAGGTCTTGGTTCTCGAATCCATCGGCCCCAATCTGGATGCAATTGTTGAATTCCTTAAATTTTTTCCCTGCATGGAGAAGCTGTGCATAAAGGTGAAAATCTTTTCTGTTAACCACTCCAGCAAAAAGAAGAAAAATGCATGCAGTTAAACCAATCAAAGCTGTTTTAACTTTGATCAATCATATCTTTCTGGATACCTAATTTGGAAATACCGGAATAATATTGAGTCAAATTTTCGTAAAATTAACTCCCACAATATAGTTTTTTGGCTAATTTTTTCTCAAAGTTTACGATGGCAATCTAGTGATCCAAATTGCATCTAGGAGACTACGAAGTTAAAAGGAATGATCTTTTTGTTACCTGAGTTAAAAGGAATGATCTTTTTGTTACCTGAGTCAGTAGACTACATTATTGAATAATCTTCGATTCACACAGTATGCAACTAATCCTGACGTGTTTAAATGCCCAGCTACGTAGAAATTACTCCTTTTATTAGACCTAAGTGGTCACTGTACTTAATTTGTTCTTTTGCAGTCTTATCTTAGGAAGGATATGAAAAATGTGCGACAATATGACCCACTCGATCCTATCGAATGCCTTGATCTCCATCTCAGAGAAATAGTGTTGAAAAATTATCAAGGCATGAGACCAGATGTTAACTTCGCTAAGTTCTTTGTTTTGAATGCAAAGGGGCTCAAGGTAATGAAATTTGTTGTCCTTAATAATTGCAATGAAAAATGGATGGCTAATCAACACAGGCGGCTACAGCTAGGTAATAGAGCTTCTCAAGATGCTCGATTTTATTTTAAAAGAGATGGTGGTTTGCTCGGTTCTTCATATATCAGGCACCACACATGATATGTCGATGGCTGATCCCTTTGATAGCTCGTTATGTAGATGGTGATAGGATTGATGCCCTTTCAAGAGATACTCTGTTTATCTTGTCACCTCTTTTATTTCAAACATTTATTATTTTCTTCAATATGTAATGATTCTAAGCTTTTCTTTGCACAACTTTTTTTCAGCAGAATATTTTGTATGAAGTAATTGCAATGTAGCATAGTCTTTTTATTTAAAACGCCATATGTTGCGAGTGCAAGATACAAACCCAATTTTATTATTCACTAATATACTTGATTGGTTCACAAATTCAAATGTCGTGAATTACCTGGCATGTTTTTCCGTTTACACATGCAAGCATGTGAGTTCTTGATGTTGAATTTTCATATACATTGCCCAAGTTTTATGTTCTTGGCTGGATTTGGTATGGTGCGACGGACAGGGTTGTGCTCTCAGGTGGCGTTGCTGTGGTGAAGTCGGAGTTATTGGGTTGTGGGTATGATGGGTGATGATAATGACGTTACTGGGAGCGTTAGTTGTGGAGTGCGTTGTATCTGTGTGTGCAGTGCTGGGTTGGCTTTGCCGGTATGTTTATGTCGTCTAGTGGTGCACCAGACTTTGTTTGGCTAGGTAATTTGCTCATTATAGGGTTTTCGTTTAATTAACCAAACTTTGTAAGATTTTTATCTCAGTTTTTCCTATAAACATAGTCTAATTCTTCTCTATTTAGTGAATTACAGAAGCATCTGTCTTTTGACGAGGTTCATTAAAAAAAATAGTCCGTGACGTGACTTTCTCACCGCCTTCCTGGGCAGCTCGAGCAGTGCGCTGTCCACCGGCAGCAGAAAATCATGTGCCAAAACTCCCAGATCCAGATGAACTCGCCACTAGAACCGTGCCAGCACACCGCATCTCAGGGAAATTACGATTCACTGTGCCGCACCCCGTGCCCAGAACCGCCGGCCGTCACTGCAGCAAGTATCACCCAATCTCCATCGCGTGGCATTGCTCTCGCCACTGGAGAACGAGTACGCAAGAGGTCGGCGTCCGCAGGGCCAAGGGCGCATCTCTGCCAACTCATGCGTGCTGCGAATGCGTGCACAACGACAAAGTGTAGGTGTTCAGTTATTGTGTCATTTCCCGCAGCGTGCCGATGCTGCCTAGAGCAGGCAAAGTAACCACACAAGGTTGGTAGGTATAAACTCAGAAACCAGCAGAGGTGCGTGGTGTACACATGGGAAAACAGTCAACATGTTAATAATTTTATCCATGGTTTACACATAGATCACAATCAAAGAATCTGCACGTCCGAGGGACTGCAAAAGATCTGCACTAGAAGCTGGAAAAGAGGATTCTTTTTGTCTTTTGGATGACAATTGCGTTAACTGATGATACAACTATCAGGTAGTTACAGGGATGAGCGGCACCTACTAATACCAGTCGAGGATCATAGAAAAATTCGCAGGTCAGAACACCCAAACTTCCTGCGTGGTTCAAACCTTCAAACAAAGAATAGAAACCATTGCATCTGAGGTGTGCAACAGAGGCCATTTCCCCCATGCTATAGCTGCGTTATAAGAACAGAAAGGAGTTAGTATTGTAATGCTGGTTGAATGACTACATAAACATGTAAGGAGACCTGCATCGCATGTAAAAAAACTCTAGTTTTTTCTACAACATTCAAGACTTGTCTAATTGTTTTCCCCCGATTGAAACCAACATATATGCCAAGTGTACACAAATTCAAATTTAATATAAATCCACTCGTATTAGTTCAAACCACTGGTCTTAATATTAGTACATACCACAACCTCATCCTGTATTTTAGTAGTTTGATCATGATCAAGCAGACACAAAAATGTTTTTTGGGTTTCTCACCCCAAATTATATATTCTTAGCTCGGAAGTGCTGAAATTGGCAACTGATTGTGAAATGATCCATTTGACAGTTCATGTGCCTCTAATGGGCTTTTCTTGGAGCGCTCCAAGGAGGTTGCTTCAAAAATACCTATGAAAGGACAGCACTGTATTATCACACTGTATGATCTGGACATCATCACCTTTTGGTGAGGCAATTGCTAGCTAAGGAAAGAGAATATTCTGCACATGGACAGGCAAAAGTTGTACAATTTGCAAAAGTACAGTTCTGAGAGCAAATTTGTAGTTCACTAATGGATATAAAAAGGATGAGTACTCAAAACTCACCAAATCCCAAAATCACGGAACAAAGCAGAAAGCCCAAAAGGGAGAAATCCATTTTGTACGATATCTCGAAAACAATGATGCAACCTGTTGAAACCATTAAGTGCCTTGGAGAAGAGAAGACCAGATGCAATCTGCAAAGGCAGTGGATAACAATCAAGTAAGTATATTATATCATGAAGCAAAATAGGAGTTACCTAAAAAAAGTAGTTCATCTCTTATGTTTAATACAAAGGACAGAAATGACACCTAACTCAAGAGCATCCAAGAAAAGGAAATACTATTTTTATATGGTTACTCATGAACATATTTAAGGGATAATAAGTTCAAGTCCATAATCTGCTGAGGGTCTGACTGATAGATGACTAACAATAACAAAAGAATTAAGTATGGTCCATTTCAATACCATAAGACAACTGATGGAAGGATTTGATCAATTTTTACATTTGCTTTCTAATCAAAATTCAGCTTTCCCTTTTGTCAGAAAATCTTACTTTTCCTCGGCAACATTGTCAACATAATATATAAGGACCATTCCAAACAAAACAGTACTTAGGTATGCCCAGCTTGGAAACTGCAGTTTAACTATGCTGTCAGATGCTGAACCCTGCAACCAACAAAAACAACTATCACTACATATAAAAAAAAAGGTGCAAATCTTCCAAACCACAGAAAGTGATTCGTACTAGAGCATAAACAATGTGCACTCACTAAAATTGTATCCCACATTGCAAAGGGAAAAAGGAAACATGTAGCAGAAGCAATAGTTATTGCATGAAGTCGTCTTTTAAGTTGATTCTGCAGAGGAATAAAATGATGGTGATTATCAATTCCTATAAATCTTGTGTAAGCATGAAGTAAAGAAGATAACCAGAAGGTCTTAATCATTATTGATAGAAGGTTACTGTAGTTGAGAGTACCTTGAGAGAGACTCGCCGAGCTAATACTCTCCTCAAAGCAGATAAAATTCCAGCAGTAATTGGCACTACCATTTCTTTCATTCCAACACTTTGTGTTGCCTTCTCCAGTGGTTCACTTCCAAAGCTATCTGTATGAAGTCAAGGATTTCCAGCACCATTTACATGAGTTCATTATACTCAGAGATACTGCGCTAAAATTTGGGAGGTCTTAAACTGACAAAAAATGTATAATTATGCAGACTATGTCATTTCAGAACCAGAAGTTTGAAACAGGATACATAGCGGTGAATTTGTTCTTGTAGCCCAACCATTTGATAAGAGATAGTATGCTAGCAGCATAGCAGCGAGCCCACCAATCTACAAAGCCAGGCAAAACAGATCATATTTTAGGAACTTTGACTGATGATGACAGAGGATAATCAATAGTTGCCATGCATCCAGTAATCTAATCACAATTGCACAATTGAGCTTTCAGACAGGTCACTTTGCTGAGAAAGCAACCACAAGCTTATGCTCGTGTGAATGTCCATGCACACATGCATGCATGCATGCACAATCATCTGTGCTTTATGCCCATTATATCAACCACAATTGCATATCTACACTGTACTTTTAGAGCAACATATCTTTCAACCAATGAAAAATGGACTAACTATGACAGATCTGGTATTACTTTGTGCATATCAGCATTTATGCTGAACTTATTGGGCAGATAACAGTACCACTGCTTTGTGCATATAACTAATATCTCACTTGTCTTCATATTTACAGCAAAATGGGTTGACCAGCATGCAGATAACAGTACCACTGCTTTGTGCATATAACTAATATCTCACTTGTCTTCATATTTACAGTAAAACGGGTTGACCGGCATCGAAGTCACCTCCTCCATATGAGTAAGAGTTATTAGTCATTAGACTATTCTCTAGGTCTGAGTGCCATGTATGTAGAAATAAATCCAAACAGTTGCTAATTTTCAGATGCTTGGGGACTTAATTGTACACAACCACGCATAATCAGTAAACAAATAAACAAATACAACAAAAAACAATCTGCAAAATGGAATTATAGTAAAATATCAACAACTTGCCTTTTTCCATATATTAACTTTCCTTCCATATAAAGCAGCAGAGAGAACTCCAAGAACAGCACCTGCATACTCCGCTAGCAGGGCCCTAGACTCACCAAGCAAGAGTAAAATGCAGCTTAGATGCACATACAACAAAATAGGCAAGCACTTCTAGTAAAACAATACAAAATACTTACATGGCCTATAGGTAATTTTTTAATACGAGCCTGGTTTCATGATTAAAGTGTTCAGAAATGGATTAAATCCTTGGGAGATTTAAGTGCAAACCCCACAACGCAATCATGCAAACTATTGTCAGCTGCCCAATCAACATGACGAGGATTACCATATTTGGATCTATGGGATACTAGCATCCAGGGATGCTAGAGCAATTGTCTCCCAGGATGTAGATCCAACAAATGCAGTTCACTTTCTTGGTTGATCAGAGAGCCCTTGGCTCAAAGCATGGTTTGGATGCTTGCATGTAGAGGGAGGTTTGTACCAGACAAAAGATACTCCCTCTTACATCCTTAAATCATACACAACAGATCAATTAGCTATCTAAAAGATGTCAGGTGCTTAAGAATAGTATACTTACACTAGTGGTCCACAAGCAAGAAGTCCTTTACCCCACAACACGAAGTATAACGCCAGGATTCCTCCATTGATGACTGTAGGAACGACCTGAAATAAGCCATGCAGCAGAATTGAATAAAGAGAAAGCATGAATCTAGTAGCAGGCTACATAATCTCAAGAACAAGAATTTGTACACAAACCTGTGAGTTGGGCAGAGGCCGACCTTTCCAAGGCTTTTGTAAGGCCAAGAAGATGATTGAAGCAGGTACAAGGCAACTGAAGATAAAGCCAACTATTGAATCCCCACTACTGGACAGGTAGCTATATAAGGAGTACACAGACCAAATTCTAACGAAGTTTCCCAAAATATGAATTGCTTGCAATGGTGTTGACCTGCACAAGAGCAATCAATCATGACAGTTTGGTCAAACAAATATCTCGGCGATGCTAAGCTAAAGTAAACTATAGTATGAACCCAATAATCAGGGAATTTGAGCTTTTAAAAGTCTGAAATGGGTGGAAAGAACTACTATGTTGAACACCTGAGTGTCTTGCTCTGGTTTGCCTTCTCTCTAATTCATGAATAATATTTGGTAGTTTTGAGGAAGAGCATATTATTCAGAAGTAAAGGAAAAGAAACTATGGCAATATAGAGAAACAATAAAACTAGTCTATATTTGCACAACAAGTATGAACCAACCAGTCTATACGCACTTTCAATAGCTATAATCACTAAAATATGTCATAATAACCTAATATGTTAGAATAAATAAATGATAAATGACAAGTACCATATTTATGGTAACTCTAATATTAATTGCATTGCTTGTTGTTGTGACATTTGTAATACTACAACTTAGAATAAGCCAATCGCATGATTTTTACTAAAAATTTCCTGCCATTGAGCTGCCCTCTAAAACAGAATAACTGGTCTTAGTTAGGTAAGCAAGGATAAATTACACTATGATTTCTTGTTACACTGTCTTGTTTAAAACCATGTAACTTACTAAGAATCCGTAATATAGCTAATAAAATTTAACAAGAACAAAACAATGACCATTTTTGCCTTCATCCTGGATAAACTATTCAATAAAACTAGACTTTAAGTGAATATAGTTTGATATGCTCCACTGATTACTAGGAATGACAGGCTCAAGATGCATATGTCTAATGATTCTGTGCATTTGGAGTAAAATTGCAGGTATACAATGTCTTATGGAGAAAGATGATGAATTGTACAGAATCGAGCTGTCAAAAGTAAGGGAATGGCACTTGAAAAAAAAGAAAAACAATCACCGATTTACCACTGATTTCGCCCTCTCCAATCAAATCTACAAGCGGGAATAAGGGATATCATAGCAACATAGCCTCGTGAGCGTGGTTACGCGATTAAACCACCAAATGGAAACAGAACAGGAACGCATAACGCGAATCCAGCTTCGAGATCTCGTGCCGCGGCGTGGCGCGTCAGGGGCGAGGTGATTGAGAGATGGGGGCAAGGGGTCAAGCGAAAACCTCACCTCGCCGTCGGCGCGGAGCGCGAGGTGGAGGCGAGCCCGCCGCCTTCCGCTGCGGCGGAGGCGGAGGGCTTCGGCGACATCATCTCGCGGAGCTCGCTCGGTGCTGGTACTTGGTTCGACTGGCCCGATTAGGGAGGTCGGTGTGTGGAGATGTGAAGTTTGCGAGGGTTCCAAGCGTGACGGCGCCGCCGGCGCGGGAGAGTTAGCGTCCGCTGCTCGGCACGTGAGCTCGCTTGGTGTTCGCTGGGCGAGGTCACCGGCGTCGAGGCAGAAAGGTACGGCGGCGATGAATCGGATCTCTCTCTATGCGTGGGTAACAGGGTAAGCCTCAACTTTTTTATTTTATTTTTGCTTTGGAGTAAATTAGGCTGGGTTCATTAAACTTGCTCGGTGGGTGCATTTTAGTTCAATAACTCCCAAATCATTAATTTGACACCTTAAATTTGGTTACTAGATGCAAGTATGATCCAAAACTGTCATAACGTGATTACGTGGATTTGAGGTAGATCTAAGGGTCATTTAACTGCGGCTAGAGGGTGGGATAACATAGTTTTCCTCAAATCCCGTCGATCGTCGACATCTAGGGGCCGCATTTGAGCTCCACTCACTGATCGTCTCACAATTATCGCTCCACCTCGTTTACTAAGAAGAGGAGGAAAGAGCAAAAGAATGAGGATTAAGAAGACCTAGGCCTCGTTTGGAAGCCTGGTATTGGGACCTAAACCGGTGTATTTTATAGGTCTGTAAAAAAATTCGTGTTGGATTGGATTGGACTGTTTGGATGAGCAGTTTTGGGCCGGTCTAAAACAACGGTTTTGTCTTTTACACCGATAAAAGAAAAATCTGCTCTGGGCTCCTGTTTTCTTTTCCTCCCGTCGGGCGCACCTCGACTCCTCCGCCGCCTCTCCTTGCTCCGCACCGCCCCCTACCTCTCCCCACTCCGCCGCCCAGCCGTGCATTGGCGATGTCGCCCCAGACGACGGCGTGGACCCGGCGTCCGCTTTCCTCTCCGGCGTCAATGCCTCGAGCTGCTGCTGCCTCCTCGCCAGCCCCGACGTCTTGGGCGGCTCCATCTTCCTGATCTGGCCACTGATCGGTTCCTGCCTCCTGCTTCTCGGCTCTCGGCCCAGCCATTGCTCCTTCTTGGTTCTTGATCCTTGATCTGGCAACTGCTTAGCGCCCGCTCCCCGCCTCTTGGTCTCTAGCGGGGGATTCGGGCCAGATGCGGGGGTCCTCGGGGTGGACGCGCATCTCGACTTGGAACCCGAGGTGGAAGAGAGGAGGAAGCGGAAGCACTCGGTCCGCGCGGCGGAGGCGTCCCCGGAGTTGAGGTCAGAGAGGGGACTGCGGCGGCGTTGGGCACCACCCAGGTTCTTGGCTTTGGTGCCGTGTCTGGGGAAGGGGACGGCGAAGGGGATGCCCTCCTGGGCTGGGACGTGGAGGCTGTCTTGGATGGCCTGGGCATGGTGGCAGCAGCGGCGGCGTTCACGGCGGCGAGGAGGAGGAGAGGGGCGGGATCAGGGGGGTGGGTAGGAAGGGCAACGGCATCCGGATTTCGACAGGAGGAGATGAGATAGCCGTTGCCCTGCTCCTGATCCGCCCAGCCGTCGCCATCCCCGCCTGCACCGCTGCCACCCATGGCGCCGCCGCAGCCGCTCTGTTCAAGGGAAGGGAAGGAAGGGAACGGTGGGGTGCTGATTTGGGGTTGTTTTAGATAATACCCAAACATGGAATAAAATTACAATTGTATTTCTTTGTTTCATTTGTGACAAGTAAATTACCCTTGTAAACTGTTTACAAGTGAAAAATTTTACAAGGTTGCCAAACAGGACCCTAGGGTTTTTTTGCATAACACGGACAGGTGAAGAGGCTTGTGCCTGCCTTGCATGCGTTGCGTGTGACCTAAATCGGCGTTTAGTCCACTTAAACATGTCACCGTGGTAAAATATAACGATGTAAGTAGTTTTGATCTATATTTGCACCAACTAACCAAGTTTAAGGTGCCAAATTAATAATTTGAGATTTGTTAGACTAAACTGCACCTACCTGCTAAGTTTAAGGATTCTTGGTGTAATTTACTCTTTGCTTTATATAATTTCTTTGATGGACACAAAACTAGTGAATAGTACTGTAGCACCCGCCTGCCCAACTACGCACTCATATATCTTATCCTTCACTCTCTCCTCTATACCCACCCTGCATTTAAATTTGATTACAAAATATTTGAACATTCACAAATTTTGAATAAATATTGAACATATGATCCGTTTGAATTGTTGTGTTTCTCAGATATTTTTGAAATAAGACTAATATTGTATATATATTGTTTGAACTTATTTTTTAAAACACGGTGAAACATGCAAGAAACATCTACGAACATAAGTTGTATTAGTTGTTGATTCTTCATTCAAAACTTCTCTAAAACAAAGTGAAACATGATAAACTATTGTGAAACCCTACGTGCGAAACATGCTTGGAATCTAGAAAAAAGTTGTGAAGCATTTTTCTTTTTGTTTAATGTAGTGAAACATAAGTGAAAATGTGTGAAACAGCTATGAGTACTGCTGAAATTTATTTGGTTTTGTTGAGACCCATCGGGAAAATATTGACATCTTATGAAACATGGGAAAAGCCGAAGAAACTACAACGATCGAATGTCTCCTAAATATTTATAAACATTTGAAATTGTGTTGAATTTTTTAAAACACGGAAAATAACGTTTTGGGCATACTATTGAAAGAGAGTATATGTGGGAGAGCGTGCAGGCCAGAGAGGGGCTTTGACACATGCAAAACACGTGGATGTGGATGTGACACAATGTCAAAGCTCCACTTTACATAAATATTAGTGTAGATCCTAGTGATACATCCAGTAGTTTCTAGATTAAGGGAAAGTACCGCAAAGACATTTGACTCAAGTTTCACTTTCGTTATGTTCTTCACGAAAAGAGCTTCAATACTAAATTCTACAAGAATATATTTTCGATAACTTATTTTCATATGGATTATCATATTACTAGTGAAGAGTTCACTTTCCACTGAGCGCAAACATGACCTATAATTGTTTGTGGCTTAGGAAGATAACGGGAGGTAATAGAAACACAAACTTATTACCTGATTACACCATACAAATTTATTACCTGATATCACTGATGCAATAATTTGGTAACACAAACTATGCGACAACGTTTCCATAAATAATAAAAATAATATGGAAATTATAGTAAAAATAATTAGATAATTATATACCAACATAATTTCTCGAGCGGGTTAACCATTCCCTCACCAGACTTAGATAACAGTACAACAATGATCTAACCAGGGTCGGTCCTGTCTTTCAGGAGGCCTAAGGGTGAATTTCAAATAATAGACTTAGTTGTGGGTTGAATTTTAGTAATATTACATATGTAGTTGTAGGAAGACTTAATTGTGGATTAAATTTTAGTAATATTACATATGTATTTGTAGGATTTGGGCCTCCTATTTGGGCTGGCCCCTAGGCCGTCGCCCTTCTTGCCCTGGCCAGGGGATGTAAAAACATGAAAGCTACTATGTGACAACAATGAGTAGACTGGTAACTTGCTCCTCCTCATGGCTTTGAATTATGGCAGGATGTTTTATTTTTTATTATTTTCCAAATAGTTACATCGCTCCCCCTCCGGAGTGACAAGAAGTCATTTTCTCACCAATGTTATACTCTGATAACATTGGGGCAAGTTACATGTATGACACTTTAAAAATAATATAACGGAAAATCTAATCGAAAATGTTATAATTCTAACCTTAACCGGTGACATGCTTGCACACTGTTAGATGCATGACGAGGGAAGAAATACTACACCATGACCTAAGAATGCCAACAGATTGTCTGCCAGGAAAAGCCACTTACGGTGGCAGAAAAGCTGCCGGAAAAGATTTTCCCCAGCAGATAGGATCTGCCCCTGAAAATGCTGCCGGGAAAGAATTTTCCCGGCAGACCCATTGATGTCAAAGCAGGATTTTTTTCCTAACTCTGGCCCGTTTAGGGATGGCAGTTTAGGCTTGGGAGGGGTTGGGCCGCGTAACTTCTCAAAAATTCTAATTCTGGCCCGTGCGTCCCCAATTTATTGGCCTCCGGCCCTTCCGAATCGCCGGCAGACTCGTTGCCCTGTATCATTATTGCCGAGAGATTATTGTCGGCAGTTGAAATTGCAGCTGTTTTCCTATTTTTCCCGGCAGATACATTGCCGCGCCCTATACAGATTTTGCCGGCAGCTAGATTATTCCCTCAGGCAAATTGCCCCTCCTTCATATTTTTCCCGGCAGTTAATTGCCCCTTAACCTCGTGTCGTGGTATTTAAATTAGAACTACTGGTGCTGTAGAGGCGACAGCACCGGTGCCGGCACCGTCCAGATCCGACGCGCAGCACCAAATCATCCGCCATTTCGGGTCCGGTGCCGTCCTGTTCGTCCCCGACGGCCGACGCCAGAGTCCGTGTGCCCGGTGCGGTGTCCTCGCCGCGTGGTGCGTCGTCCTAGCTAGCGTCCGGCCGGGTGCATCGTCCTCACGGCGCCTCCTCGTGACCGCCGGTGTGTCATGCTCCCCGCGTGCTGCATCGTCCACGAGCCCGGCTCCACCGCTCAACGTCGTGCACCAGCGGAGTGTCTCACCTTCGCCGAACGATGCGTGTGCTCGCAACTGGCGAGGTGCACGGACCACGCGCTGTGGAGCGATCCATTTTCATATCTGATATTGCTGGTTTTTATTTTCTTTTTAGAGCATGTGCTCGCTGTTTGCTGTTGTGGACATTTGGTGGAAATCAATGCCGTCGCTCAAATGTGGTCACAATTTTGGTTTCCTAGAATTTTCATACTTAGAAGCGGCAAATGCTGTGGCGCAATTTCATAATCAGAATTTTTGGTTGCATATAATATGGGTCAATTTCACCACATCTTGATAAGATATCATCACAACCCACCTTTCCATGCTCATTCTCCAATTAAATAAGAATTTAGCTCATCCCATCCAACTCATCCCTCTGATCAACCAAACGTTTAGTTTTTTTATTTTTGTGAAACTCAGGCAACATTTATCTTAGTTACGTCAGACACTAGAAAGTAAGAAATACAAGCAGGAGGGTCGTCCAGCAAAACATCTGATTGGTCCGACACTGCCGTTCTAGCTAGTTCATGAACTACACTATTAGCTTCTCGATGACAAAATTCAAATGTCGCCTTGACCAAGCCACGAGCAAAGCCTTCGCAGTCTTCAACGATGGCAGCAGCAGTCCCCGGTCTTCGTCCGTTCCCCATCATGTCGAGCAATCAGAGTTGACGATCACTCGGTTGCATCCAAATTGATTTACTACCATTAGACCATACCGCAGGGCCAAAGCTTCTGCTGTACCCGCATCCCTAACATGATCATGAGCCCGCTGCCACAAAGAAAACCACGGTCATCCCGGATTTTTTTTGGGATGCATGCCATGCCCTTGCTGGCCTTGCGTACGTCTTCGTTTTGCTAGCAACAACCATCTCCATGTTGACCTCCAACATGAAGACTGCGTTCATGCTTCAACAGCTCCTCTTCCTTTGCCTTAATCTAGCAGCCTACACCACCGGCGACGACCAATTCGTCTACTCCGGTTTCTCTGGTGCTAATCTCACCGTCGACGGCGGGACCACGGTCACATCAGACGGCCTCCTCGAGCTCACCGACGGCACGGAACAGCAGAAGGGCCACGCGTTCTACCCGACTCCAATCCGCTTCGCCAGGTCGCCCAGCGGAACTGTGCAGTCCTTCTCCGCTTCCTTCGTGTTCGCCATCCTGTCCGTCTACACCGATTTAAGCGCCCATGGCATGGCTTTCGTCGTGGCGACGAGCAAGAACTTCTCATCCGCGTTGCCTGGCCAGCTCCTGGGCCTCACGGACATCAAGAGCAACGGCAACGACAGCAACCACTTCTTCGCCGTCGAGCTCGACACCATCCAAAACAAGGAGTTCAATGACCTCAACGCCAACCACGCCGGCGCCAACGTCAACGGCCTCAGATCACTGCAGTCCTACTACGCCGGCTACTACGATGATAAGAATGGTAACTTTCGCAACTTGAGTCTTATTAGCCGTGAGGCCATGCAAGTGTGGGTGGATTACGATGACAAGGTTGCACAAATCACTGTCACGATGGCTCCCCTCAAGGTTGGAAGACCTGTAAAGCCACTGTTCACAGCCACATACAACCTCACAACTGTGGTCACAGACATCGCATACGTCGGCTTCTCCTCCGCGACTGGCACAATCAACGTGCGACACTACGTACTTGGCTGGAGCTTTGCCGTGAATAGCCCTGCCCCGGCCATAAACATCGCTAAGCTACCAAAGCTTCCGCGCATGGGGCCGAAGCCACGATCCAAGGTATTGGACATAGTTTTGCCAATAGCAACTGGAGCGTTCGTCCTCACTGTGGGCACCATTTGTGTTCTACTACTACGGAGGCACTTCAGGTATGCTGAGCTGCGGGAGGATTGGGAGGTTGAGTTTGGGCCACGCCGGTTCTCATACAAGGATTTGTTCCATGCAACGCAAGGATTCAAGAACAAGAATATGTTAGGCATTGGGGGATTTGGTAGGGTATATAGGGGTATCCTTCCGGTGTCTAAATTGGAGATTGCTGTAAAGAGGGTGTCACATGACTCGAAGCAGGGCATCAAGGAATTCATTGCGGAGGTCGTTAGCATAGGACGTCTCCAACACAACAATCTCGTGCCATTATTTGGCTATTGCCGACGAAAAAGTGAGTTATTTTTGGTGTACGAATACATGCCAAATGGAAGTGTTGACAAGTACTTACACGGTAAGGAAGACAAACCCATTTTGAATTGGGCTCAAAGGTGGCATATCATCAAAGGCATCGCATCTTGCTTGGTCTACCTTCATGAAGAGTGGGAGAAAGTTGTCATCCATCGGGACATCAAAGCAAGTAACGTCCTTCTAGATAGCGACATGAATGGACGACTTGGTGACTTTGGTCTTGCAAGGTTGTATGACCATGATACTGACCCCCAAACCACGCATGTGGTGGGAACAATAGGATATCTAGCTCCAGAGTTAGGACATACTAGCAAGGCAACCCCTCTCACCGATGTGTTTGCTTTTGGCATGTTCCTTCTTGAAGTTACATGTGGGCTGAGGCCTATAAATCAAAACTTACAAGATGACCAAGTAATGTTGGTCGACTGGTTGCTGGAGCAATGGAACAAAGGATCTCTCCTTGATACAGTGGATAAACGGCTTGAGGGCAACTACAACGCTGGTGAGGCATGTTTGGCTCTAAAGCTAGGCCTATTATGCTCTCATCCATTCGCCA
Organism: Stipa capillata; assembly: GCA_019208055.1. Lineage (NCBI taxonomy): Eukaryota > Viridiplantae > Streptophyta > Magnoliopsida > Poales > Poaceae > Stipa > Stipa capillata. The sequence goes on from JAGXJF010003479.1 coordinate 243,729, forward strand.
ATGCAAGACCAACTATGCGGCAAGTCACGCGGTACCTTGATGGTGACACGCCATTACCAGAGATGACACCAACAGATTTGAGCTTTCACGTAATGACTATAATGCAGAATGAAGGATTTGACCAATTCATCATGCCATATCATTCATCCACGGCGAGCATTGAAACCACATCTGCCCTTTCAGTTGGAAGGTGATATGCGTAATCTTCGGTGATGCTGATCACGTTTGTTTAATTATCACCTTGAGTATGTACACCAACATATAATTGTAGTGTGGATGCCATGTAAAACCGTTACGAAGTGTAATAATAGGTTGGTAGCCTATAATTCACTAGTATCAAAAGATGTATAATTGATGTGCCTGTGAGTTTGTGTAATGTTAATGTCAAACTAAATTCTTTGTCCTTCTTCCACAAAAAAAAGTTGTTCCACATGAATAAAAGTTACCATTAAAATGTGAATTTACTTCAGCATTTTAAATGGCACCAAAATAGTGGCATAGATCTAAGGTTACAATTTCACTTACGCGTTTGATGTGGATAACAAAGTATATGCAGTAAGTGTGGGAGGCGTGATACAGGAAAGTGCACATAAGCAGGAATTTTTGTGAAACTTTTAAGTAAGTATATGATATATGATTACTCTCATATATAGGTTGGTAATTACATGTGTTTTTAAAAGAAAAGTATCAAACTGGCATTTAAAACAGGAATGCTTCCACTGCACGCACATACCCACCTTATTCCCTTCGTTCTGCTCCTCTCTTCCACAGCTATAGCACTGCCTCCTCCTCCATCATGTCTCGGGTTGCTTCCCTCCACCCATGTGCACCCTCTCATTCCGGCAAGCTCTACCCTCCTCTACTTGCACACTAGTACATAATCAATCATACAAGGTCCCTTAGCCTATATGGTTGGCAAAATATGTCAAGGATGTCACAGATTCTAGATAATTCAGTTAGAGCAACCATATAGGATAAGAATCCCCAAAAGGAACCGTCACGGATGTGGGAACATCCACTACGGCACAAAGATGCAACCATCACGGATACAATCCGTGATGGTTGTAAAGAGAGAGCCGTTGCAGATGTGGCTATTATCCGTGACGGTCTGTTTTGTTAACCGTGTGGATTGTTTTCCTCATAAATATCTGGCCCAAAACCAAACAGATCTGGGTGACCAAGATCTATTTGGTTCTTGAGGCTGGCTGACGATTTGGGGGAGATTTGGATTTTCCTACTTCATTTGCTGCCTTCTTTTAGAAGATTTTTTTGTTCTTGGTTCTTAAAGTTTAGTAATTGTATTATATTACATATCTTCCTTGCAAATTGTTAAAAAAGAAGGGAGAAACCCAATTAAGAAGTGTATGGTTAGATTAGGTTGGTATGTGTAGCATAGTATAGGTTTTACATGTACTCTAGCTAGGTTTGTATTGTTCTAATTTGTATGCATATGTGCATGGTATATTTAAAATTTAGTTAGCATTGTGGTAATTAAGTAAAGTGAGAAACTAATTAGTTTTTTATACGTGAACAAAGATGGATCGAGAGTGGATGTATAATGAGAGACGTGTTAGTTGAACGTACATCGATGGCGTTGTTGGTTTCACTAAAGTTGCATTGGCGGATATGTGGAATAAGGGGAACCAGTGGATTCTCTATCCATGCATTGATGATAATAGTAGACAGTGGCAGAACCCACAACAAATTAAAGAAAACTTGTTTCGAAGGGGTTTCAAGGAAGGATATACATGGTGGACCAAACACAGTGAAGAGCCGGTCATACATGAAGATAATAATAACATCTACGACAACGAATTGAACGATATGCCAAACACCACGAATGATGATCAGCCAGAAGGTGAGATGAGGATCCTATGCCTGATTTGGATCAGATGCTGCGTGTTGTAGAGGAGAAACCATGATAATGGAAGGTATAAGCAATTCATTTTCTTGTTGGAGGACTCTCAGAAACCTTTGTATTCGAGTTGTAAAGCAAAATACTCTAAATTATCATGCATACTTGAACTTTTGAAATTGAAGGCAAAGAGCGGATGGTTTGGCAAGGGCTTCACAAGAATGAGTTTTCCAAACTAACCTACAAAGTCAAGAAGGTTATTTGCCACTTGGGAATGGAAGTTTAAAGAATACATGCATGTCTGAATAACTATATCATGTACCGTAAAGAGTATGTAGACTTGTATTCATGTTCGCTCTGCAAAAAAGATCTCGATACAATCATTAGAGTGGATCAAAAAAGGGTGAGGACGATGGCGCTAAGGTGAAGAAAAGAATCCCTTACAAGGTTTTATGGTATTTGCCTGTAATTCCTCATTTAAAGTGTTTGTTTGCGAACCCAGAGAAGACAAACTTGATGCGTTGGCATGCCAGGGTCGTAAGAATGATGAATAATGACACCCTACTGATGCAGGCTAGTGGAGAAATATAGATAAAAAATACCTATCCTTCAGTGAGGATCCGAGGAATGTAAGTTGGGATGAGTACGATGGAATGAATCCATTTGGCAGCATGGGCAACAGACATAACACTTGGCATGTGCTTCTCTGTATGTACAACCTTCCTTTTTGATTGTGTATGAAGCAGAAGTATATCATGATATCGGTACTTATCTAAGGACCAAAGCAATATGGAAATAACATCGTTGTTTACTTTAAGACTATTGATGGAAGAACTACAAACACTCCAGAAGGATGAAGGGGTAAAGGTACGTGATGGGTGCAAAAAAGAGTACTTCGATCTAAATGGGTTGTTGTTCTTTACCATCCACGATTTTTCTACATATGGTAACTTCTCGGGGCAGACTACAAAGTGATCCAAAGTTGTGTGATATTCTTAGAAGATACTATGAACGTTTGGCTTAAGTACTCGTGCAGAACCATATACATGTGTTTCCATAGGTTCTTGAAGAAAAAACACCCATACCATAGCATGAAAAATCAATTTGATGGAAAGACAAACACAATGTCAAACCAAGGCCTTTTATTAGGATAGAGGTCTATGATATGGTTAAGAATATCAATGTTGTGCTTGGCAAGACACCTAAATAAAAAAAGCGGCCCAATAAGAAGAGTAATTGGAAGAAGAGATCAATATTTTGAGAATTACCTTATTGAGAGGATCTACAAATACATCACTGCATCGATGTCATACACGTAGAGAAGAACGTATGTGGTAGCGTGCTTGATATGTTACTAGACATCTGTGGCAAATCAAAGGATGACATTAAAGAACAAATGGACTTGGTCGATATGGGCATCAGACCTGAGTTAGCACCAAGAAATATCAATAAAGGCTGGTGTACCTGCCCCTGCTTGTTGCACTTTATCCAAGGCCAAGAGAACTGAGTTGTGCGACTTCTTGCATAGTGTCGAAGTTATGCCCAATTACTTCGCAAACATAAATAATCTTGTTTTTACGAAAGACTTGAAATTAATTGATTGTGCATTCACATGATTGTTTTGTCATGATGACACAGATGCTCTTAGTGACCATCATAAATATTTTGCCAAGAAATGTCCGAGAGGCACTCATGCGGTTGTGTGATTTCTTTAACATAATTTCTCAGAAGGTCATAGATCCTCGTGCACTAGATAATCTACAAAAGGAGGTGGTCAAGAATCTATGCCAACTTGATATGTATTTCCTACTGTTGTTCTTCGATATCACAGTCAATCTCATTACTCACCTTGTCGAGATAAAGATGTGTAGCCTTGTGATTTTATGCAGCATATATCTGTTCGAGTGGTTTATGGGAATTCTCAAGCACTATGTTCAAAATCGGAATTGGCAGAGGGCAGTATCGTAGAAGGTTATACTTCAGACGAGGTTGTTGAGTTCTTCAACGATTGTATGGCTCCAGCACAACCGATTGGTGTGCCTCGGGCTCACCATAAGGGGAGACTTGACGGAATCAGGACCATCCAAAGGGAAGCAATCACAATGCTCAATCACATGCTATAGCCCATTTCACGGTCTTACAACACATGACCATAGTGTCCCGTTATATTGAAGAACATGAGGCCAAACTAAGGAAAGAGTAGTCAAAAATGATAGATGCTTGGAGGATGGAAGAGCACAACAAGACACTCAACAAGTGGATGAAGAAGCGAATCATCGAGGGATCGTCAATGACATGCTGACGTGGTTGGCAAAAGGCCAACATTTACAGTTCAAACTTGGCAAGGATATGACATAAATGAGTACACATTCTACATGAAGACTCAATATGCAAAGATCACATACCAGAACAGCTCTATCCACACAGAAGCCCAAGATACAACTAGAAATAAAAAAAATTACTATGGGATCATAGAGGAGATTTAGGAGCCCACCTACGTGTATTTCAAGATTTTTTTGTTACGGTGCCAATGGGTCAATCTCAAACATGTGAAAGTCAACAAGTATGGTATCACGTATGTCGACCTCGACCATGTCGCATACAAATGAACCCTTCGTACTTGTCATCCAAGTTACCCAAATCTTCTATGTAAAGATGTTGCACATAAGAACAACCAAGTAGCTGTGCATGGGAAAAGGAGGATTGTCGGAGTTGAGAATGTTGTTGACCAGGATGAATACAATCAATTCGACAACTTACCACCTATTGGAGACCATATAAGAGTCAAGGAATAACAACATAAAGAAATGTGTCACTTACACAAAGATCATTCTCATGGGCTAGCGTTCAAAGAAATAAGCTAGATGAATGATGAATAAAATATTTATGTAATCTTTGACTCTAAATATGTGTGATCTTTTGGACTTGTAATATATGAATCTCAATATTTATGTTCTTTTTATTTTGTAACATATGAATCTGAAGATTTATATCTCTTAGATTGGAAATATATGAATTAGAAGATTTATCATATTTTTTAGTTTTGTAATATATTAATCAAAAGATTTTTTTTATTTTGTAACATATGAATCTTAAGATTTATTATATTTTATATTGAAAATATATGAATTAGAAGATTTATCATATTTTTGTAGTTTTGTAGTACATTAATAAGAAGATTTATCATATTTTTAACAAACGGATCTAAAGAATTATTATCTTTTATATTGGAAATATATGAACCAAAAGATTTTTCATATTTTTTGATTTTGTAACATAGCTAAAAGTTAAATAAATTAGACATCCCAGATTGTTTATATACACTAATCGTCTAGGACATATACAACATTCGCTACGGCTACAGATAGACAACCGTTTGGTATGTGCATCACATCCGCCACGACTTTGTGAATTTAGCTGTTTGGGATGTATATATTTTTATATACCCTTTAGGGTTTTCCCGTTCGCGCTGACACACTCAAACACCGCTCGTGCCTATTCTCCTCCGCAAGCCCCCAAGCCCGACTCATCATTGCCCTGCAAGTACGAGGTGCCCTTGCGCTGCGAGTCTGACACACCGCCGCCTCTTTCCTCCACCGATGCACCGCCGCCCCCTGATCTCTTTTCACCCGAGTGACGCCACTGCAAGCCGCTACCGGATTCTTCACTGTCTTCTCCAAATCCAGCCGCCGCTTCGCCGCCCCGTTCTCTCTCCACGGTAGCATTCGCCTTATGTTCTCCCATCACGACCATCACTGTGCTCACTGCCAGCGATGACCGGGGCATTGCCAGACTCCGGTAAGTACATGCACGACATCAACTTGATGCTCTGGTTCAATTTTTGCTAGTACTGTTTGTTTAACTAATATGTTTGGACTTTGGTTTAGTTACAGTGGATGTATTTTTTGTCTATTAGTATTTGATTGCTTAGGTACTGTACATGCATACTAGATGTCAACTTAACTTGCGTATTAGGAGTTATAGTTCAGTACTAGCAACCGCACATGTGCAATGCACATTTTTCGTAATATATGTTGCATGTAATATATATGTTCAGATATATGAAAAACTACTTGAAGGAAAAGACCGTGCATTAAACTTATGTTAAAAATATAAGCGCTAAAATTTTCTAAATAAAGAAACAACATATCAGAAACAAAAAATTTAAGCACTAGAAATAACAATTCTCAGTTATACAAATTGAGATTAAGCATGAGAAAGATTAAAACCTTCCCAAAATGTTGGATGGAGAATTATGAAATTAGATTAAAGATTTTTGATAGTTGAGATTGAAAGTATTATACTTGCCACAACATGATGAAACTCGTCGCATGTTCGAGGATCAAAGACCTTTAGGGGATACTCACAGTTAATCAATCTTAACATTTTACTAATACCTTTTATTTTATATATATGCATGACATTAAACTTGCCATAGGTTTTGACGTCAATGGACGAACATGCATTGAAGGAAATCGACTTCGTCGAGAATAGAGGGCAATTCACCTACTTTTTCGTTACGAACATCTTACCGCTTTGTCGACGATTGGTAAACTGCCGATCTTATGGTAGTCGTGAGACAGAGAGATTTGTTGAAGGGTAAGGACCCCTGTGACTGTTACCTGGTAGTATCGGGGAACACGGAATAAGATTTTTATACAGGATCGGGCCTCCCGTGGGATAATAATCCTACGTTCTGTTGGCATATATTGAATCTCGAATATCTTACAAAGGAGTATGTTAGTGGCTATCCTAGATGTGATCTAAATCTAATCAGGTCCTTCTCCAAATAGATCTGGATGGTAAGTGGAGTCTTCTCGCGGAGGCTAGGGCTCAATCTCTAAAGGCTCCTTGCTTGTGTATGGCTTCGATTCTATCTTCCTGCCCCCCTCTTGGGGGGTCCTCGGGTTCATATAGTGGATAACCCATGTCGTAGAGGTCGTGTGCTTATCTTTAATCTGTCATCTTTAAACATAGGGATTGGCTTCCTAATTTAAAGATTTCCTTGCCCTTATTACGTAAGGACTCGTTATCCTCTAGATTCCTAGGCTATTACATCAACGGCTCCGAATATCCACGGTATTCGTATACTGATACTACTCCGTATATGGTATTAACGTATTACTCATTGTCAAGCCTAAAGGCGAGTTCAACAAACAATATATGAATGAATGAGCAGACTTGTGGTGTGTGTAGTGCTTTGTTCTTATGCACACTTGTTTAAATGGATTTTGAAGAAATTATGTCATTTGACTTTATTAATGTATGGATGAATGGTGCTGTAAATATAATGTGGCATGTCTACTGTGAATGTATGTGCTGTCTATATAAGAATTCAGTTGAATTTACTTTTTGCTTGTCTAAAAGTAAAATATTTAATCATGTTTTAATGCCACTATTCTAAATGGTTGTAAAAAAAACCGTTTGAAATGAGATCCACATCCTCGATGGATTTCCACTCAGAATTATCGTGGATGAGATAACCACTACGGATAAAATGTATCATCCCACACAGCTCTTCCTGAGTAACCATCGCGGATGAGATATAGCACCCACACGGATTTTAAAGTCGCGTGGAATAACAACGGTTTATCCCCGTGAATACTTCCCAACAGTCAGCAAAACTATAGTCATCTGGTACCGGTGGCAGGCTGCTGGCTTCGCTGACCCGGCGTCGACCTTCGCCTGCTATGACGCCGACAGCCAACCTAACATTCCATCGATGGTCATCTGATGCTGCGCCCTCCACATCACCGCCGCCCAATGTCCTTCACCCCCGGTTGCGTACAGGACGCATCGGCCGATTGGATGGCCAATTGAAACCAATGCGCAAACTTGTGCCAATAAGAATTTCGCTTGAAAGTACATATATAAGTGGTAGGTGGCAACACAATTTCTGCGAAAATTTTTATGGCGTATGAACATAATGAAATTTATCCAATAGGAAAAACAAAAAGTTGGTCAACGAGAAAGTTTCTACATGTATAACAATGATATTTCAAAAGCGCATTACAAAGTTTTTCTTATATTTCTAATTTCTACAAATTTCACTAATAAATATTATAAAATATTTTTAATGTTTATGTGCTTCTTAATTTTGCTAATATACCACAAGTTAGAGTTATGATAATTTGTATGGCCGGATTTAAAATAAAATAGAGTACAGATGCTAGGAGCTCTACGAGGAATTTAATATGCCATAAGTTAGAGTTACGGTAATTTGTGTGGCCGGATTTAAAACATAATAGAGTACTATTTTAGGCATTTTTTCGAAGCTATGGACCTCTTATCAGTGGCTTAGGCCATCGCATTGTGAGAACCAGGTATTAGAGCGTTAAGCGATATACGGAGGAGTGGTAGGAGCAAGTTGCGATGGTGAGTCGCTTAGCCCGGCGTCCGTGCTTAGGGAAAGGCAAAGAGAAACAGACCACGCATGCATAGGTAAAGATGAAAGGCAGCAACTAAATGTAATCAGTAAGTGGGCTAGTTGGGATGTGGTAGGAACAGTACTATATCAGTTGTGAGAGAATACATGACTATTTATAACGATAAAGGTGATACCATCTATCAGATCAGTCTTTCAACGAAACAGATTGTAAGTATAAAGACCAAATGACTTAAGGCTAGAACGAAATTGGTTTAATGGATCTATTGTTGTATAACATGTGGTATTAGAGTTTAGATATTTGGATTTCGAAATAAACACCTAATGTCTCCGGGAACTAGGTTTGTGGGTAGGTAGTTTTCAGAAGCATGCCACGAACTAGAAAAATAATTGTTTCTCCTGAGCATGATGCAGCATATATATATATACATACATATGTATATATATTTACTTGGGATTTCATCTTGTCCGGACTCCATGATTTTAAATGGGTAAATTCGAAGTAAGTTTAAATATATTTTTTGGAAATACTTGTTTCTAGGTATATGTCTAGGGATATATACTCATGTAAAATACATACCTTTAAAAAATTCAACTCAAGTTCAATTTTATATATATATATATATATATATATATATGTATGTATGTATGTATGTATATATATAAGTCACCTTCTTAGTTTTGAGGGATGAATTAATGTTTCCACATTAATTAAAAAAGGAAAAAAACTCAAAATTTCTCACAATAGTCAAGGAAAAAAAGAGATGCTATGCGTTCAGCAGGTGGTCCATCAATAATTATTACGGTTCAGATTCAATGAAAGGCCCAATTGGTCTCCGCACAACTACAAGACGTGATGCGTTCGGAATTTGAACGCAACAGGCCATGACTGAGCGGTTTCTTGTGCCAGAACATTAGAGCCCCGGAGTCTGAGTCAAAGATGGAGATCAGGACAAGGCCAGCCTGTCAATTGCAGCAGCATTAGACCCTGTACAATGCAGGTGCTTAGACAGGTGCCTCAAAAAAAAACCCAGTTTTTTTTGTGAGAGGTGCTTAGATAGGTGCTTAGGAAGGGCGACGGAAGCAAAGTTAAGCACCCGGTGCTAGGCTGGTGCTTAGGGTGACACAAGTGACAGGTGCTTCAACCGGTGCCTAGCAAATAGTACTCCAAGAAGCACAAATAGTACTCCACACAATATAACGCTGCATTGGAGACAACAGGTGCTAGAGTAGGTGCTACACGAATATTAAAGCAACTTAAGCACCCATATGAAGCACTCTGCATTGTAAGTCACATATTTTTTTTGGGACGCAACGCTACTCTCTCTCTTTAAGCACTGTGCTATAAGCACCCTGCATTGTACATGGCCTTATGCGTCCAAAAGACGGAGGTCAGCTATCGGAGCAAATACAAAATGCAGAATAGCTGTTAAGAGAGGAAAAATATACATGAAAATTATTGAGAAAACTTAGAGGACATTAATCCAGCTAGGATCTACACACCCATTTCAGTTGATAGGTCTATCATGAAGGCCAAGAAGTATAAGATCAACTTATAGTTAGGACAAATAAACATCTGACATGAAAAATTAATACCAAATTTAAGAATATGTGACAAACCTACACAAACGCATATGCGCCGGCTGCCTCGCTAGTTTTGAACTAACAAATGATCCGCATGTTGTCTACCTAATTTTGGACCATAACTTTGTTATTTATGTAATTATCACGGTGTTCCACGTAATTACACGAAACCTTTCTTAATCCCTTTTTTTTTACTCTCACAGGTATGTATAGATTCTTGTAATTCATCTCAACTAGACCAACCATTGAGAATGGAACAAATAGGAGAGGTGGAATTCTTCTATATTGTCTATCGACCCTTGCTCTTGCATTGGCTCTGCTTCCACCTTCAGCTAAGCACCTAACCCATGGGATGGGATTCTTCCATCCGAATGAATACCGCCCTTCTGATTTGGTTTGAGTACCGGACCAACCTTCTCTTTTGTTTGTAATAGAGCATTATTACACTATTTGTAAGAACACCAAATTAATGGTCGGATGTGTCATTTGTACGTCATATGAGACCAATATGTAGAATTAAAGTTCAGATCCTAAGCCGGCGGTGGATCGTTTTCATGTGAGCTCTAGATCGTTTGTATGTGATATCTAATCAGTATGCGGACTTAAAGTCCGGACCGGTAGTCGATCGATCGTTTGTATTTGATATTAGATTCGTACGTTGTGAGCCGGCTGCTTGGTCACTTGTATTGAATTGGCAGGTTGGTTGTGTATAATAAGATGAATACATGAAAATAAAGTTCAACTCGTGAACCGGCCGATCATTTGTACGTAATATTAGATCAATACGTAGAACTAAAGCTCGAATAGCTAAGTAGGTCATTGGTTTATACATTAGAGACCGCTCGATTTTTTTTGGATAATAGATCAATATACCGGATTAAAGTTTAGATCGTAAGCTAGCTAATCGGCCGGTCGTTTATATTGAACTTGTAGTTTGCTTATACGTGATAATGGATTAGTATGTGGAATTAAAGTTCAAATCATGAGCCAGCCTATCATTTGTATGTAATGTTTGATTAGTAGGGGGGTTAAGGTTTAGATTGCTGAGTAGGTTAGTACGCACGACTAAAGTCCAGGTAGTTTTTGCATGAGGTATAAAGAGGAGACTTGTTGTGACAACCGCTTCAATCTTTCTTCTCAGGCTCCATAGTCCATCCGTCTTATCTTGTGTCTTAAAAAATATCGAGCTCTAACTTTGTTGTTCAACGCCGTCTGGCGTAAGCTACCCTTTTTCAAGGGAACAGTGTATCTGCTGCCTATCGGTTCCCGTCAAAATCAGGCAACTGATTTCTTCACTGCCAAAAAAGTGTTCAAACTTCAACATCAGGCGCCAAAATTTTGAAGATCTTTTATGACTAAGTTGGACTTACCTGTTTTGCTTTCAAGCATAGATGGTGACATCTTTTACTCCCGTCCTCGACTTACCAAAAATTTGTAAATACTGTTGTACTCTTCTCATGAAATATTTTGATGGATTTACCTCTGTGTTACATACTACAATTTACTATCTCCGTCCATCTTTACAAGGCGTCTCTCAAAATCTATTTTTCCATCTACACTAGACACACTCCGTGAAAAACGCTGTGCATTAACTGTGTTCCATGCAATCCGTGAAAAACACTGCGCTAGTTAATGAAAGACTTGCATGCAACCCATTACCAAAGTCTCCTAATTAAGCGGTAACAACATGCATGCTTCCAATCACAGGCATGCACTGGCCAGCGTCTGATGGGAGTGCACGGCGCGCGTCCAACGCGGCCAGCTTTGCTTAAGCGCATGGCGAGCGACGCGGCCAGGGTTAGCACGACTTAAAGATCCAATAATTGTACGCGCAGCCAAGATTTAGCTCGAGCGGTGCTTTTTTAGTCTCTGCACTCAACTGATCTGAGTCTTGTAAAGGCGGCCGGAGGGAGTACCTCTGAATACCATGCGGCCGGGAAGAAAAATATAAGCACAGGCTGGCTGGCGTGTAGGTCATGCTTTGTTAAGAGATGTTCTTCCCTGTACAGAGAGAGAGAGAGAGAGAGAGAGAGAGAGAGAGAGAGAGAGAGAGAGAGATTGAGCAGCCCATGGCCTATTAGTTCTTGAATCTTTGCATATTCCAAGCTTGAGACACGCCTCAGATGGAGCACATGTTCTTCCTCCTATGCGCCATCCCCTTCCTAGCTCTCCTTGACCTCGCGTCTTCCACAACGGGTGTCGACCAGTTCGTCTACAATGGTTTTGCTGGTGTTAACCTCACCCTCGACGGCAACGCCATGGTCACACCGGATGGCCTCCTTGAGCTCACCAACGACACCATCAATCTAGGTCACGCATTCTACCCAACTCCGCTGAACTTCCACAAGTCACCCAACGGCACAGTGCAATCCTTCTCTCTCAACTTCGTGTTCGCCATCCTCTCCGTCCACGACGGTATAAGTGCGGATGGCATGGCCTTCTTCGTTACTCCGACCAAGAACCTCTCCAACACTTGGGCGCAGTATATGGGCCTCCTCAACAGCGGCAACGACGGTAACGTGAGCAACCACATGTTCGCCGTCGAGCTTGACACCACCCAAAACGAGGAGTTTCAAGACATCGACAACGACCACGTTGGCATCAACATCAACAGTCTCCGCTCCTTCCAAGCCCACCACACCGGATACTACGATGACAAGAGTAGTTCCTTCAACAACTTGACTCTGATTAGCGGCAAGGCGATGCAGGTATGGGTGGACTATGATGGAGATTCTACACAGATCAATGTGTTCTTGGCTCCCCTTGGAGTGGCCAAACCAACGAGGCCACTGCTTTCGTCTCCATATAACCTCTCCTCAATTCTCAGAAACCCATCGTACATTGGTTTCTCAGCCACAACCGGTGCGATTAGCACAAAACACTGTGTTCTTGGCTGGAGCTTTGCCATGAACAGCCCTGCTCCGGCCATTGACATATCCAAGCTCCCGAAGTTACCACGTATCGGCCCAAAGCCTCGTTCCAAGGTCTTGGAGATCACCCTGCCTATAGCCAGTGCAACATTCGTCCTTGCTGTGGGAACTGTTATCATCTTATTTGTTCGCAGGAGATTGAGGTATACCGAGTTGCGGGAAGATTGGGAGGTTGATTTCGGGCCACACCGGTTCTCCTTCAAGGAGTTGTTCCATGCAACTGAAGGGTTTAAACAAAAGAATCTACTTGGTGTGGGCGGGTTTGGCAAGGTTTACAAAGGAATGCTTCCAAAGTCCAAAACAGAAATAGCTGTGAAGAGGGTGTCCCACGAGTCAAGGCAAGGGATGAAAGAGTTCATTGCTGAGGTAGTCAGTATCGGCCGGCTCAGACACCGTAACCTTGTGCCTCTACTGGGTTATTGCCGGCGAAAAGGTGAACTTCTTTTGGTTTATGATTATATGTCCAATGGGAGTCTCAATCAATATCTTTATTGCAAAGATGGCAAACCATCATTGGATTGGGCACAAAGGTTGCGCATTGTCAAGGGTGTAGCATTTGGCTTGTTCTACCTCCATGATAAGTGGGAGAAAGTTGTCATCCACCGAGACGTTAAGCCAAGTAACGTGCTTCTGGATAGTGAAATGAATGGACGACTAGGTGACTTTGGTCTTTCAAGGTTATATGACCACGGCACTGATCCACAAACCACACATATGGTTGGAACCATGGGATACTTAGCTCCCGAGTTGGTACGCACTGGTAAGGCATCCACTCTGACAGACGTGTTTGCATTTGGCATACTTCTTCTTGAGGTCACATGTGGGCAAAGGCCTATTAAGCAAAATCCATGGGGTAACCAACATACATTGTTCGATTGGGTTGTTGAGCGTTGGCATAATGGATCGCTTATGGAGATCGTGGACACAAGACTCCAAGGTGGCTATAATAATGATGAGGCATGCTTAGTGCTAAAGCTAGGACTTCTATGCTCACACCCATTTACTAATGCTAGGCCCAGCATGAGGCAAGTAATGCAGTACCTGGAAGGCGATACACCGCTACCAGAGCTAACACCAGCACATTTCAGCTTCACTATGCAAACTTTGACGCAGAACAAAGGACTTGAATCACCAAGCATGTCGTATCCGCAGTTATCGACGAGTTTTGCCACATTTTCAGGCCTCTCAGGAGGAAGATAGTATCTACGGTGTCCACAAGTGTTATGTCTCTTCGCAAAAACAATTGTCGCAAGTGTTTTCTTGCCTATTTGGTCTGCATAGATACTATAATTTCTAATGTATTGCAGCACTAGGGAGTACAGTAAACACCAACTTCACTTCAATAATACTCTAGATATCTATGTTCAATTTAATTACTCATAGAGTTAGTTAATCCTTTATTCCACATGGTTTCAGTCTGAAAGTAATTAGTCTATGTAAGCACTTAGCATATAAATCTGAATTCATGTAATTTTCATACCAAGTTGCTGTCTTTGCTTGTTCGGAAATCTCTGCAAAAGATGTTCCTTTGAGAAATTGTAAGGATAGGTCACTAACTAAATTAAGGCACATGACTTGTGGTGAAGTACGAATCCAGGTCCCTTAACTTAAAACTAGCACGCAAATCTCTCGATAACTGTACTAACAAGAACACCATAAACTCTTTCAGAACAGTGAAGTCAATGATACCTGTTTCCTTGTGAAGTCATCAATCATGTTTTTATAGGAAACAGTAGGGAAGAATCAATCATGTTGGAGGGGAAGAATCGCCATTAAAAGGGACATCACACATCGGGAGCAACGTGCCAACGTGCAAGATAAACGTGCGGCCTCATTTGGTTTATAAGCTTTTTTTTCTTAGTAAACTAAGAATTTTGGGACTGTACAGGTTATGGGAAAACCATGAGCAGAATTGGCCTGCTCAGCCTTGCATCTTTGTATATGATAACGGTTTCTCTCCTGATTTCTTGTTAAGTTCTTGAGCTCCTGCCCTTATATTCGTCACGCTGTGTTGTTTCGCTCGCTCGATCCGGGATGTTCTGCCTTGATCCGATGGCCCCAAAGTGCGGAAGGACACTTAAATTCCCTCTGATAGGCTTGCCTTTGCTGTAACTTATTTTCGTTTTGTTCTCTTCGAGTTCGACCCTGCTATAGACGGCTGAGCGGCTGCTGCATCTCTTTTTCACACTGGCGACTTCCTCCACACAAACGAACACGCTTGGCAGGATTGAAATTAGACAGGGAAAAGAGTGTGTTCGAGAGCACGGCTTGGCTAAGCTCGATCTCCTTTTCATTTCGTGCCAGATGACAAAAGATTAGTCATTTTTCCTTCTCGCGTGCCACGACAGCGCCAAGCGCTCAGAAGAGCGAAGCCCATTTAGAAAACAGGGTCAAGTGGCTCATTAAAAAGGGCTGGCCTGTTAAAAAGGATGCTAACTAAACGAAGTTCAGAATTATAGGAGTTTTTGGGATGGAGTGTACAACTGGGGCGCAACCCCACTTTTTCCTTAGAGAGATAGTTGAGGCTAAACTGCATTTCCCGGTACTTTAACGTCGAACGCCACTGCTACTACATATAGGAGAAATAGTTTCTTTTTTAATGTAGAGAACGGATGCTCAACATGGACGGGGTCATCGTAAAGAAAAAAGAGCTAGAGAACCACCAGTTGATTATCTCCTATTACCGCAGTCCAACCACATATTGCATTATCAATTGGTAAGCTTTGATGTTTATACACAAGACAGACTATTTATATATTAGTAAACCACGGTCCAACCTCTAGACCGCTGGTTGAACTAGTGAACCAGCCAATCAAGACCCTCGCCGGTTCGATCGCCGGTTCGATCACCGGTCCGGTTTCTAAAACTGAGCCGATGAGTCCCTGGCAGTGCCATGTTGTAAGGCTCCATGTACTAAAGTTACAAATGGAGGGAATATTGGATAATTGAAAGCTAAAACTAGCTAAAGTAAAGAAAACAAGATAAAAGGCCCCGTTTGAGGATAAGATGACTCAGTGGTAATTAAACAGGATTATAGAATACTTCCATGCATGTAAGTATAAATCGCTACGCTTTTTTCTTTTTGCGGGAAAATTGAACAATTTAAAGCTAAAACAAGCTAAAGGAAAAAGAAGAAGAAGATAAAAGGCCCCGTTTGAGGATAAGACGATTCAGTGGTAATTAAACAGGATTATATAATACTTCCATGCATGTAAGTATAAATTGCTACGCATTGACCATAGTGAACTTATCAGCCGAAAACTCAGTAGTGGTGAAAATTTGTTCGTTCAAGCACCAATCAACATGAACATTTTCAAAGTAAATAAATCGAGGAGGTAGTTCTTAGCTCATCAAACATCTTTTCACAATTTCAATACTAGGTTATACATGGTTATCCACTGGCTTTATACATGGTCACTGCTCTAACACTGTCAGGGTGTGTGAGATATGTTTGGTGCGGTCTCGCGTATGCTGGAGCAGAGAGTGTGGGATATACTTTATACTTATGGGTGACGGCTTAGTAGCAGGCTTTATTTCGATTAATTGCTTTTAGAGATAGGCTTGTTACATGCTCTATGTTTATGTTGTTAACGTCATTGGACGTAAACGATTGTTCAACTCTGTAATAATTTATTGTGTGCATTTTTTGGTACAGAGACCGGAATTATTCTTTCATTATCTAAAAAAAAAGTTTGAATTCAATTTCTTTTGGTAGAAATGAAAAATAGAAACCTCTGACATCTTGTAAGTTTTAAAAGGAAGGCAAATTTTGCCACAACACATCGTTGTTTTAAGCTCTTTGCCTAGACATACCGTAAAAACCACTATTTGCTCAGTACCAATACGAAAGCACACTCGTTTACTGGAACCACATCATTTACTGGAACCACAACGTACACCGCAACAATTAGAAAATAATTTTTTAAGTAAAGTACAGATAAAACACATTTAATGCGAAAAATGTCCCTAATAGTTTTGGCTTAGACCGCAAAATACCAATCCAACTCGTGACTTCCCATTACTGTGCCTCCTATGGCCGCTAGCCATGCCACCGTGCTGAGGCCTCGCCTGTCGCCACCCAGACGACGCGCTGCACAGCTCGACCCACCGCCAAGCTCCACGCGCCGCCATTCTCGCCCTGCCACCAAGCTCGCCCCACTGCCCAGCTCAACACGCTGGTCTGGTCTTAAGCAGCCAGCCAAACCATCTGCTCGTCCAGGCCCAAATGGTAAAACTGCCTTTTTATATCTCTTCTCTCACCTCCTTGCTTATGAAGTTATTTTTCAATCACTGCAGTGTGTTCCAGCAAAATAAGTGTGTTTTCATAGTGGTACTAAGTAAAGAGTGTTTTTTGCGGTGTGTTTAGAGAAAGAATCGAAAATAACAGTGTGTTGTGCCAAAATTTGCCTAAAGAAAAGAGAAAAGGACAAATGTCACAATGCTGAGCAAATTTTCCTTTGCCGTTTCTCCCAACATAAATTGAAATTGAAAAAAAAATTCTAAGTGAGGTTTGATGAGCCCAATTAACTTCCTAAGTTTTGGAAATTTTTCATGTTAATTTGGTGCTTCATTTTCAAACTGTCAACACAATTATGTTTTCACCTCATATTTACCAAGACTATAACCTTTATATCAGAAATGACAATCCACTAGTACAAGGAGATCCATGTACTATCTATACCATACAAGACGCTTCAAGATTTGTGCTGAATTTTTACAAAAGAAACCTTGAACTCCATCCGTTTCTCACTCTAGAGTCCATTCCATTTTACATAACGCACCCCGAACTGCTTCCTCGTCACATTCTGCACCCCATCATTTTTTCACCATTTAATGCAGATTTCTTTGGTTAGTAATCTATGTATACTTTTTCCAACATTTTTTCATTAGCAAATTTCTCATGCAATATTTCCTCATAGCAAAAGAAAAATCCATGCATAGTTTATTCAATATTTTGAATCATTCATGCATATTTCTTTACTTTTCAGATACTAACAAAAAATGTTATTCAATATTCCATTATCAAACAAAATTTGCATGCATTATTTTTTCACCATTTTGGATCAGATTAGGGGGTTTTCACCATTATTTTTTCACAAACTGCTACATATAACATGAACATTTAGAACTCTTTGATCATTCTTTGAACATTTACAAATTCAAACCAAAAATTCAAGAAAGGCAACATTCAGATCATGAACCCAAAAAAAAATGCAAGTTTGGATCTGAACAAAAAAAAGGAGAAAAAAATGCATCAGATCTCGCCGCAGCCGGCATACCACGGGATCCAGCGGCGTCCTCCTCCCCGTCCACCGTCTCCTCGGTCGTGGACGTGTCCTCGATCACTGCCACCGCTCGTGTGGCGGTGCGCCACGGAATCCAGCGGAGTCGGCGCCGCCGTCGTTTCCTCGGCGTTCTCGTCCCTGTCCGTCGTCTCCGCACTCGGGGCGTGCTCGGGGAGGTTGAAGACGGCGGCCGCAGGGGATGGCGAGGCCGGATCCGTCCACGGCGATGCTTAGGGATGCTGAAACCGTCGGCGGTGGGGGCGGCGCTCGGGGTGGCCGGGGATGGAGGCGAGGCGGAGGCGGCGACGGGGTTGGCGGCGGCGCCCTCCTTTGCTGCCATCGCGCGCGGCTGGAGGGATCCGGTGGAAGCTGGGGTCGGCAAGACCGGATTCGTTGTCGGCGGCGATGGTGGAGCTTCGAGCTCAGGAGGATGGAGATGGCGACGGCGGCGGCAAGATGTTAGAAGAGAGAGACGGGGACGGAGAATGATTGAAGAGAGAGAGAGAGAGAGCTGGACTGCACATATGCAATTTGATCATAGTCTAGAGACTAAAAGATAAAATATGCTGTCATACTGTGTTGCACAAATCTCAAAGCAAACGAACGACAGGGATAAGACCCGGACGTCCATGTACTGGTAGAAAAACCGCACTCCCTTTATATATGTATGCTATGATACATTCTTCTTGGTCTGCACCATAAATAAATATAACGAACAAATGTACAAATTATGTACACGTATGCATTGCGCTAAGCATTTTACAGAATAAAATGTTCATTCGAACAATTGTGTTGTAATAATTCGCCATGCACTTTTGTGTAGGTCTTAGCAGGAGACCTATGCAGAGTGACTATAATTGGATAAATTTAAAATTGAGTCTTTTATATGCAATTCATCCCTTCAGGTTCAATCAGGATTTATGAGTACAAATCACTTTGTCTGGATTTATGGAAAGTGTGCCAGCACAGCACTAAATATCGTAAAAGTTTCAAACATTTCCTTCTAAACATTACATGATATGATCACACCACTCCTCATGATTGACAATATCAAAATCTTCTATTACGCTCCAGCTGCGAATTGATGGGTAGATAGACTTTTTAAGTACTTCTCCACAATATCCAAACCACACAGTTCCTTCACCACTGTCATTGGTGCAGGGACATTGAGCTGGAATGTCATCGATGAGCTTCCAGACCCTGTGCTGTATGCAAACTCCTGTCTCGCTGCTCGGATAGCTTCTCTCACCGCACAATGGACGGATGATGCAAGAACTAGGGCAGGTTCCCCAGAAGCTAGCAGAAGCAGAAGTTAAATTACTTCAACCAATGTTAATTTCCAGCTTTGAGAAAAGTCATATTACATTAAGGAAATCATATTGCATTAAGGAAATCGTATTCCTACCTTTTGAAGAAAGCACACGGTTCTTATGGTATCCAGTGTTGAGCACCTCAGCATTGAATTGCTTTGGGATGATGTCGACACTTGGGATCTTGTAGTCCCATGTACTGTCGCTAATAACCAGGCCATCACTATTTGTCTCGTGTTCTTCATATATGAAGAAACCAATTCCTTTTATAAAGGAACCTTCAATCTGCAAGAGAGACATCGGATATGATGCCATCATATAATACAAATTAGAACAACTCTCGGTAGGACTGTAATGTACTCCCTCTGTTTCCAAATAGGTGTTATACATTTAACACTGTCTCTAATACAGAAACGTGTTGGCCATTACTTTTCGTAATTATCTGTTAGTATTGATGATAATACCAATACATTTGCACATTTGTGTATATGAGTGGCCTTCGATTGCACACATTCAAAACAGGGAGAATACTGATTTCTAAAAGGAAAAAGCACAAACAAGTGTGACTAGCTATGCGGTTTATCTCACACTGGTAACTTTGAACCTGTAGTTTGCTATCAGGGGAAAAGACCCAATTCCGAAACATGCTTCACCATTTTGTCACAAGATCTGTACAAGTATGTTTATTTATGTGTACATGACAAAGTAGGATAGTGAACTACATAACGCTTTCTTAAATGATATTCATTTTTAATACAGAAGTAATATACAAGAGTATAACATAGTGGACAATATGTCAAGCAAACCTGGCCCAAGTCCACTGCAGGGTTCAAGCTCCTTCCACAGTCATACACAAGGTCACTCCTTAGTAAACTAATTGCTCCTGTAAGAAGATCAATCTCCACCTGCAGTTTTCATAAGAATTTGACCAGAAAATGAGAAAAGTATCACAATATCACATATGGAACATCCAACTATAATTGAATTTCACCCATGCGATTGACATTTAGCTGGAAATTTGGCTCACCTCACTTACACCAGCTCCATAGTTCAGATAGCTACTGGATTCTTGGTCAGGTACCCAGTATACACTTGAAGACAAATTAACATTATCTTGAGAGGCCTTTTTGGGAGCATTGAATCACATGAAGATTAAGTCTTAGCACACAGAAAGATAGTAGTTTCCAAGGATAAAAAAGTACTAAAATCAGAGGGGATTAAAATCACCTGAGAAATCAAAGAATCCCATGAGACAGCAGCCGATTGCTGTCTGAGCTTATCCAAGACTGGCTTTAATCTTTCAATCAGCATGTTGCACGCCTGGTGGATTGCTGCACAGCTAGATTCAGATGTAGTGCTGCCAGCAGTAAGTCCACCTTGGATTAAGTTCAATGTATCAGCCTGAAGAACACGCACTCTATCAAGAAGGCATTCACACCCATCAGGCCATAACTGACCCAAAGCGAAAGCCGTCATCTGCTGTACTTTTGTCCACAGTCCTTGCCCAATTTCAATACCTCCAACCTCAACCACAATGGAGCCGTCATTGAGCACAGAAACTCTTCCAGGAGTTGGTACTGGTGCTACCTTGAAAATGAGTGGCACACAAGAGATACCCCGCTTCCGCCATTTGTTGTAGCTGTTAAACTGCTTGATAGATTCGGCTCGATGCAGGAAGCTCGATGTCAAGACTAATCTATCAAAAATAGAATGTAATGTGTATGAAGAAGCTTCGCCTGCGCTTTTTGGATAAAACAACACAAGACTATCATACGTGTGGAAGTTCTTTTGCCTAACAGTGTTAGCGTCGAGTGAGAGCACAGAAGCGACATGCTCAATGATAGCTTCAGCAATAAAAGAGCCTTGTGTATCTCCAGGAGCACGCATCACTGATTTGGATGTATTGTTTGTTTTACAGAGCTTGAAGTCAAATGAGAGAGCACCCCAGTTGTATTTTTTCAGACCTGATATAGTAGTGTCTGGTATTATAGGGCTCACATCTGGAGAAATTCCAGCATCAATTAGTAGATCTAGGTGCAAAGCTGTAATTTTCCCATCAGACTTGAAACCAACAGAGTAGTAAGCTTTCACTGGGTGCCGACTCCCAATCATGATCATGTCAGTACTGCGATTGAGATACATCCGCACAGGACGGCGTAACTTGTATGCACAAAGTGCTGCAGCCGTTGCTACCTACAAAAGCATATACTGGATCACTCGACAGCAGCAACTGATATGGTCTATGTTTGTGGCTTTCTTGGAAATTGAATGGATAGTACATGAAGCTTAAATGGCCAAATCTCACGTTAAAAGCTATCAATCGGATGTTAGTCATAAATATAACACCTCTTTGGATATTGTGCCATGAACTCATCCAATGTGCATCTGTATTTTATGCTATCATATTCATTGTAAGTACTACCTCTGTTTCATAATGTTAGTTCTTTTAGTTTTGTCCTAAGTCAATATTTTTTAACTTTGACCAAGTTTATAGAAAAATGTACCAATATTTACAACACCTAATTAGTTTTATTAGATTCATCATGAGATATGGTTTCATAATGTGTTTATTTGATGTTATAAATATTGATATATTTTTCTATAAACTTGGTCAAAGTTAAAAAATGTTGACTTAGGACAAAACTAAAAGAACTAACATTGTGAAACAGAGGTAGTATATGCTAAGAAGTAAGAATGCAATTATTAATTTGTTATATTATAAATATATATGAAATTATCTTTACTATCTATAAAATTTGAGTTGGTGGCTGTCGTGATGGTGATGTCACACCCTCTCCTAACCAACTCTTCAACTCTCAACAAATTTTGCTAAACAGACTCCAATCTTTACGTAACTCTCAACAAACTCTGCTAAACATACTCCATTCTTTACGTTCTGAGTTAGTTTTTTACTCTGCTGAAATTTATTATCTTATTAAACAACATAATTCAATCTTTACGTTCTAAGTTAGCTGGTTTGATGGTGCTGTTCCTTCTCCCACACATGTGCGTAAATTTTGTTATATGTGTACATGTGTGTTGTATGAGCACTCTACTATTAGATCATTGTAAGGCAAAGCAGTATATTTTGTTATGCACTTATGGTTTTGATCAAAACATGAGATGTTATTCTACTATTTGAGATTCCGTTGCAACGCATGGGCACCCTGCTAGTTATTACTAATATAACAGTATTTCAGTCCTACCACATGGTCTGGAATGTGTTTTATTACCTTACATTTCTAAAGAAAGAGGTCCTCAAAATTAGGATAATTGAAATGCGCACAAGAACATTCTGAAACAGTTAGGTCCAAAGCTAACCAAGAGGTCATGCATGTGAAATCACAACTTCAGATGATTTATTTTCAACCACTTACACTACTATTCTTGTTTGTTCGATTCTTACTTACATTGCATGCTCTGAATGCCTTTCCACCAAAGCCTCCGCCAACCCTTCTTGTAATGACACGCACATTGCTGAATGGAATGCCGAGGCACTTAGCTATGCTACTCTGTGCAAGCTCAGGGTATTGTGATGAACTATAAACGACCATGGTATTATCTTCATCTGGAACCGCTAGTGCTGTCTGTGTTTCCATGTAGAAGTAGTACTGAGAGGCAAGTTTTACCTGCAATCAACAAAATCACATATATTATTGCATGACACAGGGTATTCTCTGTTGGCTTCCATGAATTAGCAATTTTATTAAAGGAAGCCTTAATTATGGATCTTAGTGACTTAGAGAACGTTGCATCACGACAATTTACATAGTAACATGTAGTTTGTAGTTGCTATTTTAGTTTTCAAATTAACTGGTACCTACGGAAAATGTTTCAGTCAGTTTAACTACAAACACCATAATAGATCATAACTTTAATTAAATTGTAATGACTACAGAACTATTTGTAAAGAAAAAGTGTCTTGGGCTAGGACAGTATCATAAGGAGAATGAAGTAGTTTCGCCTTTTGTTAGATCTACTTTTGCTAGCTCATATCGATATAATGCAGTAATTAATAGGTCCAGTTTAAATAAACTGCGTCAAGAATCAAAATTAAAAAGTTTGGGTAGTTAAGTATCAATATGTTAAAGCACACGAGTCCACTAATTTTTCAGTAATGCAGGTCAGATAACATTATAAGAAGGTCTCATAGGATGTTAAATTAACATACTTCTGTTGACATGATCTTGTGATCAGCTTCTGCCATGCCCTTGGAAAAATCACCAACTTGTTTTGGCTGCCTCTCAGGGGGGACTTCGAAATAGCTATTGTTTTGCACTGCTTGTTCCACAGTTAAGATTGGTGGCTTCAAATCTTCTGTGTCATATTCAACAACAACCTGTTTCCCTGCCAAGTCCGCGTATCTCTGTGTTTCTGCGATCTGAGGTAAATTCCACATTTTACTGACATGAATATTGACGAAATAAATACCCATATTATTCATAAAGGGGTTCGCTACAGTACTCCTCTTCGTAAAAAGTGTGTACCGTCAAGCACAAGTAGTTACCACCTACTAGGGACAAATCTGCACTAACTATTTGTTAGTTTAGTTCCCAAATTGTTCTCGTTGTTTAAAACTGAGTGCTATCAAATGCCAATAAAAACATCCCATAATTTCATCATTTTTTATCAGCACATTCTTTTTTCTGTTATTGAAGACTTACAACTCACAATTCTGCTGCGAAAAAGACAGAAATAAGCATGTCCTGCCGTCACTGCTGAAAAACTTCTTGATCGGTGTATTCTTTTGAAAGCCATTTTGATCAGGGGGTTTTTAAGGCATTTTTCGAACAAAACTTTGGATACAAAGAGAAAGATATCCTTTTGGATAAACAAGTGTGTGAAATTATTTCTAGATAAAAAACAAGTTATGAATTTAACTAGCACATATTTGCTCCTAGTTGATAATAGACTTTTGCCTTAAGATTCACAAACCTTTTGCAAAGAGGACTATTGAAGAAAAACCCATTTATAAATATCTCTTATTATACAATGGTTTATTGTTGAGTTGGCAGTAAGCTCTGGGAGTAAATATTAAAAGTTGAAAGGTAAGTACCACAACACCAATGGCTTGCCCAGCACACTCAGTAATTGGAGCACCAAAAAGTGGTTCATCGCCAAACTTGAAGGTTAATCCAATATTTTGCCCTCCACTAGGAATATCCTTGGCAGAAATAACTGTGATGATCTTCTCTGATGCCAAAGAAGGCTTGAATTTAATGCTCTTCACATATGCAAGAGGTTGTGTGCTGTAAATAAATTCTCCATATAGGCAATTCTTTGGAGCAGGAATATCATCAACATATACTGCCTCCCCTGCATTACACGAAGGAGAGTTTATCCCTAATCCTACAAGAAGGATAGTTTGCGAAAATCTTCTAGATTGTATCAGTAATTCAGATAATGTAATCTAAGTATCTAACCACATACCAGAAGCCTGAAGCTCAACTCCATACTTTTTAATCGGCTCGCCAACTGGTTTATGTTCATCACTAGGAACTGTCTCTCGACGTGAAGACAATGGCAGGTTATAGAGATCATCTGTATCTGCAGAACTAGCAGAACTAGTGCTCAGAGTTTTTCCAGGCCCTGTCATGCCTTTAACATGTGGAGATAGGAAAGTGAAGAGAAATCCAACAGCCACACTGACTCTATATTCGGGATGTGATGTTCCTTCCATTGGTACAATCGTTTCTCTAAGTAGTTGAACCGCTTCAAGTACAACAGATGCAGTGAGCAATTTTCCAGTGAGGTGTTCCTCAACCTTCCTTGCTCTAATAGCATGTTCTGTTCCATAGGCACCAAAAGCCAAGTGCAGATTACTCAATACAAAATCACCTGATAATTCATTCAACGAAACATATCCCAGGAAAGCAGAATTAATATATGAAACAGCATTGCCAAGAGGGCGCGGTGCTGCTCGGTACGTTTCGAAGACAACGTTAGATTCTTTCTGAGAATCTGAAGTCCAATGTGGTATAAGTATACTCAGGAGTAAAGTACTAGGATCAAGAGGAGGCTTCTCTAGAAACTCCTCCAGAGTAATCTGTAGTGTTTCTGAAGCAACCTGAAGACAAACAGTTGAAGCAGCACCAAGAAGTATGGTGGCAATGTCTGAGGCAAATGGGTATTTCTGTGCTAAAATTATGTTTCCTCCAAGGCTTGCTGTGTTACGGACAAATGGTGTAGCAACTTTGGTCATGTGTTCAGCAAGTTTCCTGAAAACCACAGATTCGTGTTCTTGCTTAAGTATCTCGATGGTCCTAGAAATTGGTGTGGCTGCTCCAATTTCAATGCCACCCTCTTTTCTTACAATGGCTGACAGTTCTGGAATGCCACTTATGTCAATATACTTATTATATAGGTCCTGATCCTTGTATACACCAGTACTTGTGTTCCCAACGACTACTTTGACAGAAGATTCACTAAATATGCCAGAGTTTAGTAAGTCATAATATTGTTTGATACTTTTAGGATGATACCAACCCTCCCTGAAGACTGTAACATTAGAATCATTCAGATAATCAAGCGAACATTTGATCTCAGATTTCAGAAAGTCCGGGAAAGTGCAAACTCCACCGCCAAGAGTGTAACTAGGCAATTTGCTAACATCAGCATGCTTATCTCCTTTCTTCCAGAATATGTTAAGGCCCAAATCCTCCAAGTCAACATCTGAAGCAAAACTTTTGCAGGCATCAACGATTGGTCGGTAACCAGTGCATCGACATAAATTACCTGAGAAAGCCCTTTCAGCTTCAGATACTGTTAGCTTTGAGAACCCATTTTGTGGTTTAGGCTTCCTGGATTTGTCAGCATTGACAAGAGAAGTGAAAATAGACATGCACATGCCAGGAGTGCAGAAGCCACATTGAGAAGCATGGAACCCAGACATTCTTTTCTGAACAGCATGAAAACCATCTTGTGTATTACCAAGACCTTCAGTGGTGATAATTGAACAGAAATTTATACTGTAAAGAAGTGTTAGGCATGAACTTGCAGAAAATTCAGTCACTTCATCATTTTTTGGATTATACTTTGCTATAAGAACTACACAAGCTCCACATCCACCTGCAGTAAAGCACAACAATATGAATTAGTGATAGCATGGTATATCCTCTATCATCATATGTGTGCAAGAACTGGCCGAACTGAAAGAACCAGACCTTAAATGAACAAACATAACAAATATTTTCCTACTCTATTTAATCTGACTTGGTTTGGATTCTTAATTCTAAAATTTGAAATTAGTAACACAAAGGGAGAATATGAGGTAAGTGAAATATCTGTATAAACTTCTATATATATTTAGTTATTCATGTATCATTTTTAAAACAATATTCACCATTGTTAATATGTCACGTGCAATAGGAATATACGATTACACAGATGCAAGTACACAGGTATGAACCCTATAACACTTGATTCTTAATGAATAGTCACAAAACTTGACCATCATTGCAGAATCCCTACCCACAGAGTTTGTAAAAATCATGCTTAAGTTCAAAACAGTGATTCAGTGACATACTTGGATCTCTGAACATTATATTGCAGAGGGCTACCCAGTGTATCCACCAAAAAGGGAAAATCTAGCCAGTTATTAAATGACTTGCGCTATATCTATGTTGATAGCAATGCCATCCTGTCTTGCCCGCCCCAAGGTCATATTGACCAATCAATCTGGTGAAATATCACCCGATGTTGCTAGCTGAGGACATAACTCACGCGCTCTCGAGATTGGCATTTTATTACTGCTATTACAAAAAACACCGGTAAGGATCTCTAAGATACTAGTTACATACTCTCTCCGTCCATAAGTATAAGGTGTGCATGGAATTTAAGGTCCAACTTTAACCAACAATTAAGCTAATAATATTGAATTATATAATACAAAAGTGATACCATTTAAAAATACGTTTGAATATGAATCTAATGGTATCACTACTATGTCATATAAATCAATAGTATTGGTCTAATCGTTGGTCAAAGTTAGACCTTAAATTCCATGCATACCTTACATTTGTGGACGGAGGGAGTATACCAAAGACTTCACACTAATTTCGAGATTTGTAAATTCAACTGGAAGCTATAATTTGCTCTAAGACTCTCAATGTAATTCGTGGATAGAACAGAGCTCCGAGGGTTTGGTCCTCCGACGAAAACGGTAAGCCGGAGCTGAGGGCGCAGCCAGAGTAGGGGAAGGCACTGAAGTAGCTCAATGCTGGCGGCGCGGCTGCCGCTAGGTCCGGCCGGCTCATCGGGCTGAGGAATTGGTGGAGCGGAAGACGGCGATTTGCAGCGGGCGGAGAGCGGCGGGTCGAGACTGAGAGGTAATGGATTCTCTGCGAGGAAGATCGTCTTTTTCTCTCCCCAAATTCGTCAATGTCTCAAGCTTTTTCTAATTTCTTATTATTTCTGAAAAATTTCTAGAAAACTTCTGCTTGGATGGCACATAACTGCAAAGCATGCAGCAACACGCAACGACGTCCATTTTGTTTGGACATAAACAAGCGACAGCGTCATGATCTCCATCAAGGCTTCGAGCAATAACACCAGAGGGGTGGGACTCGGTGTTGAGCTGACCATGTAATCAGTTCACCGGTTCACTAGTTGCACCGTTGGTTCACCAATCGGACGGCTGGGCTTGTAAATATTGGTATTTTAACTTTATGATTGTTTTTAAATTTATTTAGTTTAATTTCAAACAGTTTTACATGAGTATGGGACTAGAATGCGACACAACATAAATAGAGCATACAAGAAATCAGGAATAAAAGAGCATGCAAAAAGTCTTGAACACAAAAAGGAACGAAAGGAAAGGGAAGCAACACAAAGAAAAACAACAATCTTACTTGCGTGACATACTGTCTCGGTCTAAGGACCTACGTAAAAGCATCTTCCATGCTCTAATTGACTGTTGGATTGTATTAATTTACTTATATACTATCACACTTTTATATGTCCTCATAAATATATATATGTGCTTTATAATAGCTTGCTGAACAAGTGCACGAGCAATTCAACAAGTTCTTTATGTAAGATAGAGACGTGCTATCCTCCAAAAAATAGCTAATCTCAACGTCAGTGAATACGTCTTCGTCAAAGAAGAAACAGCGATTGTTCTGACTTGTGACTGACAGATGAGAAAGACCACAACGTTCCAGACGGGCTAAAGTCGAATGAGATTTCACAGGGAAGTCATTGCATTTACGTATGATCGACGCCGAACTCTCGCAGATAGCAAAAGACCACAAGGAGACGTATTTTCTGTATATAACAAGCTTTCCGTGCGTCGCAACACATCAACATATATGGGAAATCTAGCCCAAGAAGTTTCGGGAAAAACGTGAGCTAATTAAATTTGATGTGTCGAAGTGGAAACTGGAAACGTGGTGTAAGAAAGATCACCACAAGTCTTACAAGGGATTTGCTTAGCTGTCGATACGTAGCATTTCGCCACGCTAGGCAGGCTAGCTACAGCATGTCATGTCACATCTGCGAAGTCAGTGGCTAAAAGGCTTTTTTTTCAAAGTAGTGCTTTCAGTGTGTCAAAACTCAAAAACACTTTCAAAGTAGTGCTTTGAGGGCATCTATGATGTCAACCTTTTTTTAGAGGTGCCACATAGGATCTTTGTTGAGCTAGAGGAGAGAGAGAGAAAAAAAAATGTTAGCTTCTCTTGGTGAAGGGATGATCTCTTCACACCTAAGATATCACCATTTTCTCTATTGTACAATATGTCTTTCCTTAAACCCATATTTTCTAGTTTAATTTTGATCATATATTCATGCATGCATTAATTGCTAGAGATAGCATCAACAGATAACCTATTGTATAACATGTTTTTATTGTTATCTCTAGATGACGTGGAAGACATAAGAGAAGACTGCCTTCTTTACTATTGGAGATGCCCTCAGTGTGTCAAAACTCAAAAACATTTCCATTCTCAAGTTGTCCATAACTAGTAAAATTTGCAATCTATTCCTTGGCGGTCGATTGTTGAAATAACTATGAGGGACCCTTTTATTGAACATATATTAGATGTTCTGTTTGATAGGTAAGAAAACCAAAATATATATGAACCCTAGTTATGCCGTGATAAAGAATTATTATATATGATATTTGTTGGTATAATAATATTTCGTCAATTATATAATTTAGTCTTGGTCGAGATTTCGAATTTTGTTTTCAGAAAAATTTCAAGAGGGATTGAAATCAATGAAATTTTGGAAATTTCGGTTTACATTCGGCCAAACGACAGAAATAATCGTTTGAATTTGATTGATTTTAATTGAAAATTGATAAATTTTTACCATAATTTAAATTGTGGTTGAACTTGGCCTGAATCTATATGTAACCGGAATATTTTGGCCGAGATAAAAAATTTCATGACCGAGATCACAAACAAACCGAAATTTTGTTGAAATTTTGAACCATTGTCTTGGTTGTGTTTTTCTTAGAAAAACTTATGCATTTTTTAACAAACAATATGATCATCTGTGTTCTATATACATAAAAAAAGGGATAAATAAATTTCGCTTGTCATTTTGCAGATTCGAAAGCAAGACCCTTGTGTTTAAGAACCTAAGAATACTGCTGCTAGCCAGTTCTTCACAGTCTCAAGGAAGACACAAAATTGAATTGGGCACACGAATAGCATCTTATGATCAACAATACGAATCTGGATCCCGATACCTTGGAGACAAGAGCACAGGGGTATAAAATACATGTCCGAGTAGTGTTAATGTACCATTCAGAAATATGATCTCAGGGTCAGACGTCTCCGAAAGACGAATCCTTTTACCAGGACACTGATCATTCATGCAAATATAAATAACGGACACAGACACAGCACATGTCTCTGCGATATCGTAGTTTTTGCTCGGACCGGAACAAATCTCAATTCAAAAGCACTGACAAATTTAGGTGTATACGTACGATGCTTTCATGCATGCACATGACAGTTCTCCCACGTACGTCAATAAACTGAGTTCCCTTAACAGTGTGCAATTAGCGCACATGACAGTTCTCCACGTACGTCAATAAACTGAGTTCCCTTAACAGTGTGCAATTAGCAGGGTACGTACGTACCTTCGCCGCAGCCGAGCTTGGTCCCCTTGAAGGGCGTCCGGGTTCGGATGAACTCGAGCAGCGTCATGGAGGGGTCGACGTCGCCGGCGGCCACCTCATACCGCCGCCCGTTCAACGCGAACACCACCTTCTCCAGCTTCATTTCCCCTGCCACCGGTCTGCCGCTGAGTTCTAAGCTCTTGCTGCCAGCGTCGCGCTAATCGGATTGATGGAATCGATCGTGGTGAGCATGAGTCAGCTTGGCAGGGACTGGTTGGTGATATATACGAGAGTCGGGGCGCGAGCGTGGTGGGGCGGTGGAAGCTGGATTGGAGTTAACTGCTGGTTGGTTGCGTGACGGCGAGTGCCTTCTGCGCGCGCGCTAGCCAGCTCGGTAGGAGGGAGAGGAAAGCCCACATCGCCGATCGTGACAGCACGATACACGTGCCGATCTGCATTACTGAAGGTGACTATCTACAGTACTGAAGGTGACGATCGTATCGGAGAAAATGCATTATCGGCCCCCCCGGACGCGTCAACGGCAGAAACGGCCCCCGCGCGAAATCAAAGGCAAAAAAAGGCTCACGCCGCACCCCCAGGCCGCGTGCCGCTCCCCCAGGCCGCGGGAGGAGGCTGCCGCAGCCCCCACCGGCGGGAGGAGGGGTGCCGCTCCCCCAGGCCGCGGGAGGAGGCGTGCCGCTCCCCCAGGCCGCGGGAGGAGCCGGCCGCAGCCCCCAGCCGCGGGAGGAGGGTCTGCCGCACCCCGGGCCTGCGGGAGGAGGCGGCCGCACCCCCCACCCGCGGAGAGGGCGTTTCGGTGTGCAGCGAGAATGCCAGGAGCCACGGCGTTTGGCTTACGAGGGGAAACGCTCAACGAATTGGCAGAACAGAAACGTGTTTATGGCCAACGCTCAACGAGCTGGCGTTTGCTACGTTAAAAGAAATGCCAGCTTAGCTGGGGTTCGCCCTCGCAGACTTCACAATTCTTTAGTTTTTTTCTCCTGCTGCCATTTCCTGTATAATCCTCCCGTAATTTTCTCTCCATATTACTGCACCTTCTCATTTTCCTATATAAACCGAGACGCAGCTCAGGAGAGAAGAACACCTTCTTATGTCGAGAAGTTTTGCTTCAAAGCCGCCGCTCTAGGGCTCTTCGTAAGTGATAGCGAAGATGACTTCATGTAGTTTACGATTTGTTCCGTCATATTGTAGCCCCTGTTTACTGATTTCTATGTATCGAACTCTAGAATTGCATCGAAGAAACTTCTTAAATATTGTTCGCAAACTGGATCGTTACAAAATAACAAAGTAGTACTGTACAACCATCCGGAATAAATAAACAAATAGAGCGATCAACGGCCTCTTCCCCTCTTGTGTCTAGGTGGCATGTGATCTGAAGGGAAAGTAAATTGTTCACGCCGCATCGGGTTTGTCCGGAGGTCGTACTGCGGAGTCTCTTGAGTCTCTTGAGTAGGTTCTGGCTGAGTATAAATTTGGCTATGCTCAATCTGACTTTGTGCAAATAAATTGTCTACCCAATTGTGGCCCGGGCCGTGGGACGAACCAGCGTCATAACCTCCCCCTGGAACAAGGGACTGGTACTGAAGTGTAGATTGCATCCATGGGGTCTCGACAGCAAAAGTGGCATCATCCTGTGAGGAATCATTCATATCCATTGTCTGAAAAATTATGGAAGTATTATTGCAAACTGAATTTTAGATAGAACGGCAACACTTAAGTATCAAAAATTTAAGATAACATACTCCGTGAGACCCTTGGGGCTGTTCGTCGGACGAATCCACAGTGAACTAAATTCGAAATTGATAATTGCTTAGTAATTATTTTTCATAACTCATCATTCATTTAATTTTGGTATGCAATAAATTAAGTGCACCTGAAGTCCTCGAGGACCTCGTGTGGACGACATTGGCTGTAGCGATGTGGCCTCACGTTCCTCGAACTACAAATGTTAGAATAAGGTATATGCAAACTCATACAGAAGATATATGGAAAACTTGACGTCATTTACAAAAGACATACCTTTCGAGGTGCACCACCCTCCGATGTCTGGCCCTCTGATGTCTGGCCCTCTGATGTCTGGCCTTGCTCGTGCGCCGAGTCGTACTATGTCAAACAAGTGAGCATTGCGTACTACAAAAATATACGTACAAAAATGGAGTGAGTGAGCTTCCGGTCATGTAGCGTACCTGCAGTCGTTTACCAGCTCGCGTAGATGACCTCCTCAAAAGTACGGTGTCTCCACGCACCTCGGACTGTTAAATGTAAGAAGTACGATTCAATTAATATCACATAGAGTATATGCGAAAAGGTAACCTCTAACATTTGAAATGGCATACGTCTCGACGTCCAGAAGCGGCACGTGTATCTACTGCCTCACTTGGTCGTGCAGACCTCAGCTCTGGCATGTTTGAATCGTGCGGTAGTATGTCGTCTGTCCGACCGCAGCTCAAAGTCTTGAGAATCCCTTTGGCATCCTCATACATATCCTTAATCTTCTGCAAAAGGGGATGGTCGCGATAACGGCTAGAGCGAAGTTCGGATGCGGCAGTATTGTGGATCCGCATGGCTCGATCAAACTGCATATGGAAGGTTATTTTTTGTCCTCGAGATGTCCATTTTTTTTAATCAAATACATGCCAATATTTGTAAATATTACCATGTCGTCACGGCGTGAAGCTCGGTACCGATCCGTCCCCAACCGTAGCTGATCAGCATGTGTGATGGTTGCTCGTCTCTCGGGTGGAGGACACGTGAGCCTAGTTCGGGTCCTTGGCACGTACCACCGCAGGTAGTCATCGTACGTGCTCTCGTCGTATTGCCTACGTATAACATAACAGTGTACTGACATGGAAGACAAAACATATGTTAGCTGAGTGTCACAAATTATTTACCTTAGTTCAGGGATGACCTCTTGTGCAGCCAGTTGTCCCACATTTCCTTCCACCGGTGTTGTGTCATTGTCCAATCATCGTCCTTCCTGCCTTTCTTACCTTGCCTGCATTTGAAATATGAAAAGTACCGGTTAGTATAATAAATTTGCAAGCACAAGCAGAATTGTTGTGAAGTTCGAAACGTACTCATGGATTTTTTTGGAGAGTTCTCTGGTAGCTGCTGGAGGCACTTCCTGGAATAGACCAAACTGCCTCATGACGCGTTGTGGTGCATATGGCTCTACCATGTTTGAGAACACCAGGTGACAGGTGGTCAGCCAATAATGCACGTCCCTTCTGCACTGGATGGACAAACCATGAGGTGCTACAGTGAAGACATGGTTATTTGTCCATGGGAACCATATCACCCCATGGTGGTCCATCATCTCGAACTCCTGATGGTACGCTGGATAGCAACGTGCCGACACGTCCCGAGCCCAGGCAAGAGTCGCACCTGTCCACCGAGTGCCCATGGTGGGCCCATCAATGGCGCTCTGCCCTATGGGATACGGGTGGATCGCTTCAAACATCTGGGGCCGTCCAACGGGGAAGTGCTCCCAAGACCACAACTGGAGTAAAGTATGGCATACGCACAGTACCGGCTCTTTGCCCCTCTTGCGGGACGTAGCATCACACAACCCCCTGTACGTGGCACAGAGTACTGCAGATCCCCAGCTGTATTGAGGAGCGTCCCCTAGGGGGGCATCAGCTAAAGCCTCTGCAAGGTGGATGTAGCTTGGATATACTATATGACCGTTGGAGTTGGGGAACATGAACCAACCAAAGAGATATAGCAGATATGCAACCAAATATGTCCTGACAAGCTCCTCGTCTGCATCCACGGGGCATGTGTGAAACCTCCTAAGCCAACTCTTTGGGACACCTCGCGGAAGGTCTCCTTTCTCCGTTCGTGGAATCTCCTCACCAAATCTGGCAGCCAAGTGCTCCATCCAGTCAACTCTACGTGGAGGTGGGACAATTGCCTCTCCGCTAACAGGCAACCCAGTGATCATAGAAACGTCCTGGAGAGTCAACGTCATCTCTCCCCAACGAAAGTGAAAAGTGTGAGTCTCCGGTCTCCACCTGTCCACAAGAGCACTCAGCAGAGACGCGTCCAAAGTGAAAGAGTGGCCGGTCGAGAGCATCCTGGCGAATGGCAGAAGCCCAGTATCTCGAAGGAGTGGAACGAACCGCTCGTCAAGGGGCCAGTGTGACCTCGGAACCCTTAGCACGAACGTTGGTGGAATGTCGACATCAGTTCCCAGCCAAGAGTGGCACCGATGGTGATCATCGTAGTAGTGTTCCAGTAGTTCTGGTAGTGCAGCCATGTGCTGCAAAAAGAAGTGTACTGCCAATTAGCGAACATTAAAACATTAAAACATAAATAAAAGAAGGCATTACGTATGTACAAACAGAACCTCATAACTGCTAACATTAAAACATTAAATAAAAGAAGGCATTACGTATGTACAAACAGAACCTCATAACTGCTAACATTAAAACATTAAATAAAAGAAGGCATTACGTATGTACAAACAGAACCTCATAACTGCTAACATTAAAACATTAAATAAAAGAAGGCATTACGTATGTACAAACAGAACCTCATAACTGCTAACATTAAAACATTAAATAAAAGAAGGCATTACGTACGTACAAACAGAACCTCATAACTGCTAACATTACATGAAAATAGGTACTTGAGACATTACATGAGAGTACGTACATGGAACATTACATGAGAATATTGCTGAAAACAGCCGTGGAGAACTAGTTACGGGACGAAGCGCTTGGTTTGTTGGGGCAATCCTTCTTCCTGTGTCTAGCACTCCTACATATCGTACATGTGCGGGGTTCTCCGATTTGGCTATCGTCCATGTCATTCCTGAACCGCCGAGTATGCCGGCGACCCTTCTTTTGCTGCTTCAGTGATGCAT
The DNA here is from genome assembly GCA_019208055.1 of Stipa capillata. NCBI lineage: Eukaryota > Viridiplantae > Streptophyta > Magnoliopsida > Poales > Poaceae > Stipa > Stipa capillata. The sequence goes on from JAGXJF010003479.1 coordinate 279,031, forward strand.
TCGGCACCCACTCAACTTGGCCAGCCCAGACATCCTTGTAACTCATATGAAGGCCGTAGGAGTAGAACTCGCTGCTCCATGTCGCAAGTAGATGGTGAATGTTGAAGTATGGCGAGACGTATTGTTGCGAACCCTGTTTCAGGTGTGCACACGCCGTATACACATGCGAGCAAGGGTAGTGCAGAAGCTTCGGCTTGTTACATGTGCATGCGCACACGGTAGCGTCAAGCTTGACCTCGTGCTTCCTGTCACCTCTAGCGTGGCTGTTCACATGCTTCCTGCGCAGACGGATCTCATATTTCCTCCGCAAGCCATCAACAACTCGAATGTCATGCTTCTGAGATTTTTTAATTTTCATATCCATATATCTCTGCATGACCTCGGACCATTCCTTGCCTTTCTCCATGTTATCTTTCGCAGCCCTGGATCTATTATCAAAGTATGCAACAGTCCGGGACCATGATTCATCAACGATGGCAGTGATAGGGAGACAGCGAACACCTTTTAGCACGCCATTGTAACCTTCTGACATGTTGGTTGTCATTATTCCGTACCTTCGACCCTCCGTGTCATGAACCAACGCCCACTTCTCCATCTCGGGAGCGTACTTGCTGACCCACTCCGAGAGAGTCCGGACTCTTCTACTGGGCCCAGCACGGGGATGCAATGGTTGTTCACCTTCAACCGGAGCTTCCCCACTGTAATGGGCCGTTGCACTCTCCAGTACGCTCCAGATCTCCAGAAACTTCCGCAGCTGGTTTTGCATGCACATCTTCTTGAAATTTTTCATAAGTTCCTTGTTTCGGAACTTTCCGAAGAAATTGGCCGCTAGATGCCGCATGCACCACCTGGATTCAAGATCGCTCCACCTGTACTGCTCAACAATAGTATTTCTGATTGTGTTGATTGCATAGAGCAGCCCAGCATTGCGATCAGTAATGAGGCATACGTGAGGAATATCTCTGACAACTGACAGCTTTAGATTTATGAGGAACCACAGCCAGCTATCTGAGTTCTCGCTCTCAACGATTGCATATGCAACGGGAAGCACTTGATCATTCGCATCAGCTGCCATCGCTATTATTAATGTCCCCCTGTACTTTCCCGTGAGGAAGGTACCATCAATTGACAGCACGGGACGACAATACTTGAATGCCTCGATGGTTTGACTGAAGGCCCAGAATACACGATCAAGTATGAACCGACCAGGTACTCCATCAGGATGTGGCCTGTCAGACTTGTTTATGTACGTGCCAGGGTTTGCTTCAGCTATCTGATGCAGCAATCGGGGGACATAATTATACCCCTCCTCAAATGTCCCGAACATCCTCTCGATCACCTTCTGTTTGGCACGTCTGACCATGTCGTAGCCGACCGGAAAACCAACTTCGTCGGCCACTGTTGCCATCAAAGCTTTTGGTCCCACCGAGATATCTTGCGACACTACGTGGTGCACTTTTTCAGCCACATAAGCAGCACTCACGTTACGGTGCCTTGTTAATGGCTCAGATAGCTCGCATGTGTGGTCTATCAAGACTGTTATCTCAAAATCCGTTGAAAGGCCCACGTGCTGGGTCGCACGGATTCTTGCTGGACAATTAGGTCGTGTGCATACAACCTTCAGACATTGAGGATCTGATCTTTTGGATTTGTATTCACGACTTATGGAGACAGCATACTTTGTAATGGCGGTCTTCACGGCCTGCTTGGTTGGAAAACGTTGGCCAACCATGAGAGTGCTCTCATCAAATCCCCAGCGTGAATTGACGTCACGGGAGATCACTAGGTTCTGTATTGTCAATTCATCCATTTCTTCCACAGTAGCTATTTGAGCACCGCCTTCACCATCACCTCCATCCTCCTCGCTACCTTCAGATTCTTGCTCGCCATCTTCATCTGAATCCAACTCGTTTGCCATGGTAGGCAAGACTTCGAATAAGTCTACACGAGCGGACCAGAATGGACCTGCGTCTTCGTTACTGACTAACTGTCCTTCTTCTTCATGTCTGGGGTTGTCCTCCGTCGCCGCCAGCACTATTTCATGACCTCTTTCTGTAGTACCAGGTTGTAGCTCAAGTGCTGCACTACATCCTTCATCACGATCAACAAATTGAACGTATACCATTGGCCGACCGTACATCGCGGCTCCAGGAGTGCTGACAAGTCTCATGTACCCAGCCCATGACACAGTGCCGGTGACCTTGTGTAGTTCCCACAAGGGTTCGATGACCCGTCACCGTGACTTCTACATGTCACTGCCTCAATGACAAGCTTCTTACGCGCTGTCTCCCCGGTCAAACTCTCGCCGTATGCACCTCCTTAGTTCGGACATACTAATCTCCACCAAACCTTCTATTCGTGCAACTTTGAACTGACATTGCGACAGATCGAGCCCATAAGGCCCGTCCCGAATTACGTTGCCACCGTAAAAGACTAACAATTCATTCATTGTACCTACGTACGCATAAAACATAGATTACAAACATTATTACAATTTTTAGTATAATAAATGTAATACTAATACAATTCCGTACGACAAATAATAATAATAATACATCTAAAAAAATTATCGTTACTACAGTATTGCAGCAGTATCATCTGCAGTACTGCTACAGTGACACGTACAGTGAAGCTACATTGCCATCTACGTGACATCTACAGTGATGCTACAGTATCATCTGCAGTACTGCTACATTGACATCTACAGTGATGCTACAGTGACATCTGCGTGACATCTACAGTGATGCTACAGTGTCGTCTGCAGTACTGCTACATTGACATCTACAGTGATGCTACAGTGACATCGACGTGACATCTACAGTACTGCTACGTGACATCTACAGTGATGCTACAGTGCATCTACAGTGCATCTACTAATTATTCCCTAATTAACTTTTTTTTCCAACACGAAACAAATGATGGCTGTTAATATAGATTACTTCAATTAACTAATTAATTATTATGTAATACAAACATTATTTTGTGCGGTCCACAAAATAAACTAACGTCATCATATGAATTCTACATATCAACATATTATCCGGTCTCTATATCACAAATAACAAGATTGCGTTCAAATTTATACCACTGTAAATACATACTAAACATTGTGTACATCGTGCCAATTAATATTTTCCCTCCCACAAAATAACCTAAAACATCACATTTAAGGTTGCATATATGTCATATAGCAAAGAAAGTAACATGCTAATTTTCGACTAACCAAACAACTAATCGGCAACTTGCATGCGAAATTTTCTTACCTCTACTTCTATATCTCGACTTGATTTATTTTTTCTTCAACTGCTGCAACCTGATTTCACACCCAAAATCTACAAAAATCCCTCCAAAGTTCTAACTCCTCTTCTTGTTCTTCTCTGCTGCTCACTTGAGAATGCAAGTTCTCATACAAGAATGCCACTGCGAAGATTCCTCAAAACTCTCTGATCTCTACATTTCGAATAACAATAAGATTGTGTTCAAAATTTATACCACCATAAGTACGTGCTAACCATTATTCTAATTAATATTATCGGTGCTAAAAAATAATCTAAAACATCACTTGAGTGCATGAGATATAACAATGAAAATAACGTGTAGCATACTAATTTCCGACTAACCTTGTTCTTCTCTGCTGCTTACTTACGAATGCCAGGAGGAAGAGAGTGTTAGGAGCAAGAGAAATGAGAAGAGAGGAGAGGCAGAGAATGAGAAGTGCTGGCAGAGAATGTTAGAGAGATGAGAGGGAGCTGGTTCTCGGGTTATAAAAAGAGAACTGACGCGAGGAAGCTCTCCAGCCTTGGATGCTTGCGGTGGATGAGAAACAGCAGAGCTTTGCGGTGGATTGGATGGAAAACAGCAGAGCGGGAAAAGGCACCGACAGCGCGGGCACGAACTCCAACGCGGAAGCAGCGCAACACACGGGCACGAACTCCAACGCGGAAGCGCAGCGTTTCTCTCCGCGGGGGGTGCGGCCGCCTCCTCCCGCAGGCCCGGGGTGCGGCAGCCCCTCCTCCCGCGGCTGGGGGCTGCGGCCGGCTCCTCCCGCGGCCTGGGGGAGCGGCACGCCTCCTCCCGCGGCCTGGGGGAGCGGCACCCCTCCTCCCGCCGGTGGGGGCTGCGGCAGCCTCCTCCCGCGGCCTGGGGGAGCGGCACGCGGCCTGGGGGTGCGGCGTGAGCCTTTTTTTGCCTTTGATTTCGCGCGGGGGCCGTTTCTGCCGTTGACGCGTCCGGGGGGGCCGATAATGCATTATCTCCCGATCGTATCTCTCCGGAAAGGCCCAGAGTAAGCACGCTGATTTTCGAAACAAAAACAATATGCAAACCCCAAAAATCGTACGTCGAGATCTTTTATATTATCATCTTTTTGCGGACTGTAACGAGGGTGCACCAACTTGACGCGAGGTGACGACCACCGGCAAGGCGTATACACGGGGCTTCTGGGGGACGGGCCGGAGTTTATCTTGGGGAGGAGACAGCGCCATGTGGCTTGTGCGGCATCGACAGGATCACAGGAATAATTAGGAATTTACCACTTCGTTTATTTTATTTGATGATGAACTTATTTTCCAGAGCAATCGGGGGTTTGTGCTGTTTGGAGGAGGATGAAATTTGTCGAGGAAGCAATGAACTCAGGTAGATTTGGCATATGACATTAGATTGTTTTGATTTTGCATCTGATTTCTACCGAAGGTTAGATGAGAATGGCGACCACAACAATACGAGCATTAGGTTGTTGTGAGTTTTGGAGAAGCAGTCATAAATATGAAAGATTAGCTTGCAGCATCCGCCATTGGTTTAACCGTCTGACTGCGATCCGACTATACACAGACGTCTCGGCTATTACGGAATGGGTAGGTTATACTAGTACAAATAAAAAAAAATTTACCACATTGAACAAGAACAACTACAGGTTTAGATCATAAGATTACTTCTAGATGCTAGAGTAGTAGAAGTAGAGTTGATGAAGTAGAGCAAATGATCTAGGGTATCAACTAGAGGTGGAAAGGGGGAGAGTGAATAGAGATTAACAAAATTTTATCCTAAATTATAGATTCTTCATTAATTAGCTATAAGATCTTTAATGCAATCCTAAGCAAAACCTGACATGCTAACAGACAAGGATGACAATGTGGAAAGTAAAGCAAGTGGTAGAAGCAATCAAGTGAAGACACGAGGATTTGTCGTCGAAAATTGGATTCTTGGCGAATCTTATGTTTTCCTTGAGGAAGGTTGATCCAACGATCACAGCCGGCACTGAATCGTGCTCTTCCCTCAGAGGCTTGATGAAGTGAAGCATCCCTTTTCACTTTGTAGTTCTTGACATCGCAGTAGGCAACCTCCTAACCCTCACAAACTTCTTGGGGCTCACTACCTCAAGAATCACCTGCACTGACGGGCGCAAAACGACAATCGTTCACGGGTCCCGAACCCGTCAGTAACCTCCTGTCAGTGGAAGTTATACTTCTACTGACGAGCGCACAGACCGTTAGTAGAGATAGACTTTCACTGACGGGTGTATACGGCCCGTCAGTAGAAAGCCCTCTAGCGCTACCCAGGCGGCATCTTGAGGGGACTTTCACTGACGGGCGGGAAAATTTCGCCCGTCAGCGATATGTGGTTGCTCTGACGGGTATATTGTAGGCGCTCGTCAGTGAAAGTATTATCATACATTTTTTTTAAACAAATCTGAATAGACAATATGAAGCAATTAGTATTCATATCTGAATATAGCAATTAGCATCACAAATATTAAGCATATATAGCAATTAATATCACAAATATTAAGTACATCCAAGCTAGTTTACAACGAATTAAAACGACAAACAAATGAATTTAACAATGTTTATTTTCACTAGCCCTACTCTAGGTCTATGACGCTTGGCTAGTACTTCCAGGGCGGTGGTAAGCGGGTAATTGAACTCCTGCGTAGAAATCACCGCTTGGCCGAATGACTTCGTTGTTGATAATGTACGCGAAGGTCTTCTGGATGCGGGAAAAGTTCTTCCTCCAGTCATACTTATCGTTGGCCAGGTCGTGTATGAAATTATTGAATTGATCCTGACTCCATTGCGGGTTGTGGGATATGACGAACGCGTCTATGTGAGCGCAGATGTAGTACCCACATGTCACGCTACCTTCCGGCTGTTGCCTGCAAGGGAGGTTGAATTTGTGGATCAGCTTTTTGCTCTTGCATTCTGCTCCTCCCCCTCACAAGTTGTATTCCCAAAAGGCGGCTTCCAAAACTTTCTTAATTCCTGAGTAGTCCCGCTTGACACTTCTTTGAGAATCAAAATAGTATATCATTCTGGAAGGCTTGTGGATGACAATGAGGATCCAGTGATTGCTGCGTAAAAGGTAACGAATGAATATAACAGACAGGGATACGTGCTTAAGAAAAGCAAACTAGGCACGGTAGTAAGTAACTTACGGGGGTTTGTAGGACATGAGTACGTAGTCCTTGTCCTTATGGTATATCAATGACTCAATGATGAAATTTATTAGGACCGGCTTCGCTTCTCGTATATAGTAGTCGTTCATGATGACCGGATCCATTATTTCAAAAGCGCAGTTGGGCAGACACCTACACTCTTGGGCTTGGTGAAGCGTCCACAGCCTGACGAGCATGGTGTCGAGCCGGAAGAGATTAAACAACATAAAGATATCTTCAAAATTGATGTCGAAGGTGTCATACTATCTGTCCAGGAAGAAACCGTAATCTTTTGACACCTCGACCTTAAAGTGTAGTTTATAATCATCCCGATTCCGTACCTCATCATGATTGTGTCATGGAGAAATTTCATCTGTGCGAGCAACCTCTACACCTCATCATCTGGGAGCAAGGGCTCACCTGCCTCGTACACTACTCGTCGAGGCTTCTTGACAGTTTCGGCAGATATCTGGAAGGATAAGGTTTTTTTCTTGCTTTCCTTGCTTGCCTCCTTCACAGCGGTGCCGCCCCATTTGTGTGCTCTTTTTCTTTTCCTCTCCGGCTCTGGAGAGGAGGCCCTCTTGCCTCCCATCAACGCTTCGCCCATTGCAGCATTGAGCGTGCTAGGAGATAAGACCTTCTTTCCTGCTGCCTTCGGGTCATGTTGATGCTTGGAGCGCCTTTCACGGGGCGGCGAGTCCGTCTTGGGTTGCTCCTCCTCCTGGGACGGAAGGATCGTCGTGTGTTGTTGCTCAGCAAGATCGTCGTCCCGATCATCGAACGAAACGGGCGTACTGCACAGGCCGAGCAGAGACGGGCCGGCTCCGGTTGATGGAGAGGGGATGGTTGATGTACTAGGAGAGGACACCCCGGGGATAACTATCTGACTCTTCGGCCACAGGATGTAGTACCCCTTGCAGTCTCCTAACTTCGTGACACCCTCTTCAGGGGTGACAGGGACTGTGACGTCACTGAACTCGGCGACGACGCGGTTCACCTGCACCCTCGCCATGTGGGAAGGTATAGCAGCGTTGTGGCATGTCGTGCCCCCTACTGTTGGGAAGAATAGGTCGTGTGCAACTGTCTTCTTCACGCCGGGCAAAGGGATAGTAAGGTGGCATTTTGTTGGGCCCTGTATAATAAACAATATGTCGTACCCATTGTTATCCGCACAATGCTGTGAATTAGAGCCCTCATACAAGTGATTCATGGTGGCGACGAAGCTTACAGTGATGTCTTCGACTGGACTTGGCGACTCGGGGACGATGTCACAGGCTGAGGCGTAGTTGCTCCATCCAGCTGGATAGGACCCCTGATGTCCATGAGGATGCACAGGTGGACGAGATGCATCGCGGGTGTCGTAGCCTCTAGACTCTAAAAATTCTTGCACCATCAGCTTGCCAGCCTCCTAGGCTGCCCTTATCATCTCTTGCATAAGAGATGTTTGCCTTCCTCTCCTCTGGCGGGCAGTCTCGCAGTCTTGCGGAAAGACTTCGTCCCAGATAGCCCCGCTCCCGATCCCTCAGACACGCCTTGTCTTCTCCCTCGTTCCTAGAGCCTTCGAGAGATGGTCTTCCCACCTCTCACTATGGATGGAGTCCTGGCAGCTCTCAGTCTGCTGGGACAGCTGCTTCTGCAAGGGAAACGACATAAGGTACGGGCCGTTAGTGTATTGGAAGCACAACAGTACATTTGAAGAAGACATTGGGTTTAGATCATACCAAACGTTCGAAAACCACCTGAAACTCGGGGTTCGTAATAATTGGTGACTCAGTGGTTGGGTCAGAAACTGTGTGCGCCCTCGTCCAAATCTGGACGCGTTCCTGCTCGATATTGGTGAAGGGAACCGGTTTGCCAGCCGCTATCAGCGCGGCGTCCTCTTTGACCCAGATCGGTCTCTTCCCTGGAACACCTCAGCTACCAAGGTGGTGGGGGAATTTGTTATTCACGCGTAGCTCCTTCCCCCGGCGACTCTTCTCCTTGAATGCGTCACTCTTCTTGTCAGTAACGAACTCCTCCCAGTGTTCGAGTTCTATCTTTGGCCATTTACTTTTAATTGCAGTTTCAAAATTAGCGTCTAGCAGCTTTGTTGCTTCATATCGCCATGTCCTTAGAGCAGCACACATGATGCTATCGGCTTTCCTCTGCACTCTTTCCTTGTCAGCCTCTGGGATAGCGTACTTATCCCACAGCTTGTCGAACATGACCTTTTTCTGGGCGTCGGTCATTTTCTTGAAGTGCCGGCATGTGATCCTGACGTGCTCGCGTACAATGCACACGCAGGTGTTGCTGAACGACCTCGCAGCCTTCTCGGGACTTGCAGGAACACCTGTTACGCCGACTCGAGTGATGACGAATGTCTCGTTCGTCAGCTGGTTCCCTCCTCTAAGTTTGTACCGTCTCTTCGGCTTCGATGGTGCTGCTGACGACGGCTCCTGTTCTTTCGATCCCGACTCGCTAGACCGAGAATCGTCAGACAAGCCAGACGCACTCTGTTCATGTCGCGCCGAGGGAGGTGCAGGTACATTGGCCGGCTCGACTACTGGTTCACTGGCCGACTCGACTCTGGTTCACTGGCCGGCTCGACTGCTGGTTCACTGGCCGGCTCGGGGGCTGTTTCATCGTTTCGCGGCGGGGCGTCAATCGGGGCCACCACGTCTACGCGGGCTAGTTTCTGGGTTGGCGAGGAGTCCATTTCTGATTAAGAAACTTCTGTGACTACTAGCCGAACAAAACAAATAGAAGATATCACACTTCTACAGTTTAATACTTGATTCAGAGCCATTTTGTTTACTACTAGCCACACAAAACAAATGTATGCAATCTAGTATTGTTCTTCATTTACAATGGCGAGACATCATGTTTTCTTCTTCCTGTGAGAACATCTCCCAAACAACCGGTATATATGTACAATACACAAACATGTTGACATGCAGAGCCTAGTGAAAAAAACCTAAAATTCATTCCACATGACAATTCGACTAATACAAAGGCAAGATAGAATAGCTTGGCTAAACAAAAATACCTATTGTGATATCAAGGAATGCCAATTGTGTTTTCTTTGATATGAGGTATTATGGTCCTCACCTTCAATCCCCAGTCTTCCACAATAGGCAAAAGTCAATTAACTAGTCAAAAAACTGCTGGTTGTTATTTCTAACATGAAGGCATTTAAATGGGCCACATAACGAAGATATTTTTCAGTTGAACTCCCACCATAGGTGAACTAATCGGTCCACAAAACATCTTTTGTTCTTTCAACTATAACAGGATAAAATAGACAAAGAATTCTATTCTGAGTTTCTAACTAAACAGCATGACTGAAACGTTGCACAATTGTACCAATGGAACTAAAATATTGGCACTCTTCACAGACTTGCAAGAATTCTAACATGACATTGCAAATTCAGTTCAGCTTGACACACTTCTAGAGAGGTGAATACACAAATTTACACATCATTCACATAGACCAATCACAGATTCACAAAATGCACAAATATACTCTCAATTTCTGCTAGCAATCGCAATGCACAAACCTTCGGGAGAAGGGAGAAGGCAGCCGGGGACGAGTAGCTCAGGGAGTATGAGCTCGGGAGGAGGGAGAGGCAGCCGGGACGACTAGCTCGGGAGGAGGGAGGTGGCCGGCGCACCAAATGCAGGAGGAGGCAGCTGGGGACGAGTAGCTTGGGTGCGACGGGCCTCGGTGGGCAGCGGCGCGGCCGGGGGCTCGGGCGGAGGGGGGGCTCGAGCGGCGGCGCGGCAGCCTAGCGGCGGGGCTAGGGCACGGGCTCGCGGCTGGTTCAAAATTGTACGCGCGAGAACAGCCAAAATTTCGCAAAGTCCCCATTATATAGTCTTGCAACTCCACTGACGGGCGATCCCAAGAAGCCCGTCAGTGGAAGTTTGCAAAGCTTCGCTGATGTACTTCCACTGACGGGCGATGACAAGTTGCCCTTCAGTGGAAGTCTACTTGCACTGAACGTTGATGTACTTCCACTGACGGACGTGGCACATGGTCCGTCAGTGGAAGTGGACTTACGCCGAGCGCTGATGTACATGCACTGACGAGCCATTTGGAACCTCCCGTCAGTGGAGATTTTTTAGGGTTTGAGAACCGGATGTCTGTTCCGGATGTTCCGGATGGCTGTTCCGGATAGTTTGTATTTCCACCAAAAGTGAACTACATAATTGAGCTAGTTTCACATTTAATTTGATGTCGAGATTTACAAGCTTATCATTCATCCTGCGCTATTAAGTTATTAAATTATTGTTTCTTTCATGTACTACTAAATTATTGTACTTCCCTTGTTTTACATAGTCCCGAACATAACCATTCAATTCATCAAAATGATATTATTACACATTGAGGTTAGTTCTGAATTGATCGAAAAGCTAGGTTTTGTCGTCTTCGACACGCTTCTCAATAGTACTTCTGATCTTCTTGCTAGTATACGTCAGTCATTCGCCGTGACTGCGTCTTATGTAGGGGCACGCATCCTGAGTACCTTTGCGCCTCTTGCTCGTTCGTTCATCCACATCTTCTTCTTCTGTGTCCAGATCGTCAAATTGGTCGTAGTCCTCTTCGTCAATTACACCATCGACTCCGACAATACTCCTTTTCCCCTTCCTCACGACAACGCGCTTCTTATTCTTTGGGTCTGCTATGTAGAAGACTTGGGTGAGTTGTTTGGCTAATACCCATGGCTCATCTTTGGGACTGATTGATTTGACTTATCGTGACTCCATAGGGATCGGTGGAGGTATAACCATGGTACTAGTATTCATATCTTCGATTCTGACATCTTTCGCCCATCTGACACGAAACATGGGGATCTTGGTCACGGTGTAGTCAAGTTCCCAGATCTCTTCGATCACGCCGTAGTACCTACACTTCTTGCCCTGATGACCAGTTCTAGACTCCTGCGTTACACCGCAGTTCTGGTACGTACTACGCCGATCTTAAGCCTCGGTATAGAATGTGTATCCGTTGATATCATACGATTGCCACGTCACGACTTTGCTATCGGGTTCTTGTGACAACATTCGGACGGTTTCTTCTTCTCCATTTGTTGGCTCCCTTTCATACCGGTAGTCCTTTAGCCACCTGGAGAACTTTGCGTTATGCTCTTTCGTGAGTGCAACTGTGCCCTTTTTCGGATTCGCTTTGCGCGACTATTTCATGTGGATCTGAATATAAGGCCGTACCACAGCTAAGTGTTGCAACACCATGAAACGTGCTCTGTTGTAGTCATCTGATCTTTCCGATCGATACATATGTAAATTTTTATGCCCGATCGCACCTTTACCGTCGAGCCTGCCTGTGTGCCGTGAAACTGGAACACCTATAGGTTTTTGATCACGCATGTAATCCGTGCAGAACTCGACGCCCTCTTCGGTAGCATAGCCTTGGATGATGCTACCTTCCGGATGCGCTCCGTTACGAACGTAGCGCTTGGTAACCCCGTTGTACCTTTCAAACGGGTACATGTTGTGCAAAAACACGGGACCAAGGTCAAGTATCTCCGGGACGATATGAATCATGAGATGTACCATGACATCGAAGAATGCTGGAGGGAAATACATCTCAAGTTCGCATAGTATGACAATGATCTCGGCCTTCAGTTTCAGACAGCGTTGCACCGTGATTGACTTCTGACAGATAGTGTTGAAGAAGTTACAAAGATCCGTGATAGTCTTGCGGACACCTAGCTCCATGATACCTCTAATTGCAACAGGCAATATCTATGTGATCATCACATGGCAGTCATGAGACTTCATGCCAATCAGTCGGTGAGTCTTCATGTCAACAAGTTTTCGGATGTTTGCCGAGTAACCCGAAGAAACTTTGACACCGTAGAGGCATTCGCAAAAGCTATGGAGCTCGTCTCTACTCAAAGTGTAGTAAGCAGCAGGACAGCTGGTCTTGACTCTGACACTATTCTTCCTCGTCTTGGTCGTTTTTCTGGTTGTACACAGCTCGTGTCTTATATTCATGTGTTGCATGTCTGCTCGTGCCTTCGGTCTATCTTTTGTCTTCTCCAGAATGTTGAGCAAGAGACTAAGCAAGCTGTCGTAGACTTTTTTTTTATATGCATTACATCAATGCTGTGACGTGTGTCTAGGTGAGGCCAGTAAGGCAATTTCTAAAAAACAGATTTCCTTTTCCACATGCCCTTTAGCGGTGGTTGTTTCTTTCCTTTTCCTGGCTCAACCTCCTCGATTTCATTCAAGAGATCATAGATTTCTTGTCCGGTCTTCTCGCGAGGCTTTGGACAGATTTCTTTTGTTCCGCCGAACCTTTCCGTGTCCTCTCTCCATAGGTCATTCATGGTCAGCCACATTCAGTGGCCCATGAACACGATTTTTCTAGAGCCCTCTAAGAAAACACTTGTGGTTTCTTCCATGCACTTAACACATGCTTCGTATCCTTTGGTGCACTGACACGCGTTGTTCCCGTACGCGGGATAATTTTGCACCGTTGTGAACAACAAGCCTTTCAGAGTGAAGAACTCTTCTTTGTCCACGTCCCAGACCTGAGCCCCTTCTTCCCATAGCGTAGCTAGTTCGTCCTTCAGTAGTTGTTGATACACATTAAGATCCATTCTAGGTTGTTTTGGCCCTTGAGTGAGAATAGATAGGTGCATGTACTTCCGCTTCATGCACAACCATGAAGGGAGGTTATAGATCCAAAGAACAACGGGCCATGTGCTGTGTCTGCTGCTCATGTTGCCGAATGGATTTATTCCGTCCGTACTCATACCAAACTTGATATTCCTCGGATCACTACCGAAATCTGGGTATTCCGCGTCGATTGCCCTCCACTAACAAGCATCAGCTGGGTGTCTCAACACCCCGTCCTTTCTTCGCCCCTCTTCGTGCCAACGCATCAGCTTTGCCTCCTTCTTGTTACCGAATAAACGCTTCAGACGGGGGAGGACTTGAAGGTACCATACAACCTTTGCAGGGGCACCACTCATCACTTCATCCTCATCATCGTCTTGGTTTCTACCCCGCTTATATCGAGATGTGTTGCACACCGGACATTTGTGCAGCTCTCTATACTCTTTGCGATAAATAATGCAGTCATTCCAACAAGCATGTATTCTCTCTACATCCAATCCAAGGGGGCAGACCACCTTCTTGGCTTTCTAGGTGCTCGTAGGCAACATGTTCTCCTTTAAAAAAACCGTCGCAAGGTAAGCCATTGTCTCATCGAAGCTTGCGTCCGGACAGTTGTGGGCGGTCTTGATCCTTAGAAGTTCTAGCGTGACTGAAAGACGTGTGTGCTCAGGATCGCAACTGCGATACAGTGGTTTTGTCGAGTCTTCCATCAGTTTCGCAAACTTTGCAATCTCTCTTTCATCCTCGGGGTCTTCGACCACCTGGTCCGCCATGTGACTGTCCCTTTCAGCCAAATTGTTCCCCGTCTCTCCCGTCAAGTCTTCCCTACATTCAAAAATGTGGTCTTCATCTTCTTCTGCGTCTTCATGTATGTACTCTTCTTCTAAACATTCAGGAGTAGCTAAAATCTCCACCTCCTCACCGTGACTTGTCCAACGTGTATAACCTTCCATGAAACCTCGAGTCAACAAGTGTAGCTGCAACATACCTCTCCCTGAACATTATCGTGTTCGTGCATACACAACACGGACAACACATCTTGTTCGCACCGTTTTTCTCCCTATCTTCCTCGGCCACATCTAGAAACCCATTCAAAGTATCGACGAAACTCCGTGTTGCCCTTTCGCTGTACATCCAACTTCGATCCATCGATCCCTACAACAACAAACTGATTGATTATAGTCCAAATTAACAAAATAAACACAAAATTTATTCTTTTCTTCCATGTGTTACATCGTACCAAAGAGAGCTCGCTAGCGCCATCAAGGATCGGACTCGAGAGCCTTCCGCATAGGGTAAGGAGAGAGAGGAGGGGAGGAAAGAGAGGGGAAAATGGGTGAAAAGGAGGAGGGAGGGTTAAAAAAGATCTAGATATAGATTGTATATCTAGGAGGAGGGAGAGAGGGAGAGAGGGAGGAGGGGAGGGGGAAAGAGAGGAAAAAAAGGGTGGAAAGGAGGAGGGAGAGGATTGAGAGAGATCTAGATTTAGATTGTAGTATATCTAGAAGGAAAAGGGAGAGAGGAGGGGGAGGAGGGCAAGGGGGGAGAAGGGGAGGAGGGGGAGAGCAGCCTAAATCGCCGGAGCTTGCAGCTGGCCGTGTGAGGCGCGCGAGTTCAACGGCCAGTTGCGGGCGCCTCCCCTGTTTATATAAGTGCAATATTATCACTGACGGGCACAACAAAGCCAACCGTCAGTGATAAGTATGACCTCGAAGACACTCCTGGAGCAACCTTCCACTGACAGGCGGAAATTAACCCGTCAGTGGAAATCCTATATTCACTGACGGGCACATTAGGACAGCCCGTCAGTGAAGGTTGATGTCAGTGGAGATGCCAAGTTCTGCCACTCTTCTTACTTTTACTGACGGGCGTGAGTTGTGCCCGTCAGTAGATGTTTGCTACCTCGCGTTCTTTATCACAATTACTGACGGGTCCGATCTCGCCCGTCAGTGTTTACTCTAATCATTGACGGGCCTCCTAGTGCCCGCCAGTGATTGTGATGTAGCAGAGGTGTTTTCTGAGGTAGTGGCTCTTCAAAATTGTCTCGAAGGCTCTCATAGACTCTTAGCCGTCTAGGAGACGTCAATATCCAAGAGTAGCAAGTTGTGGATGATCTGCTTTGATGTGTGAAGTCTTGCTTGATGCTCAACTAAGATTTTCTCACAAAGATCAAAACTTGGGAACTTGAGGAAGGTGGAGGCAAAGGCTTGAGAGTAGGAAATAATTTAGCAAGAGTTATTTTTGCAAAGAGGGAGAGCGGCATATATAGAGAGCCTCTCAAAATCTAGTTGTTATGCACATTTGCGCACATCTCAGATATTCTGAGTTCAAACCCAGAGATTCGAAGATTCGAAACAACGGCTATATGACTAGTCTGGAATAGATCTCGCATACCTCGAGAATCACCTCGAAGGTTCCAACAAATTCAAAAACACATGACTGTCAAGATCAAAGTCTGATGTAGGAAGTTTTGACTAGAACTCAGACACTCCAAAATTTTAGATATGTCTCAATTGAGGACTTTCCAAAGACTGACCTCTGAGATTCCGGCATGACAATTGGAGGTTTTGAGATTTCAAATGCCTCAAATGAGGTCTGATTAGTGTGAACACCCTCATGTGTATAAAGCTTGTAAGTGAGGTCAGTGAAGACCATCATCTATAAAGTGAATTTTTCTCATCTCATGCATGCATATAGATCATCCAAAAACGAGCTAGCTCAAAAGAACCCTACAATTTTGACATAAAATCAACCTGAATACAAATTATGCAACCAACTTAACCCAATATTCATCTTAACAATTTTTGTGAGTCCTAAATATTGCAGAGAAGCACTACAAAGACTTTCAAATCATTTGAAATTGAATTTCATATTTAAACAAATATTTTCCAAAATATTTTCATTCGGATAGAACTAAATTTCATTCAGACAGAACTGAAAAAGGTTAATTAAGTGAATTTCCACTTCCCAAAATTTTGTAAAATTTTATATCTAAGAGTTATTTATACCCTTGAACTCAAATAGAAATTTTTGAACACTTGTAGTTCAAACCCCATTTTAAATAATTTTGTACTTATACTCAAATGGCAGTTTAAATTAAAATATTTTAATCCGAGAAAATTTGTGGAGGATATATATATCCTAAGAATCCTCAATATATTTTTTCCAAATTCTAAAACTCAAGTTTGAGTCGTATTTGAGCTAACCCTATATCTGAACCGAAAATAAAATAAAAATAAAAAAGGAAAAGGGGCTCACCTCTTGGGCCGGCTTTGGCCCACCTCTAGAGCTGAGGCCCACCATCAGCATCAGCACATCCGTGTTCACACCTTCGCTATTTTCCTCTTCCTCCACATGAAGGCGCCCCCGCCCAGCTCGCCATCTCTCCTTCTCTCTTTGACCTGCGGGGCCCACCCGCAAGCCTTCTTCTCCACGCATCCCTATCGTAGACACACATCACCCGCCAGCGTCGCCGTCCCTCCTCTCCTCAAACTATAAAGCCTCGTCCTTGGCCTCTACGTGCCCCCTTCTTCCCCTTCACTGCTCTCTTGCAATTGCATCATTTTTGCTGTGTTCATCAGCTTAATCTAGGAAAAAAAAACTCAAGAATGAGTCAAAATACTCAGCAAATACAATTTATAACCATAAAAATAATAAAATATTAGACAACATAAAATCATCTGAAACTTCAAAGCAACTCATTAAGACAACTTTCATTTTGTGAAGTGAGCGTCCCGGATTATCCACATGTAGCTTGAGGAAGTCCTATGACCGCTTCACTTTTTGCCTTTCACGCTGAGGACTTTCCAACACACACACTCCTTAGCTTCACAACCAATAGGATCAGATTAGACATGTGTGTTGTCCTCACTAACCTAGTTTAAGCACATTGGAACATCCACCCAATCCCTTATCCATCGACGAAATCCGATTGGACATGTTTAGCTTCCTGACCATTCTGGCCTTAAATTATAACATGTAGACTCTAAAGTGGATAAAAACATCGAATAGGAAGAACCACATAACTCTGATTTGACGGAAATTCCGAACCAAATAAGAAACACTTAATCTCGGATTCCACAATGTGCAACCATATAAAAATAGGGGTTCGTTATGCACTTGTCTTAACCATGACGCTCAACTGAAGGTTTACCCTCAGTACCAAAACCTCCCGAACCTGTAGAGTAATACCATTTACGTTTCTTAAACAGTCACAAAAGAACCACAAGATAAGCACTGGTTACACTCCTACGCCTCACAGTAAAACCAACCTCCTCTTCTTAAAATAAACATAGCATATCGTTTGATTGCTCACTGTTTATTTTGTATCTTTTAGTCCACTAATCCAAATATAGCAAACCATACCGGCTAGGATATCTACGAAAAATTCCCTTTCAAATTTTGGGTTGTAACCATAATTTAATTCTGTCTTAAACTTGATAAAATCATGCTAAACAGATGAATCCGACAATTGAAAACACCGATTCAGCAGCACTGTCTTCGCTCTAGTTTTTGAACAGCTTATCCGAATTAAGCAAACTTGGCACCACTGGAAAACTATCGACAAACTCCACAACTCTCTTTTTAGGGCCAACTTAAAAGTATAAACGGTTTAATGCCAGATTTTGAACTGCGCTTTCCCTTTAATGTTCCGATTATCCAAAATTAACTCCAGGGCATCAATTCAATCTAACGATCGCACATCCATGCACTGGTGACTGCAAGAACCGTTACCCTGACGAGAGAAAATGAAGAGACCGTCAAGGACGGCGAAGTTGCGGATCAAGCTGTACAACATCGACTCCATCTTCTGATCCAAGCTCCTTCTTCTACCTCCATATGAACACGACAATACACAAAAGTAGCAGCGTTGGCTTCAGCAGGTGCGCGTTAATGCATACGGAGTAGCAGTAAACAAGGCAGCAGCTTATATGATCCATCGTCAGCAGTAGATTAGTGGAACACTGCACCTCACGATAGCATATCATTCATGTTGTCTCTATCTCGTCTTGATGTGCAACGGCCACGGCAACCACCAGCCGAAGCAACTAGGCCATCACAAAACGACGCAACGACAATCCATATCGCTAGCACGTGCAGGACGTGGAGGCAGGCAGCGGTGTAGTCGCGGTGGCCTCCCGACAGCGTCGAGCCGACGAGGGTGCAGCGGCGGCGGCAGCAAGAAGCTAGGGCACGAGAGAATAAAGGGACTGCGCATCCAATAGGGAGAGGAGAGAAGAAAGGCAGCCCTCGCTCGCTTTTTATTATGTTTTCTTCTTTTTTCCCCGATGTTGAGTTTGACTCAAATTCTTCAATCAAATCCGATGGCAAGAATTTGATGGACTCGTGAAAAATGCATACGAACTCCAGCTCAAGCAAATTTGTAGTCAATTTTGATCGTTTAGACGGGCTCTTCATAACCACGGTTTTCGATAATCAAAAGAAGCTAATATTCTAAGAGTCGTATTTTTGCCCTCTCTTTTACCCCTTCCGGTTAAGCTTGTTTTTAAAGTGGAGGCCCATGTGGTCCAAGTTTAATACCCCTACTGTCAGAGTGGAGGCTCATGTGACCCAAGTTTAGTTGTGTGGAGGGATTAGTTCTACATAGAAAATTTAAATAAAGTTGATCCAGTATATATAATCTTGTGTTCGAAACATAACACCTCCGGATTAACCCTTTTACGCACTTCTGATGATGGTGGCAGGATGGAGGATTGGGGGCGGTTCTGAAGACGGGGAGCAAGGGTCGACCCAGCGGCTAATTGCACCAGGGATGTCCCGGCGGTGAGCCAAGCGAGATGGTGACGGTAGGATTGAAGCAACGCTGCGGTAGGGGTTGCAGAAGGCGCTGCCGGCGACGGGAAAGCTAATGAAAGCAGAATGGGAATTAGGTGTCGCCTCCGGTGGGAGCGGGGGCAGACCAGACGAGCTCGAACTCCGAGCAAACGGCGCCCGCGTCGTTGGCAGGGTTGGGTCATGACCATGGGGATTTGGGATTATTTGGGTTGAAGAGATGCGTTCCTTTTCACCTAGGCGCTTATTTTCCAGGGCGCCCGTGCCCTCACGCGATCAGGCCCATCTTGACCTTTTACCGACACACAGTGGCAAAAAGAAACACCGACACATACTAAGACGCCAAGGAGGTAACGCTGAATGTTTGTGGCACTGCTGACACTTAGTTATCCCACAGATGACTATCGCCAAGATGTTGTTCTAGATCTGTTGCTATTGTTACGGACAGATGGTATGTCAGCATATCTTGACTATTGCGGATAGAGTCTCACGCTATTATGGTGTAGTTGTGTAGCGAAGGGAGTTGGAGAGGATCACGATTGAGATATAAATACAGCATCAGTGTTGCATACACACAAATTCCATTCAGAAATATACAATACCATGTACATTTGGAAATAGATGACGTTATAGTAACTGTACGGTTAAACTTTTCTGTCTTTTAAAACTAATATATATAAAAGCATTTAGAAGGTAGTTGAAGAGGACCGCGATTGAGGTTTAAATACAACATGGGTGTTGTATAAACACGAATTCCATTCAGAAATTTATAATACCACGTATATCCGAAAATAGATGGTGTCTAACTATTTAGTTAAGTTTCTCTATCTTTTAAAATTAATATATAAAAACCATTTAGGTTGGTTAGGTGAAAAATAACATCAAATTTATTATAAAACATATTTTAACAATAAAATTTATATTTATATATTTATAGAATTAACTATGGAACTTGTATATTGGAGACCGTGCCCACCGAGGAGTACTGATTTTTGAGGCACTAAATAGTACAAAGCAGAAATTTACATGTGATAAACTCTACTAGTGTCTTGTCGATTGGTCAACAGAAATGAGCTTTCTCATTTTCCCTGTCAGGAAGTCTCGCCACACCAGAAGTGGTTGAATAATGGTAGTATATGGAAAGAGAAAGAAAACAAAAGGCTTTTTTTTTAGATAATGAAACAAAAGGCATATACGCTCGTGCACCTGGGGGAGTACAACACATCAAAATCTGCATTAATTCCTTTCTAACAGCGCACACATACACCTTCCCGGCCCTCAGAAGGCAAAGGTCGCGACAACGGCGCTGACAACGAAGGCGGCAACAGGGGCCCCCGCGAGGATGGAGGCAGTAGTGGCGCCGCTGGCTGCGTCGTTACCACCCTCGGTGGCGCCGGGGGGCGCATCGGTGAGCTCCGGCTTGGGCTCGGTCATGGTGGTGCCTATGGGTGCCCCGACAGGCGCGGCATCCTCGTCGTCGATGGCATCGTCAGCGACAGGCCTGTCGGCGCCCTCGAACGAGCCGAGTGGGGTGTTCGCCACGGGCGTCAGTATGGTCGGCTTGGAGTCCTCGGTGGCGTTGGCCAACGTGGCAGCGACCACCGCGAGGACGGCAGCGACGAGAAACAGGAAGGCCCGGCATCTCGCCATGGTTCAACAACCTTTTGACAAATCGACGAAGCTTCGTCCGGTGGTGAGAGGATCGGGTGTGTGGATAGGTCAATGGAGAGAGGCACCCAGGCACGTAGGTGCGTATATATATGTGCAGGTCGCATGCATATGCAGGGCATAGAGACGAATGCATGCAGAGGAATTGGCGGGTTAGAGAGAAGAAAACGGGTGGTACTGAGTTGACGGTGGTGTGGGTGGTGGAGATTGAGGCGACGAGCAAGGTGTGGAGCTGAGAGACGCGCTGCCACGCGCGACCTGTCCCACCCATTTCGCTAATTCGCTCGCTCCCGTCAGCATATTTGGCCGTATCATCAACTCGATGGATGGGGAGTCTCGGCCGCTGGTTATATATATGCTTAAACCTGAAAATCTAGTTGATTTTGAGGCCTCCGATTCCACTCAAGATTCGTGCGCTTCTTATTCTTGTCCGCCGACGCATGAAACCACTAGAGCCGCAAGCCGGAGCCTTTGTCGACGCGGAGTAGAGATGGATGCAAAGCAGAGACTGCATGACCTCGCCGGAGAGGTTAGGGGTTAAAGATCCACGGTGGGAGTCACCAGTGCAAGAGATGCACTCATGCTCTCTAAGCTTTGAGAGAAGGCCGGTTGGGAGGGGGGATTAGGACGGGGTGGAAGATGGCGATAGTGCTGGTGGCCGTGGGAGAGGGAGACGCCTGGTGGGCCAATGCCGACAAGTGGTCCGAGGAGGAGGAACAAAGAATGGCGATGAGACAGTGGCAGTGGTAGAGGTAGCAGTGGCGAATCGGAAGAGGAGGTGGTGGTATGTGTATGGGAAATGGGTCATTTAGGGCTGAATGTGGGTGTGAGAGGGAGGAAGAGAGTTAGGAACCCCTAGATGGAGATCCAACGGTTGTGGGAGGTGATAGAAATGTAAGCAAATTTCAAACCTATGCATCGGAGGGTCCCATATGTTTTTTCTTTCTGAAAGGATTACCAAGGAGCACATCTCAAGCGCCGAAAATGTTGTTCGGTGATCATTTGTTGGGAAGGAGCGGTTGCCGACTCAGGTCATCCGCCTCTAAGACTTCAACCCGAGCTCGTTTTTGTTTTCCCCGTCTCTCTCTATCCTGCGATCCACATCTACCCACCCCAATCACGACGTCTTCTTCTGTCCTCACCACCCTCCACCCTCCTTCTTCCAACCAGCGCCAAAATTTGGATCTTAATTGTCACTAGACTAGCACGGTTCTTGTACAAGCTTGCATGGACGGGATGACAGATTGGAGTTTCTCCATATTCCGAATCAATGATTGATATGTAGATTAGGTTCCTTCTATCTTAGATTTGTGTATCCTTGGCGGTGGCGTCCCAACGGTGGAGATGATGTCATACAGAATATCAGGTGTCCAAGCTCCATCTCGGTCCTGGTGTGGCCTTCGCGTCTGACACTAGGGAGCCAGTGGTGTTTTATTCCCCTGGATCGACAGCTCCGACGAATTGTTGTCCCACATGTCGATCTTACTTGGCAATGATGGTGGTGCTGAGTTTGTTATGGTTTCTGATTCTCCCGTTCCGTCCTTTCGTGCTCTTGGTGTTCTTCCCTGGCGGTCCGACGACGAAGCAGCGGTTCGACAACCTGTCTTGCAAGGGTTGCGTCTCGACAACAATTGGCCATAAATGAGTAGCAACATAAAAAATAATCTAAATGGGTAATAATATTTAACGAACATGATGCACTAAGATTGCCATAAGTTTTTACATGAGATAATTCAGTTACTTCAAATAAAGAAGAAACATTATACGTCAACCATCATGGCTCCTCCCAGCTCATTGTAATCAAGAGAGCCTTGTGAGCAAGAGAGCCTTTTGAGCATGATTCTCATATCCATTATAACTGAAATTTAAAACTATAACAATAGGCATAGACAATAAGACATAATTTAACATCTTCATCAACACCAGTTAATTGAATAAGTAGATCATAGCAAGCCATGGAATAAATAACCTTCTCAACTCTATCTACTAGTTTATTCAAAATTATAAACTAAACTTAAAGTGTTGATTAAGCCAACCTAAGACGAGGATATCAAGTTCTACATTAATAAACAAGCAACACAAATAACAATTATGATCAACATAATATTAATGCAAAAGCAAGAACACTTAACCAATTGGGGGAAGGACTCCCCCAAGCTTAAAGTGTTGCTAATCTTGGATTTTCATCATGAAGATCACTTAATTTAAAATCTTCTTTTTCTTCTCATAATTTTCTTCTTTCTTTGGCTATAAAAGATTAGTTCTTGCATAGACACTATAAAACAACTTACAAACCAAATAAAAAGCTGAATTAAAGCTCCAGAAATAAAAACTAATTCTCTACAATAAATTATTATTCTAAAAAAAGAGAATATGCAAATATTTATAGAGGCTATTAAAAGACTAAAAGCAGCATAATTAAGAAGACATAAACTTGTAAAAGCCTAAACTTTGGACAAAAATGAAAAACAGAGAGCAACAAAACTGCAGAGCAGCAGGGGAGTCACCAGGACTCCACACGGCGTGCTGCCATGGTGGGGTCATCTTGCCCAGCCGTGTGTGTCCCACAGGGATCCCTTGACTAACATTTTCTCTAGTGGGGTTTTTACCTTCTATAGACCTCAAATATAAATTTTTGGAATTTGTTAGGCAATATATAACAATATTAAGATAACAGAGAGGTAAACTGAGTAATTCAAACAATTATTATGCAAACATATGTAATAGAACTTGACATTATTTATTGAAAACAATAAACTAGACCCAGTGATAAAAATAAATATGACTATAAACTTTCGGGTTGTCTCCTGCTTTAGTTTAAGTCGATAGCTTGACTTTGTTGCCTTGAGGCTTAGGTACTTGTTCAATTCAAAATTTCTTTCTTTCAACTATAGTGGAGAGCACCTACAAACAAAAAGGATGAAAATCTACCCTCTTCCTGTGCATTAGCATTTTGTATACAAATAAATTCACACATGTCACCAATGCAATGTGTTGAGTAGACAAATCACCAAACCATTAACTACCAAGTTTTTATTCTCTAAAGGAAATACAAAAGAATCATAGTTATATTTTTCTTCCTCATCATATTTATATGAAAATACAAACTCAACTTCATAGCTTTCATTCATAGCATCAAAAATCATTTTAATATTCTCATCAATAGCACTCATAGTAGTACCATTATCAATAACATAATTCATAGTATCATCACAAGCACTCAAAATAGCAACATCATCACTAGCAAAAGTAGTTTCCATAGAACTAATTGTGGTATTCATAACATCATCAATAGCATCATCATCAATAGTAGCATCATCAATAATAGCAATTATGGTAGTGGTAGAATTAGTGGCGAAGCTAGCGCATTTTAAAAGCTTGAGCAATGCGTTGTTTTGCAAGGAAAAGCATAATTTTTCTGTGGAGCTTCGTAATAGATGTGGCATTGCCGTCGTTGCGAAGCCCGAGAAGCTGCTTGGGACGGAGGGACAACTCCTTGGCATGTGGGTAGCATTATCTTGCACAACAGCCATGAACCGCGCTCATCATGACTTATCACCAAAGGATTATCATAAAAAATTCTCCATTAAAGCAACAAGTACCATACACTTTCCTATAGGCCTCATCAAGCAAGTCACGGGAGATATTATAGTTTGTAAACAAAATAGTTTTACTAATTATCTAATCTGTCCCCTCATAAGTAATGAGTTATTCTATTTGTTCAACGGTATCTTTATTATAGTCTAATCTATTATAAGATGCAATAATAGGATCCCCATGGTTCCTACATTGAAAATCAAAGTGTCCAACTGTATCACAAAAGGCACATTTAGTTTTATAATCACTGCAAATTAGTGAAAATTAATAATCCAATATTGCTTACCATTATTTTATTTGTTTAGACATGTTTAAAATAGTAGTAACTAATTTTTAGTTTTTTATTTTGGAAGCCTAAAGTAACAAAGTAACTAGAGAGAAAATTAAGAAACATTTAATGAGGTAGCAACTAATTATTTTGTTATCTTTAAAAAAGATGAACTAAGCAAGTAATTAAAATAAACTAAACAAGTAAGCTGCTAGACAAAGCAAGTAAGCTAAAAGACATATACTTAAATAAACTAAAAGCATTGCTATAAAGCATTGGACAAGAGGTCCTACGTCATCTCCCATTTCCTAACCCATTAGACCAACTTGATGAAAAATTTATGATCTTCTGTCCCAAGACAGTTTCATGTTTTTAGTCAATAAATTCATCACTAGATTGTTTCAAGTTTTTTTGGTAAATTTTGTCACAAGAATTTAATATGATATATCTTCCTTTCATCCAAGAAATACATTATTTATTTTTGTATAAGATGATTAAATTGTCCCTAAAAACTGCTAGCCGAGTATATCATTAGAAGGAATTAACTTACCACTGGCTAGAAAATTTTTGGTTGATAACTAGTCTAACTCCTTTTTTTAGAAGATGTGAATTCTTATCGTATATAATTGCATCCATAATGGACAGCCATCTACGGCCAGATGCAGAGAACTGTTGAATCTACTTACGTCCCAATTTCATTGCTGGACAAGGTATCCTCTGTTACAACCAAATCCCATACCATTAGATCATCTTGATGAAGAAAAATAGATGTTCTGCCCATAGCAAGTTATGTCCAAATTTCTACTCAATAACTTTATGACATATAAATTTCCAAATTTATGGGTAACTACTTGTCATATTGTTTAATATGATATATATTCCAATAAATTTGGCACTTCTTTTGGTATAAGATGATCAAATTGATAAGAAATTGGTAGAAGCATTAGTTTATCGAAACGTGTATCAAAAGTAGCCCCAAAAATGTACTCAAGTACAGTTTTAAAAGAAAAAAATTCAGCACTTACCAAAAAATATTTTATCATGATATAATAAGTCCATGCACTTATTTTGCTAATATGAATGCATATCGTCATTAAATCCATAATGCATAGACCTCTACAACTGAATAAAGATAACTGTTGCCTCCACTTATCTCCCATTTTCAATGCTAAAAGACACCAGGTGATCGATCCTACGTCATCTCCTATTTCCTTACCATTGGGTCAACTTCATGAAGGGAAATGAAATCTTTTGTGCATCACAAGATATTCAAATTTGTAGTTGATAACTTTATAATGTATATGCTTACCTTTTTTTGGTAAAGATTGTCGTATCTGTTTAATAATTTATATCTTCGATTCATCCATAAATTCATTAGTTCTTTTCGTATAATATGATCAAAATTATAAGAAAAATGATAAAACCATCATTTTGATGAACCGTGTCAAAAGTCCCTCAAAAAACTATACTCAAGGACTGCGTTCGGAAGGAATAAAACTAACATCGCTAGAAAATCTTTTGCTATGATATAAGACGGGACTAGCCGGCGACGGTTCACCATTTAGACTAATTTAGCAACCTTTCGACCATGTTATTGGACCACATTTTGCCCTTGTCTAAAACCACGTCAACCAAGAGCAAAAGCGCACCACAATAGTTCATTCATGCATGCATGTAGAACAATCAAGATTTACAGATGTCATCAAAAATTCAATTTATTCTAAATACAAAATATTTTGTCTCTTAAACCATATGTCATATCCACAATCCGTTTTCACCATTGAGTTCATGTTGACAAGAGCTTTAAAAGTAGATCCCACTTGGTATGTTCTACCGACTCTCTTTTTTTAGCTCAAAAGTTATCAGGTAGTAATATGCGAGTTATTAGACTATTTACATGTAGTTATCAGCAAATAATAATATCATCCCCACATGTTTATATACTCATCATTAGAAAAATGGTGTCGGTGTATACTTATATGACCGGTTCACCATAGTTATCAAACTGATCATATATATACTATTATAGACATGGCTATCATAGATGGGTGGAAAAGGTCATCTTAGACGTTCTTTCCACCCGTCTAAAGCAAAGGGTCTGTGGTGTGAGATTATCATCATGGGTGAAGTTCACTCATCTATGATTGCATATTAGGTTTTTTTAAAAGGCGGTCGTGTGGACAGGCTTGCTCATCCTTGACTTGAAATGCCCCACAACCCCATCCATCTCGGGTTCCCCAGGGTAGTAGCAGACCCATTGTCGCATGGCAAAGGCCGAAGGAGAAGGGCGGGGCAGGAGAAGAGCCACATCAACATGACCTCGCTACACCTCGAGCTCGTGCCACCGCCGGTGCAGAAGCATGTAGGATACAGAATTTGGGACGGAGGTCACTCCATGTTGCCCCAACCGCAGCATTGCCCCAGCTACCACACTCGAAGAAGAGTGGAGGGACGATGGATTTGGGTCGAGGGGAACCAGATCTGGAGAAGAGAAGTGATGCTCCGACAAGGAGGTGGAGCTTACCAGAGATGGGTGAGGAGGTGAGGTGTCGGTGGCGGCAGAGCAAATCTAGGGGGAGATCAATCGAGAAGGAGAGGTTGGGTGGCAAGATGGAGAAAGAGAGAGGCGGGTGTGGCAGATGAGATGGAGAAGGGGAGAGGCAGGTGTGGCAGATGAGATGGAGAAGGGGAGAGCCAAGTACAACGGGAGAGGCGTGCTTCATCCAGATATATACACTAGGGTTATACACTGGGGTTTTCCTGGTGGTGGGCCTTCGTGGGCCAAAAATTATCATAGGTGGGTCTTTTTGCAAGACCGTCAGTGATTAACCTATCACTGACGGTTTACATCACAAACTGCCTTTTTCTGTTTGCAAGATCATCTATAATGACTTATATATCACAGAGGAATCTTTTTTAAAATAGTTTGCAATATCCATGATAAAACCGTTTGTGATGACGCTAATCACAGATGGTTTTGGCGAAACATTTGTGATGAGGCATCTAGCATGATTGTTTCTGTAGTTATCTAGTTATTAGCACATGACGATGCATTCTTCACACTCATCTTCAAGAAAATAATATTGGTGTATACTTATCTGACCGGTCCATAATACTTATCGGACTATTTATCTATAGTTATGTACGCATAATAATGCATTTCCCCTCATTGTAAACAATTACCACCATAGTGGTGATGTACGTTTCAGGCTATTTAGTAAATAGCAACCATCGTAACAGTTATGTAGTTAACATGCTATCTACTAAACAATTACAACTACTATACTGATGTAGTTATCAATAAATAGTATCTAGCTAACCTACATATATTCTCCAGTTGGTTGCGTGCCCTCCATACAACAAGTAGTTAGAGTTAGAATTGACCCCTTTACAACAAAAGGAAACTAAATAACTAGCTAATCCACTTAAGATGCAACGATATTTGCACCAACCATGATCGGTGGTACAAGTACCAAGCTAGATTGCTAGAGTTATCAACCACGGAAACACTTTGTTAGCAGTAGATTTTCTGTGCACCCAGCGAGCAAATAATACTATCAATTACCAGATCCAAACATCATATAATCAGAAATTATTAGGGCGGAGGTCCTATATATGGAAACAAGCAAATCACAGAGGCATATTATGTATACTAGGAGGTTTAGTTATACTAGTGAATCAGAGACATAATTAGTATATTAATGGTTGTTATTATCGCGGAACATATCTGATACCTGCACCTAATGTTGGTAAAGAAAAAAAAACAGAGCTGCTCCTCCTGTGTAATCTTTGTAGGATCAGTTTTTTTAAGCCGTTTATGAGCGCTTTGGGACACAAATGAAGATCTGTTACTCGGAGTTATTTTACGAAACAGAGTTATTCTATCTTCAAATTGTTTTGCAGAAGTTGCTTACCTGATAGTTTCTAGCATTTTGGAGGCATAGTCGAACTTGTTTGCATCTATATGAAGCATTTTGGATGCTGATCGAAGGGCAGAGCTGCCCCCATGTCAGTTTTCTCAAACGCGTGCTGTTTGCATCTATACGTATCCTTGGACATATTATCATCCCACTCTATCGTTCATTATTCTTATTCATTGAAATATTTGTCAGAGCTTGTGCTCACATTGTAATGGACTCTGGGCTCTAACCGTCTGCTATGTTGCTTTAGAGAAGGTATGAAGACGATAAAGAAGAGTTGTAAGTCGCATACAATCTGCATGTTGTGATGGGCAACTGGCAGTCTTGCAGCAATAGACCGCAGGAGTGCATCTTACATGTCCTTAAAAAGCTTGATATTGGACCGGTAGAAGCACTCGAAATGATACAACAATTATTCAAAAAAAAAGAACACGATGCAACAAACGAATCATGCTAACGAGCCATCGGTACCAGCGAAGCGCGTTTACCACTCTAGTTTGGTACCATCTTCACCTTTGTGGCTTGCTTTGTGCAACTTCTGACAAAGTGTCAAGACCATTCCCACGGCAACCAAAAAGAAAACGTTCCAATTAAATGTCTCATCTAGCTAGAAGGCAATACTGAGCCGACCACCAAAAATAAAGGAAGAAAAGAATGAGGTCAAAGTAGTGAGTTAGGATATTCGAATTGCAATAGTGCTTTTGGATGCTACAATGATTTCAGCCCACTATCTGAACGTGGTTGCTTTGTGATTGCACTAGCCTGGCTACTCGTTCAGAAACGCCTCTGATTGTAGCTCGTAGGTGGACGTCCGGTGGCTCGAATCAGTGAGTCCACGCATCCACCGATAAACCTTGATGGGAACCCATCGTCCTCTCCTCAACCATCAGTAGCAAAGTTGTGTTGCTGTACGAGGAAAAGTTGAGTTGTACAAGAGGGGTTTGTAGCTATCATTTTTTCCTAATGCCAATGGGTGAACCAGCATAGTCCGTTGTAGCCTTCTCACATCAACATTGTTTCTTCATTTTTTCCTGAAGCCACTTCCACCTTTTGTTTCTTCATTTATTTGACATAGATATTACGTAAACCATCCGTCTACGCGAGGGTATCAAATTTCCCTGATTTATCATAGGAAAAAGTCTATATTACCCGAATTTGGTTTAGTTCTTCGCGAGGGTAGCACTATTCTACAGTTCATTACAAATGCAAATAATGTGTTCTATGACTAGGCTACATATGTGTCCCCCAAGATCGAACCACCAGACGGTAAACAAGGACCAGTCACTCCTGACTGAAGAAATTCGCTGGAACTGCGCAGGATAATCACAAAGGGATTAACTCCGCCTCTCAGATGATACATTTACTCATAAATTGTACTTAATTTACTAGCATTTACAATCATACATGAAGACCTAAAAAAATAAAAATATTAGCAAAATTTCTTCAACTCCAAAGAGCAAACCGTGAAACAAGACTAAACCAACAGACAGACAAATCATGACCAACTCCAGGAAACACTGAAAAGGGGTAGAGCAATTAGCTGCGGCGGATGCCAAAAGAAGCCAGGGCTCATGATGCTACCGAACGTCTGTATGTAACCCAAATGCCTTCTCAGATCTTTTCTTAATTTGCGCAGCCTCATATACCTTGTATGTACAAAATAAATCATGTACAATGTCTCATGACTCTCCAAGGACCTAACATTAAGGATCCAAATATTATAAACCACATGATATCTAACAATACTTTTCGACCTAACAAAAAAAATTAAACCTGTTTACCCTCTAAATAATTTGCTACACAGCTGAAGATAGACGAGGCAAAGTTCGAGAAACAAGGACAGCCTCGCTAGTTGTTGCTTTTGATGATGCAATATCTTCCAGGCGTTTCCATCTGGATTCTTGCTTCAATTTAAGCTCCTTCTCTTTAGCTTTCTCTTCCTCGTATTTCCGCAAACATTGGGTGAATAGTTCAGGGTCACGATCAGAGAATAACTTTCTGACATTAAGGGTGAGGCTTTGCACAGCTTGATTCCAGTGCCCATTTATATTTTTCTCCAGTGCAGGGAAGATGATTGGCAATAACACCTTGCTGTTTTGTTTAATTAAATTCTCGATGCGTTCATTGTTCCACAAAAACAATGCTCTCTCAGCAACCTAACAGGAGCAGAAACAGTTATTATCGATACATTTGTGCAACTACCACAAATAAAACAAACAGATAATCAGGTATAAATTATGTAAATATTGAACTAAGATAAAAGGAATGGTTTAAATCTTGCAGCACACTCAAGCAATGTTTTCAATAAAAATGATGGCAAAATCTAAAATGAGTTACGATTATACAGTATTGTAATAACTATTTCAACTTTCAAACAGGCAATCGACTTGTTGAGCTAGAAACCAGACAGGATTACTGTCCCAGGCCACAGGAAGTAATTTGAAGCAGATACATCCAACAACAAGCTTACACATGAATGTGGCAGGCTCTACACAGGAAATACGACTTATCAAATTGGGCAAGGTAAGAATGAATACATCCGCAAACAACTATCAACACGAAGAACTATGAGCCAAATAGTGCTTTTCTTCATATACATGAAGAACTGTGATTTTCGAATCACGTAGCATGCCTGCCAATCAGAGCCAAATTTGCAAACAAAAAAAAGAAGAAGAAGAAAAAAGTAGATCAGCAAGCCACAAAGGAGTTACAATTTATTCTTTGTTTCTCATGCCCTCTAGCACTCGTGTTGGTAATATGTTGGGAAAAATATCTTAGCAAGAAATAGGTAAATCTCATGAAGATGGTGTAACCAGAGTACGACCTCCGGGAACAGGTTTTAACCTGTCCGTATTTCATTCCCAATTTAAACAGCCAGTTTTGAAATTACAGCATGATTCCAGAGCAAGCAATTAGCGATGGTCTAACCTAGGTGACGATCAAAGCATTTGATAATCTTTATTGAACAGCTTAAAATGTGAACTTCAAATTCATATTCAGATAAACTGCCCTACATTCTAGAACTATGAAATACTCCCTCCGTCCAGGAATGTAAGGCATATTTTGATTGGTTAAGACAAGACTTTGACAAATAATTATTCTATTAATATAAGGTTTATGTGATATAAAATTATAATCATAAGTAAGTACTTTTAAATACAAATCTAATGATATCAATTTTATGTCACATAAATCACGCGATAATGGAGTAATTGTTGGTCAAAAGACTTGTCTTGACCAATCAAAATACGTCTCACGTTCCTGGATGGAGGGAGTATATTCTATCAAAACAGAAACTACATGGGCCTGCATTTTGCCTTCATATCTTAGAAATCAAGAAGCCAATAAAAGTAACAGAAATACACTAACTGTTACGAAGAATTATGTTTCTTCAGCAGTTCATCCCAACTGTTGCAATTACTAGTATACAGCACTAGAATGAAATTTCAAACAAATCGATGCATACTACCATCCCAATTGGAGCTTAAGTTATCCAATGCTATGCCTTTACGACACTGTAGTTATACAGATGAACAAAAAGAGCATGCTATCATGCCAATAAAAGAAGAACAGTCAGCAAAATATTATGATCAGATATGCATCTATTTCAATTATGATGGGAGAAGAGGAAGTGACAACATATGCAAAGGAGAAAAGATGATAAAATTGCATAGAGAGAACATCCATCAAGGACAAGGTGGTTAATATTACCTGAAAGTGAGAACTGTTCAGGCAGCGTGCAATCTGGCGGAAAAGTGGAACCATACATTTTTGAAATTCGGCAGGTTGTGTTGCTTCTAATATCTCTTCCAACTCCCCCAAAAACATCACCTCCTTTGTGCTGTTTGTGACAGGCCAATATTTCATAAGGCCCCTAATGACAGTATCTGCAAGCTTGCAATCCTTTTCAACAAATTGTGTAATGCAGTAAGACAATTGCTGATGGTACAGAGAAATGCATTTTGGCTTGTGAAGTGGAATTAAGGTCCTTAAAAGGAACAGTTTATGCTCTTCCTTGAGTGGCAAAGCAAATCCATTGATGATACTTCCTAAAATCTCCAGGAGCTCTGCTATGCCATTGTGCTTTTCGGTTTCATAGATGAACTGGTAGAATATGTTATTGATAGCTTTCCTAATAAATGGCCGATATACCATGAACTTTCCATAGATACGATGAAGTGTCATCTTTAGGTACTCCCTTTCCCTACGGTCTTCAGAATCATAAAGGTCCAGCAGTCTTATAATAAATGAGTGATCGATATATCTTTTAGCCAATTTAGCATCAGTTTCTGGAGACTGAATAAATCTCAAGAGCAACTCATACACAATCTGCAAGTGTGACCATGCAGGATCTGTCACTGCTTCCTCGTCTTCTAAATCAAAAGCTTCTAGCACCTTTTTCTCTCTGGGTGGAGAAGTTAGTGTCCTGAACAAGTTTACTGAAACCATTCTTGTGATCTCCTGCATAACTATTTCAGGGAACTTCCCATTGGCAGACGCAACATAGTCCACAAGCTCCAATAGCGTTTGCCTCTTTATTTCCTTTTCCTTTATGTTCTTTGTTGGATCAATAAAGTCAAACACCACACAGCACAAGTTCAACTTTCTGATCAACAGGTTATGTTTCTCCGTACTCGGCACGTCCTTAAAGCTTGGCAACGGTTGAAAGCTAGAAGAGAAGATATTACCATTCCTCGAGTTTGGGATCTCTACATGGTTTCCACTCCTGTAGCGGAGCCCAGTATCTGACATAATGCCCGGACCTGACAGCTGGTTCGACACTGAAGGGCTCGTCCCACCAATGAAATCCTTATCTGATGATTTGGAATGCTTCCGCCGCCCAAATATTTGCTTCATCATACTATCACCCAATGGAGCCGACGCCACCCAAATCAGCACCCACAAGCTTAAACCTAAACAAAATCCTCCCAGAACAATGGATAAGACCCTTCGTGCTCGCTTTATCCTCGTAGCAGGAGCTACTACCACATATCAAACCCTATAATTCCATCTCCACTCCACAACATGCTCCCACTGCACACCCGAAAGCTGGCAAGTAACCAAGTTATCACGCCGAATCAAGCCGCTCCAACCTGCAATACACAAACGGAGAGGTCATCAGATGAACACTCACTCAAAATGCAAAGAAACGATAGTATTATTCGTACAATCACCTCCCACGACTAAAATAAGCTGCTATCTTAACCTCCAACTCGCAAGAGAAGCAATTCAACTAAGAGGCCCAAATCTGGCCAAGAACGAAGAACTCTACTCAAAAAACCCCTCTCGTCCCGCCCGCAAAACCGGGGGCGCCTGGGGTGCCGGAGAAACCCAAGAAACCAGCCGAAAGCGATCATATACCGCGAGAGAGTCCAAGAAGAGCGCAGATTTGGCGACAGCGACTTCCGGAAGCAACGGTCAAAAGAGACGACGGGTGAACAGGGCAAGAAGTGGGGGCGCGAGAGAAAAAAGTCCTCTCCTATGCATCACCGTCCACCCGGATGCAAGAACTGAAGCGGAAACAGGACGGAGGAACAAGAACTTACCAGTCGCCGGCGGCGGCAGCCGCGCGTGATCTCCATCGACGGCACCGGTCGGTGGGGCACGAGGAGGAGGAGGAGGAGTAGCTACTAAGGTTGATTCGAGTAGGGGAGAGCGGCGGTGGGGTCGTGGGGGGTGGAGAGAGAGAAAGAGGGATGCTTTGCTACGGAGCACGGCCGGAGGAGGAAGAAGAGGGGAAGGGGAGTTGTTGGTGGTGTTGCCTTGTTGGATGTTCTGGACTTCACTTCTTATTCCTTTCTCCTTTCCTTTTCTCCGTCGACTAGCTGCTTTTCTCTCGGCATGTGTATCTCGGACACCGGCGACGTGTAATGGCAAGAAGACCAATTGGTCCAAAGGCAAGCGTGTGCTTTTCCGTTTGAGATGGTGTGTCTTACAGGTATCTTTGCTGGTAAACGTGAACGTAAAGCATGCTCTCCCCGTATTCTTTCATAATCCTACAACATCTCAAAATGATGCTGGAACTGAGATAGATGCCTCACTCCCTCGCCACCTGAGGGTAAAACAAGTCGCAGTGGCACGCGCTCTCTCTCTAGAAACTCCGCCGCCGATAGTTTGTTCCTTCTAGGGCTTTGCTGGCCCTTTCCCTCCTTTGCCGGCGTTTAGCCGGAGTCATGTCGGCAGGGGACCATCCCAGATTCTTATATCCTGTACATGCTAGTAGATCTCGACTTATTTGGTGCCTTCTTCCTGAAGCTCGATGCTGCGTCCACTTTGTGTTTCGTTTCTCCCGTGGCGACTCAGCTCGAGCGCTTTAGTGTCGATATTTGTCCCCAGTGAGCCAAAGATTGGTGACTTTTCGCCTTGTTGGCTGCTTCACTTCGTTGTAGAAAATGTTGTTCAATCTGTCACTCTACGACAAAACACGAGGTTCAAAGTAAAATTTACTTCAAAATTGAAACATCATAACGACATTTGGGTTCCACTCAGGAAACCACAGATCGTGTCTATCACTCAGCCAGGGGTCGGTCTCCCATCCCCGACTGCTTCTCTTTCAGACCTGCCTCCGTTCGTCACCAGCACCAGGAGAGCCTCTTGTTAAAGTTCGTCCACCGTGTGACTAAAATTCGGGGTCTCCTGCAAGCACGGCTGTCTCATTCCTTTCACTGTTTATCTGCTAGATTTTCTACCTTCTCCCCGCTACTCCATAGTCCAAGTAGACGGACATTTTTATCAATATCAGCGTGCTCTATGGGACAATATTTCGACCTCCCCAAACACGCACGGAAAAATAGCACAATTGGCCCCGCGACCGGGGTCAATGCCAAAAATGGCCCCGCTCGCGGGACAATACAAAAAATGACGCTGCGATTGCACCGACAGCCGCCACATGTCTATTATCGCGCTCGCTGGCCGTGACCGGAGCTGTCGCGCTCTCCGGCCGCGATAGCCGGTCTGACCGCCCTGAGAGCACGACAGCTCCGGTCACGGCTGCGACATCGGCACTGCCCACCCGCGACACTCGAGACCAGGCGGTCAGACCGGCTGTCGCGGCCGGCGAGCGCGATAACACAACGTGGCCGCTGTCGGTGCAATCGCGATGACATTTTTGGCGTTGCCCTGTGAGCGGGGCCATTTTTAGCATTGACCTCGGTCGCGGGGCCAATTGTGCTATTTTTCCAGCACGCACATCCTCCCAGGCAAGCCGCCCCTGAAGGTTTCTCTTGTTAAAGCTAAACTGAAGATCGCCGATACGTTACGGAGACCGTAAAAAGCGGATTGAAAAGGGAGTTAAGCAAGAGCTTCGAACTGATTCAAGACGCTGGAGAAAAAGAAGATATGATTCATCTCTAATTGTAGTTCCAAACACGAGGGTGCCCCGAAGCAACAGTGGCAGCACAACATCCAGGCGGAGGTGAGGGGATCGTGATTCCAAGCTCGAGGGTGGCCCATATGCAGAGGAGGGGAGGGAAAGACGAGGATGGGGACTAGGGACTAGTGCTGTTTTTTCACCACGGCGGTGGTTTCTTTTCCCTGACTGAGCCAATTCGACTACTGTTGATGGCCGGAGTGCGTCACTCAACCACTCTGCATACGCCCCCGGCTCCTTTAATTACAGAAGATAATAGTTTGCTATGTTCACAACTTAGGCGGGACATAACTCAGGTGCTCCTGACATCGCGCAACATGAAAAGAAGTCGCTTATTTGCGCTGTTTGGCGCTTTGCTTTCTTTAGATGTATATGTCACTCGATTTTTCAAGATTGTAACTTTGAGTAGTCAATAAATATCCCTCTTTTCTCGCAACGAAGTTCACAACTTAAAGGAATACAGACTACAACCTGAGCTAATAGCTACGGCACCAATACCGATTATTGCTCAACAAGTCAACAAACCACAGGAATTAGGAACAGCTAAACCATAACCAAAGCACTGAAGCAGGTGCAAACTACCACAAACCTCATCACAAGCGAAAACCAGAGATTAACACACCCTAGCTAGTAATAAAAAATATTTGATGGAAGAAGGCACAGAATTCTCAAGAGTTACTGATTATTGAGATCAAGATTTGTATATGATCGAAAAATTAAGTGTGTACAGCCAGATAATCATGGCATGCAAACGAGTCAAATCATGACAAATAAATACTTAAAATTCGGGCGAAATATCGGGGATTTCGCTTTTATAAGGAAAAATCTTGGGAATGAATTCCACTCTGTAGAGAAGGGCTCTCCGTCCTCTACTTCGGCGGGTCGGCGAAGAAGCTGTTAAGCGCCGGCATGATCTCTCGGGGCCTGCCGTCGATGAACTTCCTGAATCCGTGCTGCGAGTAGCGCCGCCCCTCGTCGAAGTTCTCCAGGATCCCCGCCGCCCTGTTCTCCTTGGTCACCCTGCCGATCGGCAACAACATCACGTCGTTCATATTAATTTCCATAATAGCTGATACATCTCAAAAATGAGTAAATAATTTCATCTATTTTTGAAGCCAGAAGATCAAAGTCTCCACCACCAAGATCACATCCTGGTTCCATCTTGCATCACCAAAAGTAGAGATGCATGAACATAGGCCGAGGATTAGTAGGATGTTTGGTACCTGACTTCGGGGTTGGTGGTGATGTTGCGCACGAGCTGCGTCACGCAGATCCCGACGGCCACGCCGGTGGTCGCGAAGATCGGGTAGGCCTGTACACCAACGGCCAACGGGTGAGATCAGATCATGACAGCAGAGTATGTAACCACCAAGAAACCAGCGAGATTACGCTCTTGCATCACGATCCTACGACAGCTACGTATATTTTGCATCTCGCCAGATGAAACAAGGATTACTGGATCTTGGAACAGATGGTACGTACCTCAGGCCGGAGCCATCTCCTCCACATGGCAGAGGAAGCAGCCGCCATTGGTCGGTGTCGGTGTTGTGTTTGCTTCTCTTCCTCCTGCGATCTGTCTGCGGAGTAGCCGGGCTGCCAACTAGCAAGGGATGCTTAATTTTTCGGTGAACCCAGCGTCTATATATGATATTGTAGGCGTCTCGTTGACGGTGGGTAGGGTTTGAAAGCAGGGAGAGAATTTTCTAATCGGGGAGAGAGGAGGCCGATGCGTGAACGAGCCGGAGATGCATGTGGTTGGCGCGTTTCGGGGATTGGGTTACTTTCACATGCCGAAATTGATTCGGAGAAAACGGCCAGCGTGCATGTGTGTGCGGTGGCAAAACAAGACTTCTTTTGGCGACCTCGCAGAGGTCCAGCCTGGTTCGCGAGGCCTTCGTTCGTTAGATGCGTTCGTTGGGAAAGTTCAGAAAAAATAAATAGATGCGTTCGTTGTGCCTTCTTTTTCTTCTCTTCTTAACAATCGCTGAAGTCGATCGACGACCTTTGCGATGCTTATTAAGCCAGCCGCCAAGCAACTCGTTCGTCCCACCAACTTGTTGGCAACGCCCTCCTTGGTTCTGCCGCCAGTTCCTCTCCCGTATTCTCATGTGTTAAGTTCTTGCCGACGTCGAGAAGACGGTGGCTTGATTTTCAGGACTAAGTTTGCACTTCTTCAGTTTCATTTTTTTCCCTCGACATCAAGTTGTTCAACATCCCTGGCAAGTCATTAACGGTGACTGTTATAGTACTAGCGCACCTCGATGACCGCGATGAACATCTATGCCGGAGAACGACATCGGAATGACTTTGGTAGAAATAAATCCACTCTCATTTATTTTCCTGACAAACAACACCACCGCTGCCATCTCAACGTTATGATCGTCTACAATCATGACGTCGTTACAAGATTCAGAATTTTCGACGAGAAAGACAAAGAAATCTAGCGCGTTCATCGACTTGAACTCAACTTGAACACTTGGTGTTCATCTGGAATCTTCAATCCAAAAACGGGGTGTTTATATACTTATAGTTATACCATAAGAAGATTTTCTTTTGGCACATACCATAAGAAGATATTAATATATGACCTTTCTAATAGAAATCGTTGGCAGCATAAGTCAGACAAGTGTTTAATTTTCTTTGGAACGTAGAAACTTTTGTATTAACTTCGCCGAAGTTTTTCAAAAGAAGGGCATCTCCCGAGTCCCTAATTGAACCATTTTATTTTCCAAGGCTACGTACTTAAAAGAAGCGCAGGGATTTGTGTGTGCCGCTTCTGTGCATCCAACTCTGGCCTCTCTAAAATGTAGCCACACATGTACAGCAGCGTATGTATCGATCTTTGGCTAAAGGAAAAGGCTTTTGACCTTTCGAGTTCTGGTATAACAATGTTCTCTCCAAACCGGCTGCTCCACGCCTCCCAGTGATATGAGGGCATGTTTGAATCGAGCAACTGAGGAAACCGTCAACTGCTGCTTTTGACGCTATTCCTGTTTGAGTAACGAAACCTCCTCCTTTTCTCTCGCAAAAAACAACAACGAAGATAACACGAGAAAGAAAAGAAACAGGTGCAGAAGTAACAAGGCAAAAAGAAAAATATGGCACTCAAAAGTTCAGTTGGAGATAACAAATAAACGAAAACAAACCGAAACGCCAATCCCAGCATGGAACAGAACCCACTCTGGGACCTGTCGGCTATTCATAGGAATCGGTGAAGCCAAGCTTAAGAAGAGAACGCCGTCGTCGGGCACGCAAGCCCCAACGAGTGCGAGCTAGCGACGGCTGGATGCATGCGCTCGCTTGGATGGACGGATGATTTCCGTCGTCTACTTGGGCGCGTTGTCGAGAGAGCGAGAGCAGGAACCTTTCGTCGTAGTTCTCCAGCACCCCCGCCGCCCTGTTCTGCTTCGTCACCCTTTCGCACGCAGACTTCGATGAGTTCAACGGCAACGACGATGATGGAAGGAAATTACCAGTACCGTTAAGTTTCTTGGTGCCTACCTGACTTCCGGGTTGGTGGTGATGTTGCGCGCGAGTTGCATCACGCAGACAGATATCGACGGCCACGCCGGTCGACGCGAACAGCGGCTACACCTGTTGGTTTGCATCATCATCGGAGATCGACGTCGCAAAATTACAGTTCCGCCGTGCGAGGTGCCGTTGCTACGCATCGAGATCGAGAAAGCATGTTGAACAGAAAATGATCTTTGCAATTTCGTTTTCGTTAGATTTTGGTCACGCGTGCATCTCGGATCGGCGTTTACCGTCTACGACGCCAAATGCCATGGCGTTTGCATCGTAAAAAGAATACTACCGAACACAATTATTATCACTATTTTTTGAGAACTCCGAACACAATGGCGAGGACTATAAATTGACAAATGATCCATCCATCTTGATTAGTTTCAACAAGGTCTTTCACTAGTACAAGAGATTACAGCGACAGCATATGCTGCAACACATATAGAATTCGTTGGAAATTGCGCAATGCAGAAGAAAGAAAAATGAATCGAACGAGCAAACAGAAACGGAGATACACAAAAACAAAAGGAATATGCTTATGTTGCAACGGGAAATGAAGAATTAAATAATGACGTACCTCGGGTCGGATCCATCGAGAACCCATTTGAATTGATCGGATTTTTTTGTTTTCGCAAGAGGAGATCACGAGGAAGGGAATAGAGAAAGGCGTCGAAAGTAACTGCTCCCTTTCCTGAGAACCTGGAATTAGGAATATTTTTCTGCGATCCTCCTATTTATATCTGCAAAGTTTCGGAATACTTTTCAACGAAAAAAGCATAAGAGGTGTGAAGAAATTACGTGTGCGGACGCGATCACAGAAGGCTGGGCATCGTACACATGTGGACATAGTTTTGTGATTTATGTTTCACTAGTGGAATATAGCGTGTGCCACCAGCTGATTTGTGCAAACTTTGCTATCAGACATCACATTTGGTCGCCATTTGCTAAAGCAAATCTTTTTAAAACACCACGTTTTCATGTTAGGGTAGTATGGTCATTTAACCACGGTTAAACCCGTCGGTATATATATCTGTGTCGATATATATTTGTCATAATGGCAAAATTACCTATTACCAACGTTTGCAATGTCATTTTGACATTTTAATATGTTAAGAAAAGATAACTTATATCATAATCTATCAGGATTTAAAGATGTGTGCTATATGAAAATTCTAGAGGAAACATACATAAAATTGTAGGACCTTGTTGCTTTGGAAGATTTAAAGGGGGTGGCCATAGAAACTCAACCTAAGCAACGAGTAATCCATGACCAAGGTGCAAGTAAGAGAGTATTAGAGACTAAAATTTTCTATTACTAAATTCTTGTATAGGAGAAGCATCCAAGGGTCCTAAAAGGTCTGAGAGGGTTGTGTGAGAGCGACAATTTCTTATACTCTTATGAGGGCCATGCTTAGAGAAAATCGCAGCCAGTGATGATCTGCAAGTGCAAAGGGTTATAGCGTAGCTTTCATGGTCAGTTTTTATGTCGAGCATACTGAAAATGTTATTGAAAACCATCTATTGGGATGCAAATAAATCACTTGTATAGTTGCATTATGTTATAGACATGTACTCATAAATAGGTGTGCTCTCATCAAACACATTACTTTCCAATTTGACTACCTCTACGGGATAGACCTCAACAGAAAACTGTTGAGTAACGGCAGCAAGTGATTGAGTTCAGTAGTTCCTCATAGAAAATTATTGACTCTAGAGATATGGTAATATGGAGAAGACAAAATTGTTTGAAGCACGCACAGAACCGGAAGCGCCCCTTGTTTCAAACAGAGGAGGACGGGTTATTCACATTTAATTTGATGGTCAGAGGCGAATTGAAAGCTATTTTGTCTAATATTAAGGTTATCATGAAAGATCACCAGAGCAGAGCATAAAGCATGATAATACGTATTATTCCTCAAACTCGTGTATCTAAACCCCCTCATCCTCTACTCTCACTTAATAGGAGGTAGAAATTGATGATATGAATAAGCATTTAATATTACAAGATACGAACATAGTTTTAAGATCGTGTTGTCCGGGCCCTAGACAACAAATATTAAAACTAGAGATAATAAATGACGAACGATAATCAATATCAAAGCAATCTGACTTCAATAATAAAAATGCATCATAGCAACCGTACAATTCACCAAATTCCTGTCATGATGAAAATATGACAGGATCAACTCTAAATATGAGATAATAGATTCAGATAATCAACTTGCGAACACAAAGTGGATGGATTTTAGGGGCCAACACTCCCTTTCTGCAGATTCGAACGCTTTGAATAGTATGGAATGGAATATATTTTCGTAAGCTTTCAATATGCTTGAATTTGTATGATATTTGCCGCAGAGGAAAACTTATTAGTGCACATGTGTAAGCACACAATTTGGCAAGGTGATGCATGCAAAATTTTCAACAGTTATTTGGCAAGTGTGCCTAAAATGTGACTGCCATTAATGAGTATAGGTTGTCCATTGTTGGCTTTATTTGGCACCTCTGCCTATCATCCACTCATGCTTTAGGAGCTATTAAATTCTGAACATCCTAGTTTGAACCTCTATGTATTTACTTAATTAATAAGCACAGCCTTCCTGCCTTCTTCCCCATCTGTATCCTGTGATTCAAAACTAGCAACTCTTCTTTCCTGTCTTCCTCCCCATCTTCCATGGCTTCCGATCTATTGAATGTTTCCAATTCTTACTATATGCTACTGCGTGAGTTGTTCTCCCGTTTGGTCGTTTCTCTTCAAATCGAATCTTCCTTTTCCATGGAGATAATTGCCTTTTGGTTGTGGCTCGAAGCAAATGGTCATGCTGATTTTCTTGAGCGCATAGACTCGCTTGATGATAACCATTTTCGTGTGATTGCTTCTTCTGCAAAAAAAATTGTTGAAGCCCTCCACATTGAGCTCACT
This sequence comes from Stipa capillata, assembly GCA_019208055.1. NCBI lineage: Eukaryota > Viridiplantae > Streptophyta > Magnoliopsida > Poales > Poaceae > Stipa > Stipa capillata. Next base: position 321,139 of record JAGXJF010003479.1, read on the forward strand.
GATTCAGATGATAGATCTACACCAAGAAGCCACTTTCAGAGAGAAGCTATGGAAGGAATTTCGTTCTACCTCAACAATGTCTGTTACAGGGCCTTAGAAGATCTTCGAGAAAGAGCAGAGATGAAGGAATTTATCTATGATATCAATCAAGCTTGTGGAGAACCCTTGAATGATCGAGTTCCTGTAAGCACGGTAAGAGTATATTACGTCCATAATTATTGGAGATTTGTTAATAGTTTGTGAAGTTTTTTCCTTTTGTGATTTGCCTAGTCATCTATGCAGAAGCATCTTCTAACCAAGATCAAGGCTTTGTACGCTAACACTCAAAAGCATCATGGAGAAGGCACAAGTTCTAGAAGTATCCAGGTTCAAACAAGTCATATCCTCCTCCAAGATATACAAGAAGCATATGAGTATCAGTCAACCTCCCGTTTGGTGACATTGTTGGATAACTTGAGCTTAAGAGAGAAGCATAATGATGCAGTAAGAATGTCATCAAATCTGCATACCATGATCATAAGTCACTAATCAATCTTTGCATGTTTTTATTCGATAAGTTTCTGATGAGGCCTGATAGCTTCCATCTAAATACTTTTGCATATAAATACATGTCCCTCCAGATCATGCAACAACTATCTGATGTTCCACGTGATGAGAGAACTCTGTTCGTGACATTCTCCAACGGCTACCCATTGACCAAAGATGAACTACACGATTTCTTTATGAGGTATGCCTATAATTTCAGGTTCATATTACCTACAGAAATTCACCATAATGTATGAGGAGAATTGGAAGGTTGTTGACTTCAAATAATTGAAGTCGGATGTTTGTTAGGATCTGCTCCCTCTATTTCAAAAGATTTCTACTTTCCAGGGTACAAACATACTATTTCACTTTACCATTTCCGTTACTGCGACTTATGTATTACCGATATGAACACCATTTTGATGAAATATCTATAAATTTCATTTTGGTGTGATTGATCCAAGATAATCTCATATCACGAAGTGCTTGAAGTTGACAAACTATGATGCACATTTGCCATAGCCTACAGAGCGTTGTACCATGAAAGAAAAGTAATACAAACTATGTAATCTGCTAGAAAAATCTCTGCTACATATTATCTACTAGACGCAATGATGCTAAAAAATATATGTTGATTTGGGTATTTCGAGGGAGACCGAGACAAATAAATCCTTATAGGCTTGTGAAGAGAGTGCATAATCATCTGAGAAAACTGCACTATGGTCTCGGTAGTTTTTTCACTCCTTTCAGGTCGCCACCTAAAGAGTAGGTAATTTAGGACATGTTCTTTCATATTTTATCACATTAAATATATTTTACCACTTGATATTTTTTTAAACCGGTGGGAAATTTCAAGTCGTACAACAAATCTGGAGTACAAGTGGTAAATTGTCACATTTAACCACGGGTATTTCCAAATTTAAAAACAAAATGTGGTTTGATGCAATTTCGTCTCCAATATACTTCACATACACCATCAGTTGTCGTTATTTTTAGATGTATAATTGAGCTAACTCCTTGTGCTAATTACATCCTGATATGACTTACCCATATTAGGGCCTCTTTGAATTGAAGAATTTTTAAAGGAATTTTGGGGTTTCGAATCCATAGGAATTTTTCCTGCAGAGGCCCCTTTGGATTGCAGGAATGAGATCATAGGAATCCTACGAAATTCCTATAGAATTGCTCAATCTATAGGAATTTTGGAGAAACTTTAACATGAGCTTGGACCTCATGGAGAATTTTCTTTGTGTCTTGCATGAGCCTTCTTTCTCTTTAAAGTCCTGCAAAATTCTTGTGGAGCATTCAAAGAGCTAGTTTTGCATATTCTTGTGTTTTCATTTCCTGTAGAATTCCACAAGCCATGACATTCCATTCCTACGTTTTTCCTATTCCTGTGTTTTGACAATATTACATTCCAAAGAGGCCCTTATTGTATATGGAACTAGATACCAATAAATTATTGAAAGCAAGACATGTCCACTGCAACTTACCCATATTATTGTTTAGCTTTCACAGAGAAAAACATTTCCGAGTAACAGAATGGTTACAAGTGTTTTTCTTATTTGGAGTATATAATATATATAAAATGATCGAATCCGTTGCAGTATTTTACCTACGTGGTTGCTAATTTTCTCAACTTTTTCATTGTCTTAATATCTTCCATGTCACAGGCACTATGGGGATATTGAAGAAATAAGCATAGAGGAGCCAACTGAACATAAGCCACCACTATACGCACACATAACGTTTTTCTCGCAGGTGACACTCCTCCGTGTCCTTGATGGGAACAAGAGAGTCAAGTTTATGACAAGGGGGAAACATCTTTGGGCTCGACAGTTTGTGCCGAAGAAAAAAAAAGCTAAATCCTGATGAGCTAAACCCGATTGCCTGATATTTGAAAACTTCCTATCCTAAGCATGCTAGAAGCATTGGAATAAACTCTGCAAGTCTGAAATTCCTTACTGTGCCTTATGCACCTTATTACCCCCTTTGTAACCTGGCTTTATAGGCACGGTTCTGAACTTTAGATGTATTTCGTCATGACAACTCAAAAACTTTTACGTGTTAAGACTTACGAATTTATATTGTTGGCATTTACATTTAAAGTCGTTCCGGGAAACCTATTCTAGCATGTGGTTGGTATGGTGCGATGCGAGCTTATTGTTAAGCCCATTTTAGCTGAAAGAGGAACCATAGTACCTAGTGGAAGTTTTCTTTAGAAATTTCAGGGTATTTTTCAAGTTTCTTTGGGGGAAAAAGGAGAGGATGCTACAAGGTAGGTCTACCTGTGAGATTTTCATTCTTGATCCCTTGTATTAATTCTGCTAATCAGTTACTTAGCTTGCTGCGTTATACTGTTCCAGTCATTCTCTTGTGAACTGCTGTTGTGAACTTGTGAGCTTGTGGTGCAGTAGTAGTAGCAAGTGACTGAATTATACAATACGGAGTCATCTGAGCATTATTATTTCTTTTTGTTGCTACTCTGTTGATCGCAAAACTAAACGTTACGGTTGTGTAGCTTTGTTTTGCGAACTTATCTTTACTTGATTCTTAGTGTGGTAATCTATATTTGCTATTCTTAGTTTAGACTTTTAAGTGAATTGATAGGTGTATATAATTCAATACACTGGAACAAACATAAAAAGCATACGTGTTTTCTACAATAAACCCATACTTACTCCTAGCAAGTAATACTTCCACAGAAAGAATGGCTATGCTTATACAATTTGCTAAAATGATGATCTAACACCTGTGTCAAAAGTGAAAAAAACCTGCACTTTATTTGTCTAACAGAGGATACATAAGCTAGAAAGAGCACTAGTACCTGTGGTAAAAAAAATACTTGTTATGTATGTCATGTAAAACTAGCATATGTTTGACGCATGAAACCAGCTTATAAAAGGCACGTTAGTCCTATGATTGATCTGCCCTGTACAAGGATAATATAGTTAACAATTGTTGGCAGTTTATTTCCTCTATAGGTTAACATAACAAGCCAGTGCGCAGGGTTACATAACAGGGCAGTGGTCACAAACCAATAAATAATCAGAAGGCATTCTATGAGTAAAATCAGACGAGCAACATAGGAACTTCAGGAATATTAATTATTGTCCCCCCTAATAATTAGAAGAGAAATTCATTTCTAATGGGTTTGATGGATGCTAATTTGGAGACCTATTTTCTAATCAGAAGAACAACATAGGAGATTTACACCAATCTATTAATCAGAAGAGCAATTCCTGTTCAATTGGAGGGTAAGATTACGTGCACACATACGGATTCTGAAACGACATAACGCAGCACGCACGGAGGGTAGAGGTGAACCATCGCCGCGAGGGGCGCCGGGGACGAAGAGCGGAGGGGCGGCTGGTTTGAGCGTGGCCTTGCAATAAGCGGCGTAGGAGACGGGGAGCTGAGCACCAGGGAGGAGGAGGAAGGGGAGGAGGCAAGCAGCAGCCAGGGAGAACGTGCGCTCTGAGAGCACCACCAGGGACGGCACGCAGAGTGGAGCGTCGAGTGCAGGTGGACGCCTTAGCGGCAGCCCGCACCATACCCGTAGTGCCCACCAGCATCTCACATGGGCGTCGCGGCTGGCCGCAAGCCCGCAGCAGTGCGTCGCGAGTGGTGGCCGGCTTGGCGGCTAAGCCCACCACCACTAGTCCACTACCGATAGTGAGAACTTCTGAGGTTCCCGCTTCACTTGCAAGAAGAAGCTGCAGCAAAGCATGCTGAATTTGTTATCAGATTCCACTGCACTTTTCTTGGTTGGAGGTGGTTACCAACCAGAATTACTATAAACTGGACTGTTCTTTAATTCTACGCATCTTCAGAGAGAAAAGCACACTTGACATTCTTTGTTAACAACACCATCAGCGGCTACCCTCGCTCATCCTGCCCGCCCTTGCACGAGGACATCTTCATGGCCTGCAGGACGCATGGTCGTCGCGCCGTGAGTACATGACCCAACGCCCTTCGATGGTAGGGACGACGGGCGGCGCGAGTGACGACGAGACGGGCGAGCGGTGCACGCGGCGGCGAGCGAAGATGGATGTGTTTATGACCTAGGTTTGGGTGCTGAGATTAGGTCGGATGGGAAACTCTTTTCTAGCGTGTCCGCTACATGCCGTGTATGAGATCACCGTTGAGCATGCATCAAGATTTACGCGTACATTTCCCGTCCTCGTGTATTTCCTTGTATTTCATTATATTCTTACTTTTTCTGTACACTTCTCTATTATGTCATATCCACCTCTTCTCTCATACTTTCTCTCCCATCCTTTTTGGCTTTCTCGTGAATCTCTTCTGGTCTCTCTCCTCCCACGCCGACCCTGCTGTCTCTCTCCTCCATCGTCCTCTGAGCGCACCGCCGTCGACGAAGCCGTCACTGGCGAGCCGACCGCCGTCGGCCTCCTAAAATCTGCCTCCCACTCCCAGCCTCATTCTTTTCACCAAGAAAACAAAGCATCAGCAGCCACCAAGATCGGCAGGGGCACGCAAAGCTCCTCGCTTCTCGGTCGATCCAGCAATGGAGGAGCAGGGCAGGGCGAGCAAAAAGATCAGGGACATCGTGAGGCTTCAGCAGCTGCTCAAGAAGTGGAAGAAGCTGGCGGTGGCGCCGGGGGGTGGGAAGGGAGGCAAGGGGTGGCGGCGTGCCCAGGGGCTCCTTCACGGTGTACGTCGGCGACGAGATGCGGCGGTTCGTTATCCCGACCGAGTACCTGGGCCACTGGGCATTCAAGGAGCTGTTCCCGGAGGCGGAGTAGGAATTCGGGTTCCGGCACGAGGGCGCGCTCAGGATCCCTGCGACGTCGAGGTCTTTGAGGGCATCCTCAGGCTCGTCGCAGGGAAGAAGGACTCCGCCGCAGCCGACATGTGCGACCGCTCCTGCTCGTTGGAGACCGAGATCTTGTGCAGATGAGATGATCTGGATTCAAAGACCTTTTTTTTTCTCTCTCTTTTCTTTGGTCCGTTCTTGCTTTCTTTCTTCTTGGTTTTTTTATGAAGAAAGGAGAAGAGGTTGCAATTGCTAGTGAGATCTGTAATTTGTATAAGGGAAGGACGAAGGATTGTTGTTCGCAACAAGAATCTAATACAAAAATTTAATTGCTTTTCAGAGCTTGCTATAAATTGTTTTTTGCTCGATTGTGCCGATGATTAGTACCATAATAGCGCTTATGTTTTATTACCACTTGGGTGATGTTTGCATTAAGCATGGATATCAACTGCAGTTCAGAATCTTCATAAACGCTTGGTGTTGGCCTTTCAGGGAAAATCCACGTATAGCAAATTTCTGTAAGTCGTAGATGCACATGCTCCAATTTGAAGAAGCATGCTAACTCAAGGCCATGTCCTTTGGTAGTAGCATAATTCATGCATTTTTTAGTAGCACAAAATTGTGTCCGTTGGCTTCAAGGTTTACTTGTGCAATACTGTGGTGGTTAGCGAATATGAACCCTTGGTAATTTGCAGCTATTTCTGCTTCTATTGCAGTGTTAGAATCCAATTTTTTTTTCACTTATTTGAGTTTGACTTCATTGGAAGAAGAGTGCTGTTCTTAATATTGGAACACGGCTACGGCACGGTGCGGATCTCAATATTGCAATCGATATACTTTTTCTTGATCCGAATGCTGAGCAAATTTTTTTTGTTAAAATATGATCCCCAGCTTGTTAATGTATATGTTAGAAATATTTAGATCCCGGATTGTTGTTCTTAAAAGGTGAGAAATATTTAGATCATAAATTGTTATCCCTAAAAGATAAATTATGATATACTTTATTTTTTATGTGATACTCATATGAAACACGATGAAACTAGAGTGAACCAAAGTGAAACTCATATAAAACACGATGAAACTAGAGTGAACCAGAGTGAAACTCATATAAAACACGATGAAATCAAAGTGAACCAGAGTGAAACTTATATGAAACACGATGAAACCATAGTGAACCAGAGTGAAACTCATATAAAACACGATGAAACTCTATGAAACATGACAAATCGGAACCATACTGAAATCCATATAAAACATGATGAAACTCTATGAAACAGTACAAAGTACAGTAAAAATCACCAAAAATTCCATAAAAATTCACGAAATATTTGTGAAACATAACAAAGTACGGTACAATATTTTATGAACACAATTGCTATCTCTTTTCGAAATTTTAAACAGTTTCATGTTGGTTTCATCAAGTTTCAAATAAAAAAATTATTTTTTAGATAATATATCCAATATTGATCTCATCTTAAAGATCTTCTCATAACAAACACAACTGTTCAAACAAGACTTAAATCGGACTTTTGGTTGAAAAGATTTTAGTCATTTAAAATGTTGGCATTAAAAATTAAATGGTTGAGTTGTAGTGGAGAGAGAGAATCTAGGTAAAGGTAGCAGCACATTAAATGTCTGAGTTGGAGTGGAAAGAGAGAATCTAGGGAAAAGCCCATGTGATGGTTGTATGGAGAAGGAAATAAACGGGGAGAGAGAAAAGATACTCTGTATTGTGTATAAATGTGATACTTTACATAATATATAGACTATAGTACAGAAATATATAGCAACAAATAGTGCAATACAGACACATATCCCAAACAGAGGCGGACGGTGATCCCTTTACCGGCATGTGCCGTACATAGTAAAAAATCTGCCTCCCAGATGGGCTCCCAGGTCGAATGGCATCTTGCCTGGACCAGAAGGTGGACACCATCAGCGCTAGCGTCCAAACGTGAACGCCCTTCTTAAGCGCGTCCAGTTTTGGACGCCGTCAGAACTAGCGTCCTTCCAAGTTTTCTAATTCTTATTTCTCTTTTCTTGATTCTGTAATTCCGGAAATAGTGTCCTTCCTAGTTTTCTAATAATTCCTATTCCCCTTTAGGCAATTTTGTAATTCCGGAAATTATTTTATTGGAAGATGTTGAGAATTTTTGCTTTCTAGTACTATTGTGGTTTTACGAAAATTGCAGGGGGCCAACAGAGCAGCAAAGCAGCAGCCTAGCAAATCCAACTTCGCGATCTCCTCCAACCAAAAATTGAAAAACACGCCACACCTCCAAGGTCCGAATCCAAATGTACAAGTGATACCGCCGTCGACATTCCAGACCCCCAACCGAAAGGCCGGCCGGAATCCGACGATGGCCGCCGCCGGCCGGCCATTTCCCCGAGCACCTCGCCCCTGCGCCCATCTCCTCCCCATCCTCCTGGCGCTGCCTCTCCTGGTCGCGGACGCCGTCTCCGCCCGCGGCGGCGACCTCCGGCGGTTGCTGGAGGTCCCGGGCGAGCCGAGGTCGGTGGTGTGGGCGGTACAGCTGTCTGATCTCCACCTCAGTGCCTTCCACCCGGACCGCGCGGCCGACTTCCGCCGCCACGTAAGCGAAGCGCTTGCGATGGTGAACCCCGCCCTCGTCCTCATCACCGGCGATCTCACCGGTATGCTTGTTGCTACCCCCGCGCCGCGCCCTCATCATCTCCTTCTTGGTTTTTAGATGTGCCAATAGACTTGTTGTGGACTAGGAAGAAGCAGTCGCGGTTGCATTTGGATGGAGGGGTTTTAGGTCAAGATTTGGTGAGGCGACTAGCCTGCTAGTTCCATTTTGTTTTTGTGTGTTTTGTTGGTCAGATGTGTGTGTGTACCGTCGGCAAGATAGTGTCCAGATAGATTGAGAATTTGTGATTCTGCTAAAATTTGACACAGGGAGGCACAGAAGAGCTCAATTTTGTGAAATGAGTGCTAGCCCGAGAAAATTCTGCCGCGTTTGTGCTGTATAGTGTTCGAACTCCAGTGGATAATTTTCACGGAATATAATTTTATTTACAAGTTCTGCACAAGGTTGTCAGTACCGCGGTTTGGATCATAGTATTGTATGATCAATCCTACCGGAGCTAAGTGATACAGATTGAAATATGGATCAGAAATTGGTTGTATCCTAGCTGGATCGCAGTTGTGATTCAACTTGTGGAATCACTAGGCTCCATGCAATTCCATTGGAATTATGCAGCTTGGATGCTCAACTCAAATGGAAAATGAGGAGAATGATCTGTGTGTCATATTAAAGGAGATACATTTTTCCTTTTTAATTGTCTGGAAACAGAGGCCTAATGATTCTTCTTTTATCTCTTATTCTTGTGCTCAGATGCAAAAAGCACAGATTTGTCATCATCGAGACAACAAAAGTATGATTGGATGGAGTATGAGAAAGTGATTGATGATGTTGCTGACAAGAGCGGACTGCACAAGGAAATCTTTTATGATTTACGAGGTAACCATGATACCTATGGTGTTCCTGAGGTTGGTGGCACGTTTGATTTATACCAAAAGCACAGTATTAATGCAAGATTAGGACGGGCAGGTAATGTCCAAAGCATAACATTAAAGGTTGGTACCAGTGATCATGACATGCAATTGACCTTGCCAAAAAAAACATATATACTGCAAAACCAGTTTGCATAGTTTATATAAGTTAAGTATCGGATGGTTAAAGTTTACATAGTCTTATTCATAATCTGAAATGTGCAGAATAGTGATTGGAAGCACCTGTTTGTTGGATTTGACAGTGCAATGGGCATTGGTCTCAGAAGCCCGACAAATGTATTTGGGCAGCCAACAGATCGGTTGCTTGTTGATTTAGATGCAGCACTTTCACAGTGGGATAATCAATCTACAACTTTCCCTGTAACAAAGATCGCCTTTGGACATTTCCCTATATCTTTTTCTGCATTGACAACTTCAGGAGGAAGTCTTAGAGATGTTTTCCTGAAGCATTCATTGTCAGCTTACTTGTGTGGGCATCTTCATACTAACTTTGGGAGGAACTTGAAGCGTCATCATATATCTGACCAGCATCAACCATCTTCAAAACAGTACTATCAATCTGATATCCATGAAGGCACATCAGCAGCTGTAAGCAGTGTCAACAATTGTTCAATGACAACAAAATCTGTTACAGAATTCTGGGAGTGGGAAATGGGTGATTGGAGAAGTGCCCGGAGCATGAGGATTCTGTCAATTGATTCTGGCCATGTGTCACATAGTGATATAGATTTCAGATCTGGCTCTAGGGATGTTATAATAGTACCCACCTTTCCATTGGATTCACGGTTTATGCAAAGATTTTCACCCCCTTGTGATTCAAACTGCCAAGAAAAGAGTATCAGACATTTGGGGACAGTGAGAACTCTAGTCTTCTCAAAGTACAAGATTGAATCCGTATCAGCAAAAGTATATGATTCACGCTCTGGAATCCTTCATCTAGTATTAGAGCAAGAAATGACAAGAACTAGTGGCAAGGGAGCTAGAGGAGCTATTTTTACAGCCCTATGGAATTGGAGAGCATATGTGGATGAATTGGCAGATCGATACTGGTTCCAGATAGAAGCAAAGGATATGACTGGAGAGACATACTATAGCCAACTGAGACCGTTTTCTGTTAATGGTTTAACTGCAAAAGTAAGCTGGACATGGCGGGAATTCTTTGTAATGGGTTGCCAATGGAATCAGTTGTATTACCCAATTATGTGGTCCACCCTTGCATTTCTTTTTTCGTTGGTTCTCATTCCTCACACTTCACTCATGTTTTATGAGCATCACATGTTAAAATGTCTCCGTCCAAAGATGGCTAGAGGTAGTTCGGGAGGCTGTACCATGGGCAACTTTGAATATTGTGCAGTTGAGCTTTCAAAGGTGTATTTCGTATGGTCTGGAATGTTGCTATATTTGCTATACTTGGTGTTCTTCCCATGGTTTGCTGGCTATGCTGTTACTGAAAATCACAATAAGATGTATCTGTATTATAAAGGCTGGAGCACAAGTAATCTTGCCAACACCAGTACGGTGCCATATATTGGTCTGCCCGATGTGATGGTTATTGTTCTTCCTCATCTTCTGTTTGTTGTTTTGCCAGCCTTTCTTGTTATAGCAGCTATGGCAGCAGAAAGTGCAGCATCCGTAGGTCACCATATCTCCCGGACAGCAAAGAAAGATGATAATGACATAGAGAGAAGAATTTATATGCAGAATTTTGGGATGTTTCGTTGCTTTAGAAAGTCTCTCATACTCGTATGTCTGCCAATTGTTTGGACACATTGGAAGGTATACTTTACTTTCAGCATGAATTCAATACTTAAAAGTTCAGTACTCTGTTGCAATGAATCTTTTGACAATTTTGAAACCCTTTGTTCCCATTTTTGTAAATCTTTTGTTAACATATTTTTAAGGGTGAAAAACACCCACTCGATAAAAGTTATAATTGTGTATAAAGGGTAGTTCACCAAAAATCAATAATAAATGTGAACTTGTGTATGCATTTTTAGTAGGATTTCAATCTCTTTTGTAGCTGTGATCTTATCTAAAACTTAAAACTGCTTCTGGATCCAAAGAAAGTTGTCCAAAAAGGCAAGACCAAGAACCAGTGGCAAAAATGAGATTGAACTCCCGGTTGAGTTTCCCAACTTTCCCTTTCTCAAGGAAATTGAAGTAGTTTAATTTAGGTTTCTTAGTCCAATCTTATGAATGTTTGACTTAAGTATGGGTTTAGCTTCTGTCGTAGCAATGAGGCTAGACAATGAACTTGTGGCACCTCCGCACGGTTATGCAGACCTGCAAGGGACGCACGGGAAACCAGGTCGCGGAGACACGCATTCGCACACGAGTACCACAAATGCGAAGACACCCGAAACGGCTAAGGACCATGAAGTAGAGGCAAAGCGGAGCAAATATCTTTTTATTTCTCAATTGGGGGCCCTTTGAATGCAGGGGTTTCTCCTCTATTTATAGAGAAAGTGGAGGGGTAGAGGAAGTTACAATAATGCTCTTAGGCCATTTACTATCCTATCCCTAGATGTACTAATGCCCCTGTGGGCGAGGCGGTCTTCTCCTCCAGGAATATCTTGGGAATATCCCGTGGGTCCCACTTGGCATGTATCCTCTCGTTGATGTGAGCTTCCCCGCTGATGCGAGCTGTGCGTTGAGGCGAGCTTCCCGCTAACGTGAGCTTGCCGTTAATGCAAGCTGTGCGTTGATGTGAGATTCCCATTGATGCGAGCTACGCGCTGCGAGTTTGAGGCTTAGTGATTTTACCCTAATTCTGAAAAAGAGTCGAACCAGGGTAGTGCGGGGACCCCTTCCCCAATAGTAGCCCCTCGCAGGTTCGAGCGGTAGCATAGTGCCCGTCCGGGCCATTACACTGATCCTATAGGGGTTCATCTTTTTCCTCCTTTTTCCGTGTTGTCGATCATATGCCAGTAGTTGTGTCAGGATACTCGGTACTTTTTGTCACGTGCCAAGGGGGAGAACGCCGCTCGGGGCTAGTCAAGCACGGCTGCACATGCTATCTCGCCATATTGTCAAACGTGACGCATTTCACGAAATGACTCCTCTTGCTTCGACATTTGTCCGCACTTTTTCGCAGGGATGTATTAGATTAGGTGACTTCCCCCCGGCTCGCAGTCGGCGTGGCCGGCTAGCGATGAGGCAGCGATGGGACCTGTCGATTCGACCAAGGTCCCGTTCACTCAAGACCCCAGGGGCCATCCGGGGTGACATGGAGGACGAGCTAGCGAGGCTTCTCATGTGAAACGTTGGGAGCGACGCGAGATCCAAATCCATACTCTAGTTTTTGAAGAAAAAAAGTTTGATTTTTTTGGGTTGAAAGTTGTCCAATTTGAAGTTAGATTTTTTTTCAGTTCAAATTTGTCCAATTAAAAGATTTGGGTTTTTTTCTTTCAAATTACCCAGTCTGAAAAGATCAAATTTCTTGTTGAATGTTATAAAAATTCATAATGGGAAGTTTGAGGGGAGGAGGTGGGGGAAGATCCTGTGTGGGCAGAAGGTTATGACGCGCACAGGAGAAGGTGCGCCCAACCTCACCATAGTGCTCCCTTATTCTCTTAAATGACTAATTTTACATATTCGCTCTTCTGCCATGGAAGTATTTTCCATGCACTTCGAAAGTGGCAGTCGTCTATAGTGTTTTTCATGAATAGCTTCTTGTGTTTCATGAGATTTATCTAGTGTTTACAGCATTGCGCAACTGCTTTCAAAATTTAACATTTCCAGTCAAAAAAATGTCAATTGTAATAACTCATTACCCGATTGTGTTATATTACAAACCTGTGAATCGTACTTGAATATTAGAAGCAAATTTATGTGCTTTCTCACTGACATGCACTTCTTTGCAGCATTGTAGAGCTGTTATGAGGTCGTATGAGACTAATCCATTCATGGATGCACCCGTATACTGCTTCGGCGTCCCGGTACTTATATGCTTAGCTATTTACAGGACTTCATTTGCTTAAACTTGTTTTGGTAAGCAACTATCGAGGATAGGTAATTTGTGAGGAGGATTGAATACTAGGTTGAGCATTTGTAGTAATAATTACTTCGCAATATAGAGGAAAGTGAATTCTGAAGTTGTAAGTCAAAGAATGACATATATTTCTGACACATGAGCTTATTTGATAAAATTGAGATACAAATACTAGACCATTCATGTCCCCTTTTCATTTCTTTTCTGAAGTCCGTTAACACAGGTCATTTCAGAGCACCCAAATGCAAATACCGGATAACCCCTTTTTCATTTGTTTTGAAAAGTGACCCATGCATACTAGATCAAAGAAGAGCTCAGTTTTACACATGAGCAGGCAAGTAGGTGTAGCTCGTATGGTCGCCATAAGGTCAAGCGTTTGAAACCTCCTAACCTACATGTTTTTTGTGGCCAGATATTTTTGCAGTAAAATGCATAACAAATGCTTTTGAGGTGAATCAAGCCAGATTAACGTGCATTTTCTTTGAAGAATATTTCAATTGTATGCCTTATTGCAATTTAACATATTTGCCTACCTACAACTTTTTTGTTGTTGTTGAAGCAAGGCCATGTTTTCTTCTGTTTTGTATTCCTTTAGTTCACCAATATTCTTTTCAGTTATCTATTATGCTGCATTTTTTTCTACGTTCCAAATAGATCGTCAGTCTTTTGTTTTTTTTTAGAATATACGACAGTTACGCATCATTACATTACAAGATAAAACACAGTACATGACTCAAAACAAACAGAACAACTAACAGCTACCCAAATCATATTATCGGTACAAAAAAAGTTAAAATAATTACTCATACCATCTTTTGTTCCTTAAAAACAAAAACAGGAAAAAAAAACATATTTTGAGCAATTAGCATCAGTGAACATACAGTTTTAAGTATGACTCCATTTTTCCCTTTCGTTTTGCAAACTGTACTCCTTCCAAATATTCCAAAGCTTCACATGCATGCAGGAAATGCCTAAATTAGCTCTCCATTTTTTAAGGACTGAATTGATGTCGAAATGTTTGTGACCATACACCTTATGTATGAAAACATTTTTTTTTCTTCTCGAGGAAACACAAAAGCTTTGCATCTCAATGCATTGATAGACAAAAGAGGTTTAGTTACAAGCCTAGACTAGGCCAAGACACCCAAAATACAACCCTACGGTAGTACAAGGTTGCAGCCTGGAGGTGCCAGCCGGAGCCCAGGCTTCCGATTTGGTCCTGATGGCCTCCGTGAGAAGCACAAGGTCAGGTCGCGCCCCTTCGAAGATGCAGGCATTACAGTGCTTCCAGATGAGCCAAGCAGTGAGCAGGACCATCGATGCCGATTCTTCCGCATGGTCTTGGGGGTAGCATGTCACGCCGTTACCAGCAGTCGATGAAATCGCCAAGGGCTGAGGTGGTCGAGCCGTGGATCAGATCCGTTAGAGGACTTCATGCCATGCCTGCCGAGAGATGGGCAATCCACTAGAAGGTGTGTCATTGTTTCCTCGGATTGATTGCAGAGGAGGCAAGCTGGCGCATGTAGCAATCCTCTCCTAGCAAGCTGGTCCATCGTCCAGCAGCGGTCTTGCACGCTAGCCATAGGAAAAGGGCCGGGTAACACGAGCGAGCGGAGTATTGGCTGTCGGCAGTCCATTTCCTCACCAAAGTGTCTGGTGCATCCGAAAGCTGGGCCGCCACACAACACACATATTGCATCAGCCCTATCATGCCCAGCGCGTCCTGGATGTCTGCCACCCAAGCGCGACCATCTAGTGCCGTGAAACCCCCTGATGAAAACAGGTTCAATGTCAACGAAATAATATGTTGGAGTTTGCTTCAGAAGCACTGAAGCACATACGGAATGGAATTGCAAGTTGCGACCAACATTGAAAATAAGATTCTCCGAGGAAATACCTCCATGAGCGGATAAAATAAAGTGCTGTCCACTTCGTACGTTCTATGTACTGTAGGAGCGAGAAGCTTCTAGGACTGAAATATCACCTTCTGCTGTGCATGTGTACGAGAGTTCACTGGGAGGTTGTATGTATTCCAACGCTTCTGATCAGGAGAGAACAAATATTTCGTTAAATAGTTGTCTGATATGTTTTTAACCTATTCTCTAGTGAGAAAAGTATATATTTAGTATGGCCCCTAAATATATTCATAACATAACGAAGAAGTCCTAGTACTGTAGGTGAGTTAATATACAAGGGAATTACGGGAACAATAACGAAATTTTTCACCCTGTGCATGATTGCAGATACTCTTAAGTGGTCATTTCGTATATTTGTGTGGTTCTGGATGATGAATATCGAATAACTAGGAGCACAAGTTAGTGAAAGCATCTGCGTTAACCATTGAGAAGAAACGAATAATAGTTTAATGTAGAAGTTGAAGCATGTATATCCTTCAGCTGATCATATTCATCGTAAGTTGTGGGGGATACCTGACACAAGGACAGTTGGGGCAGTTTCTCACAATACCGGATTCTCAACTTTGGTCCTGAAGTGAACTGGGGCAATACCTTCAGCTTGCAACACCTAGCAATGCTGAGATACTTCAGTTTAGGGAAGTGTTCATCCTTGACACCGGACCACTCCTCCCAGGATTCCATGTTTCTCAACTTCAGTGATTCTAATGCAGGAAACACTCTGGACATTTCACTCCTGCTGCTGGAAGCGAAGTTATCGCCGAAAATTTCTGGTCCAACTAGTTTGACACTTGGCAGTGACTGTATCAAAACGTGTTTCAGAGACGGTAGGCAACCAAGAGGCGGTAGTTCTTCGCAATTCTGGCAATCTTTCAGCTCTATAGAGGCTAACCGGCCAAAGGACGGACATCCTAACCATGATGGAAATGATGGTCCATTGTAACCCTTGATAATGAGCTCCTCCAGATTTGAATTAGGAACAAGGTCCTGTAACACCTGAGCTGCGGGATTTGTAAATTCAGAATAGTTAGGCATGTGTAAATTCATAAGTATGTCAGACCATTCAAGTGTTAGCTTCTGAAGTCCCGCCTTTTTCCATAAGTTGACATTGGCCGAATGTGCAGCATTCTGATTGTTTAAACCTGTGATGTGCAGATCTCCTCTGAGGTTTACCAGTTCATTCAGCTCTTCAATGCTACACCCAGCAGACACATTCCCGATGGTGAAAACGGGCAGCCTCTGTAGCCTAGTCAATACTCCGATTCCAGATGGTATCTGTATGTTGGAATGCGGAATCTCTAGACACCTTAGATTTATAAGGAGCTTGATACTTTGAGGTAACCGAGTTAGGGAAGAACAGTGATTAAGCTTAATTGTCTGCAAGTTGAAAAGAGCACCTATGGACTCCGGCATGACCTCGATTCCAGTGTTCTCCAGACAGAGGTACCTTAGATGTATCAGACTTCCAACAGACTTTGGTAGCTCCATCATGTCAGTGTTGCTCAAATCTAGAGCTCTTAAGCATTCGAAATCCATGACTAGTTCACGAGGAATCTTTGTTCTGAAAGGCATCTCTCCGTAATTCTGTTCCATTCTTGCAACGAACAGGAATGTTCGCAGATCATGACCACGGAATGAATCCAAGTGTATTTCTTTCTCAGAATGGGACCCATAGTGGATCAGGGACAAA
Source organism: Stipa capillata (assembly GCA_019208055.1). Classification (NCBI taxonomy): domain Eukaryota; kingdom Viridiplantae; phylum Streptophyta; class Magnoliopsida; order Poales; family Poaceae; genus Stipa; species Stipa capillata. The sequence goes on from JAGXJF010003479.1 coordinate 337,573, forward strand.
TGCCGAGTGTTCTCATCCATCTTCCTCAAATCATGGTGACGTATCATCTTACATTCATTGCCTGAAACAAACTGAGCAAGCTCCTGATACAGATCATGCATGAAGAATTTCCCTTCACTGATATCATGAGATAGGGAATGTTGGAAGAAACTTCTTGATACCAAGTCATCAAAGTAGCCATTGCCGATAACGTCAGGACAGGAGTCCCCTTCAGCATCCAGAAAACCATGCGCGGTCCACAGCTGGACCAATGCATCTTTGTCGAACACGAAGCCCTTCGGAAACAATGAGCATAGCGCAAAGCAACGTTTGAGCAGTGGTGGCGACAAATGATCATAGCTCAACTTCAGTGCTGGCAGCACCAGATTTTTCACGTCAATGTTGTCAGCCCACAGATTACTCTCCAGGACTTGATTCCAGTGCTTCCAGCTGATTGAAGTGCTCAGGGCACTACCAACTGCCTCTGCTGCCAATGGCAAGCCTCTGCATTTCTTTGCAATCTGCTCGCCTATCCTCACCAGCTCTTGGTCAATGTTGACACTGCCGTTGTGCAATGCGCTTCCCTGGCATACAAGCCAGCAGTTTTCATCCGACAAACAGCTCAGCTGATGCACCTTCGGGCTCGTCATCTTGGCGACCTTCATGCTCCTCGTCGTCACGACGACTGTGCTCCCCGGCGCGCACCACCTCAGCGAGGCTGTCAGGCTGTTCCAGAGGAAGGGATTGGCATCCCACATGTCGTCAAGAACAATCAAGCACCTCTTACCCTTGAGGCGCTCAACAATGACTTCATGAAGCGTGCTCAGCTCGCAGCCCTCGGGGCGCGCCTTGGTGATGCCCTCTACGATCTTGGCCGTCAAGCTGACGACATCGACCTCTTGGGAGACCCAGATCCAGAGAGTCAGGTCGAAATGCGACGCGACGGCCTCCATGCCGCAGACGTGCTGCATCAGCGCCGTCTTCCCGACGCCGGCCATCCCGACGATAGGCACGACGGCGTAATTCCTGCTGCAGTCGGGCTGACGAACCAGCTCGGCGACCCTCTCCAGGTCGCGCAACCGCCCGTGGAGCTGGCCTCGGGGAAGCGAGCTGCTCGGCACGAGCGTACTGACCACCGGCCGGGCCACCCTGACTCCGTCGCCTGGCCTTAGCCGGAGCTTCTTCCGATCTGACGCGATTTCTTCGTACCTCGCCCAGACGTCGTCAATCTTGCGGCGGAGGCGCCGCACCGGGGCGGCGGCGAACAGCAGCGCGACCTCCCGCTTTCGCTTCCCGGTCGAGGCGACGCGGAGGAGATCTATCTTGAGCTCCTCCAGCTGGGCGGCGCGGCGCGACTCGTACTCGAGCTCCTCGAGCACGTCCTCGGCCCGGTACTCGAGGTCGCCTAGCTCGGACAGCCACAGCCGGACGGAGTGGTCGGTGACAGACTGGCTCTCGGCGTCGCGGAGCGTGGCGTGGATCCTCCGGAGCTTGGATTTGAGTGCCCTCAGCTCCTCCTCGTCGACGGTGACCGGCTCGGACGCGCACCCAAATGGCTGCAGCATGGGCGACGCGAGCTTGCGGGACTTGGTTGCGAACTGAAACAGGGCATCTCGTAGCGTGTTGATGATGGTTTTCGCTCTCTGGTTATCCATTGGAGACTTGAAGGATCTGTAAGTTCTCTAACGAAAAGAGCAGGCAGAGGCTTTGATGAGTAAATTGTTTGGGACAGCAGAGCGTCAGAACAGTGCTTACTTAGGCTCCCGTGACAGCTATTCGCCGAGCGTTGACGAAGACTTTGGGCCGCGGGCATCTCTACCCTTGTTTTTTCTTTTCGAGACAAACTCGTTCCCAGAGCATCCGCTGTGGTTGTTTGGGAATATTCTTAGGCCAAGACCTTGTAAAGGTAAGAGGTTTTTAGCCAAAATCTTAAAACTCAGTTTATACTTAAGAACCCGTTCATAGCAAAGAGCGAGAGGGAGTGATGTGTGAAAAAAGATATTATATTTAGATATGGATCCCACCAATTAGATTTATACACTAGAGTAATTTTGTAAATTTAGATCTAGACCCTTTTCGAGGGCCTATACATCGTGGATGCTGCAATATTTTATTAAGTAAATATAATGGGTTTAAACCACCTAGCTAAACTAGCCTTCAGATCGGACCGACACATGACAAACACTAGAGATGAACGAGCACCGTTGAACATACGCTGTCAGACCATCAAATGGCACCAGAGCTGACCACGGCATGCAAGCCCTACAACTCGCCAGGACAGAACCAAGACGAGCCAACTCTCGGCACTGACCCCGACGACAAGGAGGAAGAGGAAATATCGTCAGCCAGGCTGACAATCCAGTTGCTCACATGAAACAAGGCTACCGCCCTTACCACGATGACAGCCATAGCCGCCATGCCACCTCTCAGGGCTAACGCCCAATTCGTAATGGGAAGTTTGAGGGGAGGTGGGAAAGATTCTATGGGGAAAGGAGGTTATGACGCACATGGATAAAGGTGCTCCCAACCTCACCATATTGCCTCCTTATTCTCTTAAATGGCTAATTTTACATATTCGCTCTTGTGCACATGAAAGTATTTTCCATGCACTTTGAAAGTGGCGGTCGTCTATAGTGTTTTTCATGAATAGCTACTTGTGTTTCATGAGATTTATCTAGTGTTTACAGCATCACGCAACTGCTTTCAAAATTTAAACATCTTTGGTCAAGAAAATATCAATCGTAATAACTCATTACCGATTGCGTTATATTACAAACCTGTGAATCGTACTTCAAAATTAGAAGCACTTTGATGTGCTTTCTCACTGACATGCACTTCTTTGCAGCATTCATATATGCACCCGTCTACTGCTTCGATGTCGAAGTACTTATATGCTTAGCTATTTACACGACTTCATTTGCTTAAACTTGTTTTGGTAAGCAACTATCGAGGATAGGTAATTTCTGAGGAGGATTGAATACTAGGTTGAGCATTTGTACTTGTTAGATTGATGGCTTCCGATAGAGTGGGGTGAATATCGAACACTTAAAAATCACCTTTCAAAACTTTGTACAAAAGCCATGAAAAACAAGTGTGCAAAATCTTAAAAGCATAGCGGAAGAATGTTGACAAATTAGAACGAGCTCGGATGGTCCGGAAATCCAACTCAGAAGAAAATAGAGAGCAATCTCGAAGTCTCTGATAAATCTCAGAGTGTCCAGAAATCCAATTCAAAGAGAACAGACAACAATCTCGGAGTCTTGAGAAAATTTTAGAGTGTCTAGAAATCCAATTCAAGGAGGACAGAGACCAATCTCAGAGTTTGCGGAAAAATTTCGAAGCCTCTGATAAAACCTCAGATGGTCTAGAAGTCTAACTCAAAAAGGACAGAGACCAATCTCGGAGTTTTTGGAAAAATCTCTGGGTGTCCGAAAATCCAATCAAGGAGGACAGACAGAAATCTCAGAGTCTCCGAAAAAATCTTGGAGTCTCCGAGTTCCCAAAAACAGGTAGATTGTCGCTCGAAGAAACTTACGTATATTTTGATCTACTTAATAGAATTGAGTGAAATTTTACACAATTGTATACAAATAGATTACAGAGCTATTCTAATTGGAATCGTATCAAAAGATCCTTTATCCTAAGAGTAATCATACCAGCTGCAGCAAAACAAAGAAGTTTAGAAAGACATGAGCAAAATCGCGAGAACTCAAAATTCGTCTATCCAACCTTGATGAAAATTTGCACGAGGTTAGAGAAGGGTCTTATGATGCAAGATCAAGGGTTAATCCCAATAGATATCCTTCAAAGCTCCTTTCTTTTAATCCCTCAAATCAGCCTTAAAGAATGGGCAAAACGCAAATCTTCAATTTCTAGGTGCTCGTGAGGAATCTTGATATGAAATCAATGTGGTAACTTCTGGCACAACATAGCAACCTAATCCATGCCTCAAATTGTTGGATCATAAATTTTGCAAAGATTAATTTCGAAATCCAAAAAACTTGCCTTTTCTCCAAGAAAACTCAAAATAAAAAAGAGAAAAAGATGAATCCTTGGGTATGCTTGGATGGGGTCAGCATATAGATGACCTCTCTATCACTTAATTGCCATAACAAGGATCAATCCATGAGAAAAGGCAGAGAGACGAAACTTCAGAAAGAAAGAAAAGGAAAGTCTCAAGAATACAGGCTTTTTTGGAACTCTTTTGTATTGATATTCTTGGTATTTACAAGCCTCTCATACCAAGTTAAAGCACTCTTTAGTGCAGCTATCTCCCAAGAGTTAGGGTTAAGAACCATCAATCTCATATTTTATAGTGGAGGGGGCATACCCCTCTCCACTTGGGCCTTAAAGCCCACTTAAGGGCATAGGTTGCTTAGCACGCATCCCAAAGCATCTAAGCCTCCTATCCACTCTCAATCCTTCTTACCATCACAAACCTATTTTGCTTTGATGGTTTCTGCACTTTTTCAAAGGTGCTCTCGCACCAACTTGGTCATCATGCCTTGCCTCCAATCGTTGTCTTGTCCCTAAGTGACCACCTTGGACTACACGATGTCGCCGCCACCTCCGACCACATCTCCGCCTCCAAGCTTCATGCTGATCCACGTGATCAAACCATTGTCGCGCCCAACACACTGCATATTAGTAGACTAGCAAACGAATTGCGAGCACTTCACATAGTGAGGAAAGTAACATTCTTGAGATAGAAATACTAGACCATGATACAAATACTAGGCCATTCATGTCCCCTTTTCATTTCTTTTCTGAAGTCTGTTAACACAGGAGGTCATTTCAGAGCACCTAAATGCAAATACCGGATAACCCCTTTTTCATTTGTTTTGCAAAGTGACCCATGCATACGAGATCAAAGAAGAGCTCAGTTTTACATATGAACGGGCAAGTAGCTCGTATGGTCGCATAAGGTTAGGCGTTTGAAACCTCCTAACATACATGTTCTTTGTGGCCAGATATTTTTGCAGTAAAATGCATAACATATGCTTTTGAGGTGAATCAAGTAAGATTAACATGCATTTTCTTTTAAGAACATTTCAATTGTATGCCTTATTGCAATTTAACATATTCTCCTACCTACCACCATTTTTTGTTGAAGCAAGGCCATGTTTTCTTGTGTTTTTTATTCCTTTAGTTCACTAAACCCTTTCAGTTATCTACGATGCTGCATTTTTTGTATGTTCCAAATAGATCCTCAGTCTTTTGTTTTTTAGAATATACGTAGCTACGCATCATTGCATTACAAGATAAAAAACAGTACATGACTCAAAACAAACAGAACAACTAACAGCTACCCAAATCATATTATCGGTATCAAAAAAAGTAAAACAAAAACTCATACCATCTTGTCACACCCTGATTTTCTAAAACCTAAAAATTAGGACTAACAAAAACTTTTTCGTTAATAATGTCAGCTGAAACTACACTTAATTAAAACTTTAGTTCAAATCATGATGAAGCTAAATATCAAAACACGAAAACCCTCGTTCTTAATTCTATCGATCTCCGTTTGTCGAAACCCTAATACTTCGAACCACGTCTGACAACACGGGCAACTCTGCTCAGCACCTTGCCTTCATACGTGTCTACTCGCCCTTGCATTTCTGCCACGATAGCCTGAGGCAGTTGCCACAGCAAACTTGCTCTGCCGCGACAGCCCATGGCAGCCGTTGCCGCTACCACGCTCTTGCCACAGCAGCTGCCGCTGTCCATTTCCTCTGCCGCGGCAAGGCCTCTGCCACCGCCGTTGCTATCTTTCCCTGCCACAACAAGCCGCTCCTGCCGCGACAAGCTTCTGCCGCACCACCGATTCTCCGCCACGGCATCTCACAGCAGCTACCGTCGCTGCCATGCCTCTGCCACGGCAACACCTCCCCTGCCGCGGCAATGCCACGCCGCTGTTCCTTCCCGCCGCAGCAGCCGATTCCCACCGCGGCAATTCCTTTTCCTACCGTGGCAAGTCTTTCCCCTACCGCGGCAGTACCGCGGCAACAGTTTCTCTGCTGCGATAGTCCTTAACCCCGCCACACACGCATAGACCCGGAAAAACCCTAACACGTTGAACAACTCCGCTACAACTCTATGTATATATATACTTAAACTTTTCTAAGTGTATATAGGCACCTACATCTTAAAGCCCCAGCATGTCTTTGCATGTGTCCATCTGATTTCCCACCACCTTTTCTCTCTCCTAGAATATATACGCTTAACTTTCAAGCGTATATGGGTATATACGCTTGAGATTCTAACTCACTCCTTTCGAACTAAGGAAACGTCCAAGGCCCTAGTTCCGTTGTCCTCGTCTACCGAGGCTCCCGAATGCTCGACACCTTCTTTTCTGTCCGGTCTATTGAACCCGGCCCCTTTACCATACCTTCTTGCGTGATCACCCCTCTCCTCAGGCGGGAGATGTTTATGCACTGCATGTACGGAGCATACATGAAATATCAATTTCTTATTTTAACCTGAGTTTGCACGTGCCGTTGTCGACACCGTCAATCTTTATTAAAAAGAACCGGGGAAGCACCTAACTCTTTATCTGAACTCAGGATGTGACTCGTCCTATTACCTGCCCCAATGTATTTTACTCGGTGCCATTGATTCATCTGCTAAACACCACGAGCCTGACATGAGTTCAATGCTTGCGGTACGAGCCATCACATCCCGAGCACTGCTCCTTTTGAACACGCAGCACTGCCAGCCCAAAATCGGTGCCTAATTCTACTACATCTACAGCATATGTCACCTGCCCTCTTAACTCCATCTCCATTTACTCAAGCCACCGCTCCCTTAGCTCCTCACGCAGCCAAGCTTACTTTCCCCATCCTCTTTTTCCCCAAGTTGCAGCTTCTCAAGCTCATCCTCCGCTCTTATTTCCTTCCAAGCCGAGCACCTGTTGCTTCCCAAGCCCACACCGCGGCTTCTTCTTCCCCACGAGCTCCCCATATCTCCTCCTTCATCTCCGCCGCTTCCTTCTTCCCTAGAGCACAGGATTGGCGGCATCGGCCTTCTCCCTCTGAGACCGGAGAGAAGCTCGCCTCACTCACCGGCGAGGCTGCCATCCTCCTAGGCAACCTAGACCCTCTGCTTGCTTCTCAATCCACTGCCTTCTCCCCTAGTTCCATTTGCTCCCGAGCAGCCATGGCAAGACCTCGTCGCCTCCAGCAGCCGGAGCCGCACCGAACCGCGCCTCCCCGAGCTCCGCTCAACGCCGCCATCGGGCGCGTCTTCCCCGACCGCCGCGGCAAGAGCAGCCGAGGTGTGCTACCACCGGTGAGCCTCTGGCTAGAGCCAACCTCCGCCGCAAGAACCCGAACCGATCCCCACCGCTTTGGCAAGCTCCTGAGCTGCAGCGCCGGTACTCCCCTCGCCGCCACCCTCCAACCGCTCCGGCCGGCCACCGCCCCGCATCAGCTACCGCCACCAGCGGGGCCGGACCGCCAGCAGCCGCCCGCTACCGCGCCGCTCCTCCCGAGCGCATTTCCGCCGCTGCATCTGCCAAGGTCCGCCGCCGGCGAGCGGGCCGAGGGGAGCACGCCACCTGGTCCACCGAGGCCGCCTTCAAGCTCCTCTGCAACACCGCCGCCCCGGTGGATCTCCGGCCTCAGGCCCCCGAGCCATTCCACTCCCTTGGCCCTGCCTTGCACCCATCCCGCTCACCCCAATCGCCACCACCGGACAAGTCCGCCGGCGAACCAGCCCCCACCGCTCGACCGCCCCATCGCTGCTGACGCTGGCCACCGAGTCGGACCCGAGCGCCGCTCAGTCGCCGCCACCCTCTGGCATTTTTCCCCAAACGCCTACTCCGCAGCGCCGCCTGCCCCATCCTCTGCGAGCGCCGCCGGTAAGGAACTCTTCGCGTCGCTTCTTCCCTCAAGTTGCCCCGCCAGCGATGCTTCGGCCGACGCCCTTGCCGGCCACCTTCTCCTCCTTCCCTCGGGCAGCCACTCGCCGCTTGCCTCGCACTCGCCGCCATCATCCGCGGTAAGCCAGGCCAAAGCCGGCCGGCGTCTAGCAGCCTATCCGATACCTAGTTTTTTTCCCCTTTTGGTCTAACTGCCAGCTAACCGCACCTAAGTTAATTAACTTAACCCTAACTTGCTCGTTAAGCAACTCACTTAAGCGCTAGCATTTGCTCATTAGTTCATTAATCACCGGCAGATATAAATGTCTTGACGCCTGTCATCTTGTGCTAAAGCTTGAGCTGCCGAATTACATATAACGACTAACATAATTAAAGGGCAGACAGGTTTAGGTTGTTACTAATGTCTCTAACCCACCTCTGACTACTTAGTTAAACATATATATATATGTATATACCTATATAGCTCCGTTGGTATGGTTACAAATAAAATGCACCTTTCGAAATCCCGATCCACATTCTGCTCCAGTACCGTGGCAGCCCCAGGCTACTAACTCCACTACCGCGGTAGTATTGCGACAACTGCCGCTGCCGCCTCGCTCTGCCGTGGCAACCCGCGGCAACTCTTTTCCCCGCCGCGGCAGCAACGCGGCAACCTCTCCGTCACCGTGGCAGCACCGCGGCAAGCCCTTCCTCGTCGCGGCAGCTCATCCCCTACCGCGGCAAGCCACTACCGCTACTCCCTGCTCCTGCCACGACAGCCCACGGCTGCAGCCACTACCCTCTTGCTACTGCCGCGGCACCGCCTAGTCCCTTTCCTAAATTCCCGAACCTCCTAATCTTGCTATCCGTACCACTTGTGGGATACTTGAGCATAGTTAGAATCTGAAATCATTTTAACTCCAAATAATTCACGATAGAAGAATAACAGTAACAACCTTACAAGTATATCTTCATCTCCATGTTGTTAAACCGAAGATAAATAACCTAATGTTTCCACACCAAGATGAAGTGAAACCTAATGCGCACTCACCATAACTCGATCAAAGTCAAAAGAACCCTAGCTCAATGTAAACCCCAAAGTTAGTGTCTTTTGCCGTACACCCCTAAAACATCCACAGCAAATTTTCTAAAACTTCATAAATCCGTAGCTATTGAAACATGTGGTATTGTGTGAGGGTTATCCATTGGTTCTTCATTTGATGTTATTGAGTTTTGCTCGCACTGTTCCTTATTCGATGATCTTTCGACGTGTAGTTCGACGGTACGACGAATTGTGCGAAGGAATCTCGGGACTCGCCGAATCGAACTCGCGATCGAGACTCAGCCTATATTGCCAGGCAAGCATTCCCCCTTTGACCATATTAAAATCCCATACGTGTGAACATTAAGTATTTTATTTGCAAACCTGCATGCTATGTTGATATCAGCGTTATTTTATGCTAGCGTAGTTATGCCGAGTAATTGCATATGAGGTAGGTGCTGAAATCCATTCCTTGTATCCCTAGGATTATTTAGTCGGTTATCATTCGATCGATAAACTAATTAGGACTATAGGCCCTAGCCGTGCTTAGCCCTGCTGTAGTAAAAACTAAGTTTTATCGATACGATGGGATTGGGATCAAAACCCTCGGTTTGTTATACATTCCGAGGGTATCTTCTAAAATAAAAGGTTTGCTAAAATCCCAAATGAAAGTGATGGAGGACTGGGATTCGGGCAGGAATGCTAAGGGAGTTTGGAGGTGGTAGAGTAGCCGGTCGCTACATGAGGAATGAAATGGTCGGGTAGCCGGTGGCTACCTGAGGAAATGGTTGGAGATGGAGTCCTGCTCGAATCAGTTAAGGACCGAACCTAAGTGCCGCTGAATCAGTTCCCCTACCGTACGTCCACATGTCCTTTATGGGAAGGACTTGACTCGGTAACCCGCCTAATATTAGCGTTCGGACCCGTAGGAAGTAAGAAGAAAGTGCTAGGTAGGATATGGATCCCTAGAGAATCTCCATGGTGCTACATGGGTCAAGATTCTTAATGAGCTCCATTTAGACGTGGATGGAAATTCGACACAAAGATGAGCGTTTCTCCTGATTGTGGTGTCAGGCTGCCTAGACACAATTGGAATTAGGGTAAGTCTCGTTTAGCGGGTCCGGCTCTAGTATGAAAGCAGGCGAAAGGTCTCGTTGTAATAGCCCTGCCAGTATACGGTGCACAGTATACCCAGGGTGACCTACATCTTGTGGGTAAAGCCGTACAACCTCTGCAGAGTGTTAAAAAACTATTCGAATAGCCGCGTCCTTGGTCATCGACATAAACTGGTAAGGCCACACACTGGTTAGACTGAGTTTTGTTTGTGAAAGTTTGGGAATGGGATTAAGGACGTGGGCATGACGTGTCCACAGTGAGCAGTTTAAGCTACAGTCTGGTAGCGAGGAACTGCAGAAGAGAAAACTTAACCCGGGCCGCAAGGCGGTAGCGCGGGTAGGTTGTAAGGATTGTTCGAGACGGTAGAAGGAGTTACCGGCCTCTAGTTGACGACTGTTCTGCTGGATTCTCTAGCACCGAATGCTGTCTCGACAGAGACGAATTTGATTTTGAAATGCTTTTACAATCTACTATTCTAGTATTTAAAATAAGAACTTACATTTCCGCACAACTTGCAACTTAGGGTAGAGCTATCCCTTGATCTATTCTCTGCATGAAATATTGCCGTATATTTCCTCCTGTGGGAATAGCTTGCGAGTACATTCAATGTACTCACCTGACTTGTTGATTTGGCCAGACAAAGAAGACATCAATCCGCAGATACGAATATGAACGCGAAAGTTAGGGCGTAACCCCAGTCAGTTGCCTGTCGGGTATGGCATATTGACGGACCACCTCACCGTTGAATTCTACTGCAAGTTTATAGCCGTTGGGATACAGGTATTAGATTATCGACCCTAACGGTCTATTTAATTGTTTACGCATGTATGACAATGATATACAGGTTAACTCGTGTGTATCGGCTACTGATCCAGGGACCGATACAGTGATCACGAGGGAGTATCCGACCTTAAAACCGGGTACGCCACACATCTTTTGTTCCTTAAAAACAAAAACAAAAAACATATGTTGAGCAATTAGCATCTGTGAACATACAGTTGAAGTATGATTCCGTATTTCCTTTTCTTTATGCAAACTGTACTCCTTCCAAATATTCCAAAGCTTCACATGCATGCAGGAAATGCCTAAATTAGCTCTCCATTTTTTATGCCTAAATTAGCTCTCCATTTTTTAAGGACTGAATAGATGTCGAAATGTTTGCGACCATACACCTTATGCATGAAAACATGTTTTTTTCCTTCTGGAGGAGACGCAAAAGGTTTACGTTTCAATGATAGATAAAAGAGGTTTAGTTACAAGCCTAGGCTAGGCCAAGACACCCAAAATACAACCCTACGGTAGTACAAGTCGCAGCCTGGAGACTCCAGCTGAAGCCCAGGCTTCCGATTCGGTCCTGATGGCCTCCATAAGAAGCGCAAGGTCAGGTCGCCCCCTTCAAAGACGCAGGCGTTACAGTGCTTCCAGAGTTTTTTTCTTCAAAAACTAGAGTATGGATTTGGATCTCACTACGATGTGCTCCCAGCGGAGGCGGAGGCTGCACGGCGAGCTCAGGCGACAGCTCATCCTCCTTCCCATGCCATTTCCATCGAGTTGAGAAACTGGGAGAAGAACAGGGCAGGGAGATGCGAACGAGAGAGCATGAAGGGATAGGAGCAGGATCACATGATTTGTCATTCTAAGAATTAGCAAAACAGGAGAATATGAAGATAGTCAATTTCCTTTAGGCTCCTCTTCACCCCAGATCTCAGCAGAGACAATTTCGCCTAACCTTTCTCAAGAACACCACCCGCATCCTCCAACATACAACAACATCACAGCACCATTTCTACTCACAATCAATCTTCGTAAATTAAGATACTTAATCTTTATTTCCCTTGGTTACTTTGTTGTTCTGTTGTCCTTTGATAGTGGAACCATGTAGTTTTCCTTTATATGGAGTTCTTTTACCTTCCCCTTTTGCCAAACCTAGTCAGTCAAACATAAACATAACTTGGACTAAGAAACCAAAATTTAGTGTCACCAAGCAAACAATAATATGAAGCTATTGGGGAAGGGGTCCACGTGCTACCCAGATACGATGTTTTTTCAGACTTTGGGAAAAATCACCGAGCCTCAAACTTGCAACAACGTGCAGCTCGCATTGTGGGAACCTTGCATCAACACGCAGCTCGCATCAATGGAAAGATCGCATCAACACACGTGTCACGGACCCCGGAATTATATATGAATAGGGGAACGGATAATCGCCAAGGACCGAGAAACCAGTCGACCTGGTAGCACGGTACCTGCGCCGGGCACACCGAGGCGGAGTGGTCCGACACCTGACCAACACACCATATGCTTACCGACGTCGTATGCCTTCACCGTTGGTCAAGCTGGTCAGAAGCGATTAAACTTCCCAAATCCACATACAATTCCCTGATTCTGTGAAGGTTTAGAGTCGTTCTTAGTTCCACTACACAAAGCAAGATCGGAGGAGTCCGGCGATTCTACCCACACTCTAACCTAGCTCAGAAGCTAGTTGTGGCGCCCCCGGTTTTTAGGCCGGGTAAGCCCTCGTGATTACTGTATCGGTCCCTGGATCAGTAGCCGATACACACGAGTTAACCTGTATATCATTGTCATACACGCGTAAACAATTAAATAGACCGTTAAGGTCGATAATCTGATACCTGTAGCCCAACGGCTATAAACTTGCAGCGGAAATCCAACGGAGAGGTGGCCCATCAGTATGCCATACCCGACAGGCAACTGACTGGGGGTTACGCCCTAGCGTTTGCGTTCATACTCGTATCTTCGGAATTGAAGTCTTCCTTCGTCTGGCCAAATCAACAAACCAGGTGAGTACATTGAATGTACTCGCAAGCTATTCCCACAGGAGGAAATACACGGCGATATTTTATGCAGGGAATAGATCAAAGAATGGCTCTAACCTAATTTGCAATTTGTGCGGAAATGTAAGTTCTTATTTTAAATACACATAAATAGATTGTAAAAGCATTTCGAAATCTATAGTACTTTAGAAATCATCTCATCACATCTCGTCACATCTCATCACATCTCATCTCATGCGGTACACACCGCTAAACATCTCTTGACCTATTACCGGATAGCTCCACCTACCCGATAACTAGGTTTTCCAACATCTGACCGTATTCCGGTCCCTCCCGGCAATACGGCGGACTCCTTCGGCAATTTCCTTACCACAGACACATGGCCTAAATTGCCCAAATCTGTGGACACATCATGCCCACGTCCTTAATCCCATTTCCCAGCTTTCGCAACCAAAGCTCAGTCTAACCAGTGTGTGGCCTTATCAGTTCATGTCCATGACCGAGGACGCGGCTATTCGAATAGTTTTTAAACCCTCTGCAGAGGTGGTACGGCTTTACCCACAAGATGTAGGTCACCCTGGGAGTACTTTGCAAGTGTACTGCCAGGATTATTACAACGAGACTTTTCACCTGCGTTCATACTAGAGTCGGACCCGCTAAATGAGACTAACCCCATCTCCGGTTGTGCCCAGGCAGCCTGACACCACAACACGGAGAAGCGCTCATCTTTGTGTCGAATCCTCATCCCCACGCCTTGGCCTCACCATTTAGGAATCTTGTCGCAAATAGCGTCGTGAGAATTCTCTAGGGGCCCATCGTCCTACCTAGCACATACTTCTTACTTCCCACGGGTCCGAACCCTAATATTAGGCGGGTTACCGAGTCAAGTCCTTCCCATAAAGGACATGTGAACGTACGGTAGGGGGAACTGATTCAGCGGCACGGTAGGTTCGGTCCTTAACTGATTCGAGTAGGACTCCAGTTTATCAGCAAGCACCGAATGGCCTCCAGCTACTTCGTCTTCCTTCAAACCACCTTACTTCCTACCCGAATCCAAACATCTCCAACTTTATTTTGAATTTTGGCAACATTTCTTTTGAAAGTCACCGCGGATAACATACGTTATCCACGGGTTTTGGTTTCCCGTACCCGGAGGTTTGAGTCAAAACTTTGGTTTTAACTATAGCAGGGCTAAGCAACGGCTATTGCCTATAACCTTAAACTTTCGTCGGTCGGAAACCAATCGACGAAACAACTAGGGTTACAAGGAATCGGATGGTCAATCCTAGCTCAAATGCGACTATCGGCATAGCTAACTACATAAAATATCGTTGATACACATAGCATGCATGTTTCATAAACAAAGTAAATATACTTTGCAAATATAGGATTCGACATGGTCGAAGTGGGAAATAGCTTGCCTGGCAAGGCTGGCCGAGTCTCAATCTTGAACTTGGTTCGGCAATCGTCCGGAAACCTTCACGTGGTAACTCCTATCGTTGGTATCTACACGTCGAAAGAATGGCAAATAAATCCACGGTGCGAGGAAGAACCAAATGAACACCAATACACACACATGAAAATTTACTTCGCGTATTCTGGGCTTATACAATTTTAGGGTTTTTGTGGGGGGGTGAGAAGGATTTATCTTTGCATGAATTAGGGTTTGCTGCATCGGGAATTTAGGGTTCGTATGATATAGGAACTTACTATCATTTAATTGTTTCTAGCTTCTTTATACTAGCTAAGCCCAGAGGACATTAAACATGTTTGAACGATTTTAGAAATCTATATGAAATCCATCAGGGTAAGATTTAATTGACCCGCGAGTATATATATGTATAAGAATTCATGCATCCAAGAGATGAATTGCAATTAGCAAATTTCCAATTCGCTTATTGTTTTTATTGCATACACGGTTTTGAAACTAGAAGGTATATTGAAACTAACATGATAGGGTTGAGTTTATGCAACAAAAGATTATCTGCATCAAGCTATGCTTAAAGAGATGTATCATGCTCATGAATTAGTTTCAAAAATTATGAAATTGGAACTATTGGTTAGGGTTTGATTTAGGGTGTGATGAACATGGCGGAACCCATGTTTTGAATTAGGGTTTTCAGTGCATCTAGATTCCCTCCCATTCGAGGTCTAGCGAAATATTTTGGTTTCATGATACTACTGGATCCAAATCATTTTATTTGATTCTACAAGATTTCTAGATGAAGAATCAATTCATTCGGGTTCATATTGAGGAGGCTACACCTAACATACCAAAGTTGAATAAATATAAATTTAAAACTGTAAATAGTTTCAAATATTCTAAGGGTGGTACTGGCTGTTCGGTTGTTTAGTGCGCAAGCAGAGGTTTGGTTAGGGTGGTTAGCTTGTGTTTTAATTGCTAACTAAGGTATTAGAGGGGGTGTGTGTGTATGAGCTGTGCAGTTCACTGCACTCAGCTCATTTGATAGCAAAGAAGAGGGAGAACAGAGGACAGAGGGAGCAATGCAACGGATTAGGGGATTTGGCCGCTCGGGCTTGGAGGCGAGGTCCTCACCGGCGACGAGGGTGAGGGGATGGCGGAGCTGGGCTTGCTACAGGAGGCAGCGACTGCAGAGCAAGGGGGTCGGCGGTCTGCGGCGGCGCGCTGGACCTGCTGGCGGTCCGGTTGAGGAGGGGCAGGGCAATAGCTGGCGGCTTGAGCGGGGCTGGGGCCTGGGGGTCCAGCCGGCGGCTGTCTGGGCGCAGGCGGCGACTGGAGCAGCTCCAGGGGAGGTGGCGGCGCGCCTGGGGCTCGGGTGCGGCGGCCGGTGCCAAGGGGGAGTGGGGCTGTAGCGGCGGACGGGCCTAACCAGGTGCGGCACGACGGGTTGGAAATAAGGCCGGCAGAGGAGTCAGCTCGCCGGCTGTCTCCGGTGACCACGGCGGAGGGCGGTGGCGCATATCCGGCGGCGGTGGATCCGGTGCGGGAAGGCCCGGGGCAGCCATACAGAGGGGGCCCGAGCTAGGGGAGCTAAGCGGCGGCTTGGGCCCTCCTTAGGCGGCGGCGCCGTCGACTGGAGTGGAGCAAGGGGGAGGGCAGCTGCTGTTGGGGAAGAGAATGGGGATTGGGAGAAGGGAATCCGGCAGCTTGGGTTGAAAACGTGTGCTCGGTTTTCTTGAGGAGTACAGAGGAGGTGAGGAGAGCTCGGTGGGGAGAGGAAGTATGGCAGCTTGGTTAGCTGCGGACTTGGGGAAGAGAAGAGCTTTAGGAGGAAGAAGCAGATTGGGGCAAGAGCAAAAGGGGCTTGAGCTCGGGTTGGCACTAATGGAGTTCAGTGGAGAGCAATGGGGTGCTCAGTGCTTGGAATGCAGAGGAACTAGGAGGAGAGGAAGCTCTGGTTTGAGCTGGTTTGTGCAGCTCGCTGTGGTAGGGGAAGGAAGGGAAGAAGAAGAAGCGGCAGCTCAGGTGGGGAGAGTGAAGGAGCTGAGCAGAGTGAGCAGCCGTGCTGGTGCTATAAGGGCAGGGGTGAAGAGCTGGTTCCAGCTGGTGCTTAGCAGTCTGGTGCTAGCACATGGAACATTAAGACTCGTGAAGGGACTTGAGCTGGGACAGGATTAAAGAGGAGCAGAGGAGTGGACAATTCGATGGACTGGAGAAGCAGCTGGCACACATGGTTGCTACAGCACGATTTGACTTGAGCAGCTCAGCTTGCTTTGTGCTGCAGGGGCTATAGAGGTGATGGGAAAAGACAGACACGAGGGAGAGTAAATGAAATGGACTGAGCAGAGAGTGAGAAGACAGCTCGGGATTGATTTAATGCTGATGACACAGGAGGAAAATTAAGGAGAGTGGACAGCTCGCTGTGCTCAGCAGGGAGACTGTGGGAATGACGGGAGAGGACAGGAAGAAAAACGATGGGACAGGTGCTAAGCTCCATTAAGGGGAGGATGGGACAGTACGGGAGAAAAGACTGCTCGTATGTATTAATTAGGAGACAGAGGTGCATATACGTATATATATATATATATATATATATATATATATAATCCAGGAGAGAGAAAAGGTGACGGGGTGTATATGCTTGCATATGGGGTGAAGAATTGTGTAGGGCATTATAGGAATATGGTTTTGGCTATAGCAGAGATAAATGGATGAGCCGGTGAAATGGTAAACGGTTATTTGGTAAAAAATTTTGGGACAGATATTTTCCTCCCAGTACGGTAATCTGGTAAAGGTGGAAAAGATATATTTATGTCATTTGGTAAGGAGAGGAAAAATAACCAGGGTGGTTAGGGATTTTACCGGGAAAGGCGAAATAGGGATTGGGGTGTATGTGCCCACATACACTTGATGATTTTTGCATATATATAGGGTTTGTATATTCTAGGAGAGAGAGAAAAGGTGGTAGGAATCAAGGAACATAGGCAGCGGCATGCCGGGGCTTCAGGGTGTATGTGCCCATATACACTGGGGACTTTAAGCAGGTATACGAAGGATTAAGGCAAGGTTGAACGACTCGGTAGGGTTTTAAGAGGGATTAGATTTAAAAAGGAATAAGAGGAATCGGGAGCTCGGAATTAGGGTTCCGGAGCGCGGCAAGGTGGGGCAGGGACACGGAACTCGAGATGAGACCTTTTTGTCGGCTTAGGACGTGTTGGTGGTGAGGTACCGTCGATACGGTGGCGTATACGGCGCGCGTAATGCGTTAGGGTTTTGCCCCTTTTCGTCGAATCAGGGAGGAGGGAATTAGGGTTTAGGGCGCGGCAGGGTGACGCAAGGTATGGGAAACTCTTGGAAACCTTTATATCTCGGCTCGGGTCCATTGGACGACAAGGTGCCGCGGTTGCAAATGTCCTGTTGCACGGTGTTGTCGCCTTTGGGTTTCGAGAGGAGGTTCGGGTTTAAACGGCAGATGGGAATCGATGCGTGGCACCGGGGTTCCGGAGGATGGCACTGATTAGACAGAGGGGAGAAATGCCGAAGTATGTTCGTGGCGGAAGGAGAGGGAGAGAGCTGTCGCGGCAGAGAGACTGTTGTCGCGGCAGAGATCGGTTGTCGCGGCGGGAAGGAACAGCGGCGCGACATTGCCGCGGCAGGGAAGGGTTGCCGTGGCAGAGGCATGGCAGCGACGGTAGAAACTTGTCGCAGCAGGAACGGCTTGCTGCGGCGGAAAAGGATAACAACGGCGGTGGCAGAGGTCTTGCCGCGGCGGAGAAGACGGTTGACGGCGGCTGCCGTGGCAAGAGCGTGGCAGCGGCAACGGCTGCCATGGGCTGTCGCGGCAGAGCAAGGGGGCTGAGCAGAGTTGCCCGGATTGACGGACGGGGTTCGGGGTTTTAGGGTTTCGACAATAACGGAGATCGATGGGAATAAGGGCAAGGTTTCGCGTTTTGATATTTAGCTTCATCGATTTGAACTAAAGTTTTAGTTGGGTGTATTTTCGACTGACATTATTAACGAAAAAGTTTTTGTTAGCCCTAAATTTTAGGTTTCGAAAAATTGGGGTGTTATACTAGTGGGGTCGCTCGAAAGCCCGGTAGAATACACCCACACCCTGCCTGGCTGGCACAACATCTCAGCCAGCGGGTCACTCAACCGACCCCTGCTCGACTTAGTGAAAAGAAGAACACATTTAATTCTTCACGGCATACACATATACTTCATTTCATACACGCATTATACATGGACAGCCATTGAAACAACTTATGCATCATCACAGAACTCTACAACAGAAGGATTTAAAGATGTACATAAGTTAACCTTGCCCAAAAGGGGTTCCATAACACATAGCTACCAACTTGAAGGCTGAATACAGGTCTTTGGATTGCGAAAACAGCAGTGAACACAAAAGCAAAACCTTGAGATGGCAGCCCAACCATCTTTCTGAGAAACACGTAACCCACACGTGAGACCGCGAAGGATAAACTTGCAAACGAATATCAGTTCGTCACAAGAATCCGCAACTTAGAAATCATCCTTCTTAGTCTCACCTGCAATGAGTTCGGAATTGAATTCCGTAAGTACTTTCGTACTTGCAAGTCACATTTATATACTCATCCCATGTTAATTTCAGCAAAGCTATTAATCAGGAATCAATTACTAACATGTATATCACCAGGGCATGATAAACAACAACATGGACAATATTGATAAAACAATATCAACAAATATCACATGAACAAGTTTATCTCCAGATCTGAATATGAATCAATTCAACCAAGAACTTCATATCCAATAATCACATCAAGTCAAACAGGTTATCACATTCAAGCCATGCAACCACTTTGGAGTTGGGTTAACCACCCAGAGCTCCCATCCAATCAAACCATATTAATCTCCCTAAGCCACCAAACTTAGGGAGATGCCGAATGGGTTAACCACCCAATTCGACTAATGTGTAGTGAGGGAGGGCTAACCACCCTAGCCTCACGCGAACCAGTGTTTCAATGGGTGTGGGTTCATAGTAGGCCCACTATGACCCTCCAACTCCACTCGCTAACACTGATCGCCGTGGGTGACAGATAAAGCCCTACAACACCGATATCGAATCAGGTTAAATCCACCTAATCGATCCATCTGTAGGTGACAGTACCCCGGCACTCGCATCTCACCATTAGGGGTTTCATATTGCATTAGTCCGATTAAAAGATCCGAGCTGATCTTGCAACACATTCGAACCTAGCAATACTAACGATTCGCCATCACTATCACATTGCAAGCATTTCCACAATACAAGCTAGCAATTAACCATAACCAATAGCAAAGCCTGAAATAAACTTAAGGGAATCTTAGCGAGTAATTTTTGTGAACTTGCCTTGTTGCTGGATGAAGAAATATAACATCTCGGAAGTCACTTGTAAGAACTCAGAATGGCTCGAAACACCATTAAGAAGCAAGTAACCCTTGAATAGAGCAAATCAGGTCTAAGAAACTATATGAACACCATAAAGATGCATGAAATGCAACTATGTTGATTTGAGAGGTGGTGTGAAATCAACATAGGCATGTTACCATATTTTCCATATTTCTAGTTTAGCCTTAGTTTGTAACATAGTCTTAATGATTGATGAATCTAAAATATGAAGGGATGCATGACGTCCTTATGGCAGTTTTAAGGTGCAGATCAAATTTGTGGGGATTAGAATAAAATGTTTAAAGGTTGGATTTCAGATTCAACCCTTTTAGAGGCGACATAAGCCATGCATTAAGATGACATGGTCATCAATATGGTAATACAACATGAATGTAACGATCATTATATGTGTGTACATATGTTTTATGGTGTAGTTCTTATAACATCGTGGCCACTTTAATTAACCAAAGCCGCATATTATGATTTAACAAAAATCTGGACAGCAGAAGTGTTTTAGCCATATCTCATAACTGGTTTATCGGAACAAGGTAAATGAGTACTCTAAATGAACGTCTCGAAGGTACCCATAATTTTATTTTATTTTAAGCATCAAATGATGATGGCTTAAGAAAGGACATCAAAACAGGCGTGGAACATACTAGCCATTTAAGTTGCAATTAAACCAAGTGTTAGTTATTCCGGTTCTAGATGACATGCATTGATCCGGTCAAGTAATTATGTCTTAACCTTAGATAGGGTCAGCTGAGCCCGACACTGTCCATTATTCAACCTCGATGTCATGGTTAGTATATTGTTGTTTGGCTAAACATCTCCACAGTTACCTCAATGATAAGGTCCTATCTGAACATGGCCAGTGTACAAATTATTCTAACTAAAGACTAGTCTTCGACTAATTCTGTCTTAACCCGTTTGCTTGCGTTAATTAAGCTATTAACTGACCATTACACTCTTTAGTTCCTTAGTTAGTTAAAATTAGTATAACTAGTTGTAGATCAGCTCTACTGGTTACTTAACAGATTATTAAACACATCCTCAGCTTGTGTTTACCATTTGATTTAATTAGTTTCTCAAGGGATTGACTTTCCATTAATTGTACCACTGACTATATATGAATGGCAACTGAGACTTATAGAGCATCTCATTATTGGCTTAAGTCACTTGAAACTGACATAGTGGGGCCCAGGATAAGCTAACACTCAAGGGTTGAGGTTATAGTTCTGCGCATGGTTTAACTAAAGAATTCTTTACTTAAACAGGTTTCTCGTAATAAGGTACGATGTTCAGAGAGAGGGATCGAGGCAGGGCATGGCAATGGTGCTTCTTTCTTCAGCGAGTTGCTGGCTCTACCAAATTTTATTAAATGAGTAACTTTGCTTAGCTACTAGCTATTGATCGATATACCTAGACCGTAAGTACATGGTTAGGACTTCTGTTTGTTTAGCTGATGAATAGCACCTAGGTGAAGTGTACATAAGCTCTTTGCATGCTTTTAAAATGGTTTCCATGGCATATGGGAAATGTCTACAAGAACACATATACCTGAGCATTTCAATTAAGGGTTGGATTGACCACTAAACATCACCATAACGCTTTGGCTCTAAGGTCAGATAGAAAGATAACAGAACTAGCTTGCTCGGTTTTGCTCGCACTCAGAAATGCACGTGTATACATGCACACAGCAGAGGAGAATAAGGGATTAGGGAGGTAATGTTGCCGAACCTGCAGGCACATCGGAGTACACGGAAAACGATGATGAGGTGAGGGGCTGGTAGAGGGGTTCACACCCACTTCGCTGGTTCTTGTGCTGGAGAAGGCAGTTCATTGGAACAAGCAAGCTATGGCGTCCAACGACGATGAGCTTGAGCTCTAGCAGGCGGTGAGTTTTCCTCATCAGACAAGGGCGACAGCATTAGAGATGTATGGAACACACCCGTGGCTCAAATGGACACACACAAAGGACTAGGAGCTCACCGGTCGAGACGGATCCCAGTGTGGAGGTGGTGAATCGGACATGGGGAGGATGAAAGGGCTTCACAGCGGTGGCGGTTTTGGCTCTGGGATTGAGCTATGGTGGAGGAAGACCCGATGGCGACGTCTGTGGCGGATCTGGTGGGGCGGCGAGCTTGTCCATGGAATCGGGTCGCCGGAGTTGGGGAGGCTGGGGGCCTCCTAGCGGCATGGGAGAAGGCGGAGGCGGTGGAGGAGCTACAGGGCAAGGGGAGGAACCGGCGGGAGAGGTCAGTCGGCGACGGCGGCCCACCCTCGGGCGCGCGGGCGTCGATGGAAGAGGGGGCGTGGAGCGGCGGTGCAGACCCCCGACGGCGAGTGTTGGGCGGAGCTGGAGGGCGAAGGCCGGGCGGGGAGTTGGCGGACGGGAGGAGAAGCCGAACTGAGGCAGGGGTGCGCGCCGGCGACGAGGGCGGCGATCCCCGAGCCACGGAGGAGGCGATGGGTCCCGAGACCTCACAGGCGGCGACGGAGGACATGGTAGCGACGGCGACGAGCACGTAGAAGGGGAAGGCGGTGCCTGGCGAGCTTGCTCGGGCCTGGGTGCTGCGTGGTATGCGGAGGTGGAAGAAGAGAGGACCGGCATTGGAAGAATCAATTGGAGAAGAAAGCGCGTGGCCTGCTACGTGGAGGAAAAAGGGCTGCAGCAGGTTCCACGTCGTCGGGTGAGGTAAGATTTTTCTTTTATTTTGTTTCTTTGTGGTTTTAGTTTACAGCTTGTTTGGTTGGAGGGAATTAAAGCTAGGGAATGGGAGTTAAGGGGACTTGGGACTAAATATCATCTATTTGGTTGGGGGGGATGGGAGTTTAAAGGGGAAGGGGAAAGGGAATTGGTGAATGAAATTCCCATCAATCTCTTCCCTGGTTAGGACCTGGTAATTCATGGGAGGGAGAGGTAATTGATATTAATCTCTACTCACCGCCAAACGGGGGATTGGGAGTAAATAGCCATTTTTCTTGCCTCATCTCTACGTCTACTCCCACCTCTAAACTCCCATTCCCCATCCATCCGGTTGCCAAACACGCTGTTAGGGATATAACAACAGGGAAAATAATTCCATTTTAAAATCTATACAAGTTTACAAGTGCTTGTCAAGGTATAATTATTCTTCATGGATTTGCCTATTAAATTAACATAGGTTATTTGGTCTATCGTTGGACACCTAATGGTAAGATGACTCAAGGCAAGCTTTGATCTGCCATTTGGTTAGCTAATTGTGTAATGGCGCAAAAACAAACTTTGAGCTGTAGATTTGTTTTTAATGACTGTTCAGGTATATGTATGTATATATATCTATATATTTAATCTTTTAGTTGCAGTCAAGGATACAGTTAACTTTCCAAAACATAAATTTTATCAACTTTAGATAAGAAGAGGACTAGTTGATCAATTCTTTCTAAGGAGAAGAGCTTTGGGGAAATAAGTTGGTACCTTGAGCTGCTTAGAAATTTGTTGAAACATGTTGGTACTTGTTTCTCTAAATTTTATTAAAGTGAATTCTAAAGCAACATTTTAAGATTTTGATATGAGATGCAATTATCTACATGTATGGATGGGAGGAAAAGTTTGTCTTTGTTAACTGACCAAAGTTGATCTCAAATCAAATCAGTTATTTATAAAGCGGCCTTTACAACACGGCTCACATCAGCGAGAGGATGCATGCCAAGCGGGACCCTCCACTTGGGTTGTTACAAAGGTCATCGTCAAACTTAAGCGGGAAACACGCAGCTTGCCTATGTCGCGCTCAAGAAGTGTCTCATATTTGGGATGGGGTGTTTCCGTGGTGGAGGGAGCAGTAGAGATGAAAAAATGGTGAATGTTTGGTCTGCTTGCTTTATAGCTAAGTCCACTATAACTAAAGTTAGACAACGTGTGGTTCATCATGAAAGTGTGGCTAATAAAATTGATGCCACAATCTTGTTAGGAAGCTTGGCAAAAAGTTGGTTCTTTAATGTGTGGACTATATGTAGATAATAAAGTGTTGTAAATTACAATCCCAATAATAAATAAAACACATATTTAAAAAATTATAATGTGTCTAAGGTTAGATGTAATAATTTTGGACTAAAAACTAAACATATCCTTAATGTGCAAAAGGGCGTAAGAGAAGTGAGGGAGAGCGAGGATGTGTTTTGAGTCCTGGACATCAGCTTTTGATGGGCAGTGTCCACGGTGGTGGCCACGACACCTTTGGCTTACGTGGAGAGTTGAGGCTATCGCATGACATCTGTGGCGTTGAAACATACCTTGCTAGAAATACCTTGATAAGAACCATGTCTTGTGCCTTTAGCTACGTCACTTTGGTCTTCTGTGAAAAGGACCTGGATTCATTCAGCAATACATCAGAAGTACAAGGACCTCAAAGTAAAGAAAATTACAGAAAGGCCCCTGGACCAACCGGCGAGCACCGCCACCAGGACGAGCCGAGGGCGAAACGCCGGAGCTGCCGCTCCCCAACCGGAGCTGTCCATACCTTTTTTGCGGACACAGACATCCGGGAAGTCCCCGGTCACATGCTCCGAAGAGCCGGCGCCCTGGAGCCGAAGCCGCGGCCGGCGAACCGCTGAACACGAAGCCAGATCCGAAAACCAGAACTTGCCGGAGAAGACGCCGGCAGAGGAACCGAAACAACAAACCTAAAGCTCCACTCGCCTCCCGATAGCGCGACGCACCACCGGAGCGAGGACGAGGCGGGGAGACCTTATTCCAGCTCGGCGGCGTCACCATCGCCTTGCCGCCGCCGACGGAGACCACCTGCAGAGAAAACAAAACGACGCAGAACCGACCGCCCCCCAGCTCGCCCGTGGTCCGCTCCTCCTCAGGAGACCTGCGAGGTCACCGGAGGCGAAGACGGACCGGCGAGCTCGCCGGAGGGAGGCACCGAAAAGGAATGCCCTGGTTCGCCTCTTTTTCGCCTCTCCTTCCTGTAGCAACGGGGAGGTTCGAGAGAATATTACGTCACTTTGGTCTTCAACATGTAGAACTGGGTTTCAGGACCAAAAGATTCCTTGAGACTTCTTTTACGCGTGCATCGTAGATGCTCAGGAGACAGGCAAGGGAATCCGAAAGAGAAAATAAAATACTACGTACCTATAGTTTGTAGTCTGATTTTTGCTTTTCATAGAACTAGTTTTTTTTTGAAAGGAAGAACTAGTTTTTTTGTGTATAGAGAAAATATTTTTATCATATAAAAAAAGTATTTCTATTGTACGAAATTTGTTACATAAAAATATCATATTGCATTAGTTTAAAAAATTTATAATATATATTTTAATAAAATACTTTTATTATATAGTAGAAATATTTTTACGGAAATCTGATCCAATACCAGGATGAGATATCCATCCTAGTCCTTTCTAGAAAAAAATTGATAAACTAATAGACAAACAACTTGAGATGAGGTGGTCCAAACCGGTGGATAGCCATGGAATAGAAAAACGAAAGGGAAATTTTGTAAGGGGCAGGTGCAGTGTCCACGTGAACTGTGCTGCTAAGCTTGCCACTAGTCAACTTGCAGGAATCAAGTGGGGCATCTCGTAGGGCAGTTAAATAAAATGGAAGGTGACTAGGGACTGGATGCCTGATTTTGGTACAAGATTAGACGATCGTAGACATATATTTTTATGTGATTGAAATATTTGGTTCATATCCGTATACTAAATCTATAAAAAGCAATGCAACGACCACTTGTATTCAATAAATAACGTGCATCACGTTTTTAAGGAAACAAATACTAAAATTTTAGTAAATAAATCACGTGGATCATACTCTGTTACCAACGACTAATAGATCTCGTAAATCACTTTTGACTTATTTCCACGCCACGCAACATTTTTACTACAATGGATGTAAACTACTTTGGTCGAGACATGATTTCGTGGACATAAATTAGATTGAGATATGCAACAAAAAAGGAAAAAATATAATAAATATTTAAGATGATTATGACATCACTAACGCAGTTGTGCAACCAATGTTTTGAACAATTGTTAAAATAAATATTTTACGTGATTATAATACTACGCAAGAAGAAACTAAGAATGTAACATTATTCGTCTCTATTTATAACCTTCGTCTCTATTTGTAACAAATTTCATCCCTGAAGGATGAGGCGTATGGCCTCATAGATCAGAGAAATCTCTGAGGCAACGATGACATCATGTGGCTCCAGTCGTCGTGGTGGATCCAACCGATAAGAAGGCGGAGGCAGCCTTATAAAAGAGCTAGTGGTGCGATGGCAAAAACACCGGTAAGCTCAAGAGGGTGATCGTGTAGGACTTCATCAACAAGTTGACGAAGCAGCACATCCATCAAGGAAGCATTGGCAGACGCAGGAGGCTTGAAGACGTCGTAGATGTCGAGACCACCTGTAACGATCCTGAAATTTTTCAAATTTTGAAAATCAAAATTTTTCTTTGGGCCGAATCTTTCTTCTCAGTCCAGCCCATCTCCCTTCTCTCGGCCCATCCAACCCACCTTTGTCATCCCCTACCTCCCGTTCTCCCTTCCGTTTCCGTCACCGCCGCCCGTTACCAGCGCCCGTCCCGCCGCTCAACAACCGATTCTACGCGGGATCCACGCACCTGCTTCGCTTCGCTCCCGAGGCCGCCCTCTCCACGCGTCCTTCGCTCTGCCCCGCTGCTCTGCACCGCCGCTTATTCCCGACCGCACCACCCCCATGCAACTCTCGGCCACCGCTTCCCGCCCCTATAAATCCCCACGGGGATCCTCCCTCCGAACTCCTCTTCACCTTCGCAAGCTTTCTCATCTCCTCTCGAGTACAACCACCACCTCCTTCTCCCTCTGGAACACCGGCAAGCCACCACTGCCCTCTCCAACTCCGGCGAGGTAAAGAACCGAGCCATTCCCTCGCCCTCTCCAACTCCGGCGAGGCAAATGTCACCTGAGTTGGTTTATCATATTTGCGCATGTGTCATGATACTGTTCTGGGTTAGATTAATTTGAAAATTACTAATTACTTCAATAATCCAAAAACCTTATTTGTTTAGGCAATTTTTGACTGCTGGTTTTGCCGCGTCACTGAAACCGAGCCCGTTTACGGGTGTGCATTTTAAGAGATGGCAGACTAAAACCATCTTGTGGCTCACTGCTATGAACGTCTATTGGGTGGCGAGTGGCAAACCTGAAGGGCTCACTCCTGAACAGGAGAAGGCATTCCAGGATGCCATTGTCCTCTTTGTGGGTGGCATTATAAGTGTGATCGGAGACAAGTTGGTGGACGCGTATTTACACATACGCGATGCCAAAGAACTGTGGGATGCGCTCGAAGCTAAGTTCGGTGCAACAGATGCTGGCAGTGAACTGTATGCCATGGAGCAATTTCATGACTACAAGATGGTTGATAACCATTCTGTAGTCGAGCAGGCTCATGAGATATAGTGCATTGCAAAGGAGCTCGAACTTCTCAAGTGTGTTTTACCCAACATGTTTGTCGCGGGGTGCATTATCGCTAAGCTTCCTCAGTCTTGGAGGAACTTTGTCACTTCACTGAAACACCAGACAAGAGATTTCTGTTGAGAATCTAATGGGGTCTCTGGATGTGGAAGAGAAGGCGAGGGCAAAAGACACACACACTAAGAGAACCGAGGGATAGTCAAGCGCCAATATGGTGCAAAAGAATGCCCACAAGTTCAAGGAAAAGTTCAAAGTCTCTCAGACTGCCAACTTCAAGAAGAAGAAGCAGGACAAGGACAACAAGCCTTGCTATGTGTGCGGTGAGGTTGGTCACTGGGCTAGTCAGTGCAAACACTGCAAAGGCAAGAAAGGCCTTCAAGGATAGAACTCCAAGTCTGTCAATGTGACTGTCAGCAACAATGAAGCTGGAGCAACCAGCTAGGGTAATTTATCTACTGTACTCTCTGTAAGTCAGTCCACTGATTGGTGGATTGATACCGGTGCTAATATACATGTGTGTGCTAACATTTCCTTGTTCTCTTCTTACCAGGCCGCACTGGATTCTACCGTCCTAATGGGGAATGGGTCACATGCTTCTGTTCATGGTGTTGGCACGGTAGATCTGAAGTTTACTTCGGGGAAGATCGTGCGGCTAAAGAACGTGCAGCATGTCCCTTCGATGAATAAGAATCTCATTAGTGGTTCCCTTCTTTGTAAAGAAGGGTTTAAGTTGGTGCTTGAGTCCAATAAAGTTGTCGTGTCTAAGTATGGATTATTTATTAGTAAAGGTTATGAGTGTGGGGGTTTGTTTCGCCTTTCTCTATCAGATTTGTGTAATAAGGTCGTGAACCATATATTCTCTAGTGCTAATGAAACTGATGTTTGGCATTCACGACTTTGTCACATTAATTTTGGTTGTATGACGCGGCTTTTAATTCCGAAATTCACCTTAGCCAAAGGCTCTAAGTGTCAAGCTTGTGTGCAAGCTAAGCAATCTCGTAAGCCTCACAAGGCTGCGGAGGAAAGAAACTTGGCACCATTGGAGCTCATACATTCAGATCTTTGTGAGATGAATGGTGTGTTGACTAAAGGTGGAAAGAAATATTTCATGACATTGATTGATGATTCCACTAGATTTTGTTATATATATCTCTTGAAAACGAAAGATGAGGCTCTACACTACTTTAAAATCTATAAGGCAGAAGTTAAAACTCCACTTGAAAGAAAAATCAAAAGGCTTCGGTCAGACCGAGGTGGAGAGTACTTTTCGAATGAGTTCAACTTATTCTGTGAGGAACATGGTATAATCCATGAGAAGACATCTCCCCATTCACCTCAGTCAAATGGGGTTGTTGAGAGGAAAAACCGCACTCTAACTGATTTGGTTAATGCCATGTTAAACACTGCAGGTTTACCCAAGGCATGGTGGGGGGAGGCGATTTTGACTTCTTGTCATGTCCTAAACAGAGTTCCTATAAAGAATAAGGAGATTACTCCTTTTGAACAGTGGGAAAAGAAAAGCTTAACACTCTCTTACCTACACACTTGGGGTTGCTTGGCCAAAGTAATGTGCCAATAACTAAGAAGCGTAAGCTTGGACCCAAAACCATTATTGTGTCTTTCTGGGCTATGTTCATCATAGCATCGGTTATAGATTTCTAGTAGTGAAATCTGAAGTACCTGACATGAGAGTCGGTACTATCATGGAGTCTAAAGATGCCACATTCTTTGAGGATATTTTTCCTATGAGAGATATGCCTTGCACTTCTAGTCAGGAATTTGAGTTAACTCCCGCACCTACCACTCCAATGGAATATCTTGAACATACACATGACAAAAATTATGAGAAGGTAAACAATGAAGCTCCTACAAGGAGCAAGAGACAAAGGACTTCAAAGTCTTTTAGTGATGATTTCATTGTATATCTTGTGGATAACACTCCCAATACTATTTCAGAAGTTTATGCATCTCCTGATGCAGACTACTGGAAGGAAGCAGTCCGTAGCGAGATGGATTCCATCATGGCTAACGGAACATGGGAGTTCACTGATCGTCCTTATGGTTGTAAATCTGTAGGATGTAAGTGGGTGTTCAAGAAGAAGCTTAGGCCGGATGGTACAATTGAAAAGTACAAGGTACGACTTGTGGCCAAGGGTTATACCAAAAAAGAAGGCGAAGATTTCTTTGATAATTACTCACCTGTGGCTAGACTGACCACCATTAGAGTACTACTTTCGCTGGCTGCCTCACACGGTCTTCTCGTTCATCAAATGGACGTTAAGACGGCTTTCCTAAATAGAGAGTTAGATGAGGAAATTTATATGGAACAGCCAGATGGATTCGTAGTAGATGGTCAAGATGGAAAAGTGTGTAAGCTATTAAAATCTTTGTATGGCCTGAAACAAGCATCCAAACAATGGCATGAGAAGTTCGACAGGACTTTAACGTCTGCTGGGTTCATTGTTAATGAAGCTGACAAGTGTGTGTATTATCGCTATGGTGGGGGCGAAGGAGTTATTATGTGCTTGTATGTCGACGACATACTGATTTTCGGAACCAACTTCAAGGTGATTGAGGAGGTTAAGACTTTCTTATCTCAGAGTTTTGAGATGAAAGATCTTGGAGTAGCTAATGTTATCTTGAACATCAAGCTGTTGAGAGATGACAATGGTGGAATTATATCGCTGCAGTCCCACTATGTGGAAAATGTTCTGAGTCGTTTTGGCTATTCAGATTGCAAACCTTCTCCAACACCTTATGATCCTGGTGTGCTCCTTCGTAAGAACCGAAGAATAACTAGAGATCAACTGAGATACTCGCAAATTATTGGTTCACTTATGTACTTAGCTAGCGCAACTAGGCCTGACATCTCGTTTGCTGTAAGTAAACTGAGCCGTTTTGTTTCCAATCCGGGAGATGATCATTGACGTGCTCTTGAGAGGGTAATGCACTATCTAAAAGGCACTGTGAGCTATGATCTTCACTATACCGGGTATCCAAGAGTACTGGAGGGATATAGTGATTCAAATTGGATTTCTGATGCTGATGAGATTAAGGCCACGAGTGGATATGTGTTCACTCATGGAGGTGGCGCTGTTTCGTGGAAGTCGTGCAAGCAGACCATCTTAACGAGGTCAACAATGGAAGCAGAACTCATAGCACTGGATATGGCCACTGTCGAAGCAGAATGGCTTCGTGAGCTCCTAATGGACTTGCCGGTGGTTGAAAAACTAATACCGGCTATTCTTATGAACTGTGATAATCAAACTGTGATTGTTAAAGTGAGCAGTTCGAAGGATAACACGAAGTCTTCCAGACATGTGAAGAGAAAATTGAAATCTATCAGGAAGTTGAGAAACTCCGGAGTGATAGCTTTGGATTATGTCCAAACAGCTAAGAATCTGGCAGATCATTTTACAAAAGGGCTATCAAGAAATGTGATAGACACTGCATCTAGGGAGATGGGTATGAGACCCACATGAGTTACCATGGTGGTAACCCAACCTATGTGATCGGAGATCCCGTGAATTAGGACCTGGGAAAACAAGCTATTGGTTAACTGGAGGAGAGTGACCTACTAACCTACTCTGTTGAAGATGCAACACTCTCACGATCTGTATGACAGGTTGATTTTATCTTAATGTGTTCTGTGGCTTTTACAAGCAAAGATGCTGTCCTACAGAGTAGTCTTGAAAGAACGCATCTATCACGCCCAGTTTTTCCCAATTTGATTTCGAGCATGTCATCGCATGTAGCTAGGGCATTTGCATTAATCACAAACTCAATACACTGAAAACCCACACACACGCACTCCAGTCAGGTAAAACCCTAATACGTTAAATACCATAAGACGACACTGCACCGTATCCACCGGAGCACCTGCGGTACCTCGCCACCAAGTAACCCTAAGCCGAGACGGATGACCTACCGAGAGTTCTGTATACTCTCCATCCCTTGCCACACCCCCGGAACCCTAATTCCAGCCCTTGATTTTCCCCGCCCCATTTAACCCATTTTCTCCAGAAGACCTAAGCACGAAATCTAACGTTCCTCGGCTTGCCCAAAAATTCTAAAATAAAATAGGGGACAACCTAGCGATATCTTTAACTCAGATATGACATAAAATAATAGGATCCAGTTCAAAAATATTTATATACAAAATAAATAAACCGTAAGATTAAAATCAGCATTGAACTGCAACCCATTAAATTAAGTTTCCAAAAATTCCGATAAATTACCACGACGATCCTTACATTTCCTAGAGTCCAAATATATAAAAACATAGGTATGCCTAGTTCTGAAATCCGAATTGATCAATATCGAACACCTTCGTTAAAAATACCGCGGCGCATGAGATCTTGAATAACTCCCAACCGATCGTTGTCAAAAACCTTGTGAAGTATTTTACCCTCTTCCCAACCTACCTGACTCCTTTACATTTCCTGGCAACTCAGGTCTCATCTCCATCCGTTGAATTTCTAGTCATGTCTAGCAGTGGCATGCAAGTCCCACAAGAGAATCGGATTCTCGTCGGTGCCTAACCTTTCCTATTTGCCTGGGCACGTTTCCTCAGTGCTAGTGGCATGGTTAGACATCTTGGCCACGTTGTTTCTCCCCGTGGCATGCTCATGCCGCTTGCGTGCGCGCCCTGGGCATGCTCCAAAACCAGCTCGACAGTCAACCGGCCACCCACCGTCTTCTCCACGCCACCAGCGTGCATCAGCTGTCATCCTTCTCCCTATAGCCACAGCGGCCAGCCAGCTCGGTCTCATCGCTGGCCTTGTAGATGAGCAGCGCCACCACCCCGGCGAAGTCCCATCCCGTACCCAGTAAGCTCCAGCAGCGACCTTCACCTCGGCTCGCCGTCCCCGCAATGCCACCTCGTGCCACAGCTGCCTCTGCTCCTTCTGTAGCCTTAGCCGCCTCGTATAGCTTGCTCCCGTCCTATCACCGTCGAGAAATGGCAGCCAACCGGCCACCTTTAGACTTTCGGTCTCGTCGCCGGCCGTGTAGAAGAGCAGTGCCTCCGTGCACTCCAACCACCGCCGCCTATTTAAGAGCAGCTGGCCGAGCTCTCCGCCCCGTCCCAGTCACCAGCTCACCCTCCATTAGCTCAAATTCTCTCCCATCTGCCACCCGAAGTCCCACCCCAAGCAAGCTAGATCCGCCGCCATTTCCTCAAGCCCGAGCTCAAATCCCATGAAATACATCCAATCCCGAACCCCTTTTCCCCACCAAGTCGAGCAGTAGCCAAGAACTCGCCAAAAATCCCAACCGCCGGCCTCCGGACAACCCTAACCACTACCCGCTTCCAACCGCCGCCGCCGCCACCGCAACCTTCGCTCCCCTGTCCGAGCGCCAAGTTCCCCTCTCACCGGTCCAACCGAGCCCAGGTATGCAGACGACGGGTGGGCCAAGGTAAAGGCGAGGCCCACCAGTAAGACTAAGCCAATGCCAAACAAGCTCCCGCCTCCTTTTCCTTTAAGGCGTGTTAATCCGGTCTGAAGCCGAGTTCCCGCGTCTGCTAGCTAATGGCGCGTCTGTTAGTCCGTTTTAGGTATGGCGAAGACGCATTTTAGTCCAGCCGGGTAGCTCATTTAAATCAGTAAATCGGTTAGAAGTTTAATCACTGGTTAGAGTGTTAGATCGGGTTATAGAATGCCCGACCAATTTTTCCAGCACACAAAATCAATCCCGAAAGCATTAGATTGATTCCAAACCCTTAGCTCAAAGGCATTTTCAAATTTAAACCCTTTTTGCATTAAAGCAGTACAAGTAAAATAGAAGTGTCATTTCTCTTTCTAGGATTTGAATGCATGAATATGTATACTAATTTCTGAAGTCCCAAAGAAAATCCTCTCTCACCGCCAATACACCTAAAGTATCTTAATGCATGCTGGCCCGAAAGCAAATAAATTTGAAGCTGCAGCCTAAACCCATGCTTAATTATTCTAACCTCTACACCGTCATTTTATGCGTTATTATTGCATATACTCACTACCCGAAATGTTTATTATACCCATAGACTTAAACCCTAGAACATCGAAACCCTACCGCTAACTCAAACCCATATATACACTCTTCCCGGTTTCCGCACAGAGCTACCATTTAAATTATCAACCACTTGGATGAAACGGGAATCAACCGTTCAAAGTCTTAAACCCTAACTCAACCCTGACACCATTATTTTCTCGCGAGCATGCATGTCATCTAGTTTATTGGAGATATTTGGATTTTCTCTTATTCGGTGCTCTTTCGGCGCGTAGTTGACGGAGCGACGAACGTACGCCAGGAGGACCCGACATCACCCTCGCGTTCAGAGCAAGAGCAAGAACTGCCAGGCAAGCATCCCCACTTTGATCATGTTGAACTCCTATATATGCGAAGTTATGAATATTTTGTTTACAAACTCTGCATGCTATGTGAGTAGTACCGATATTTTATGTAGAATAGCTATACCTATTAGTTGCACAATACCTAGGTCTAAAATATCCCTCATTGTAACCCTAGGTATACTTATCGGTCGTTTCACGACCGTCGGTTAATTAAGGTTATAGGTGTTAACCCCGCTTAGCCCTGCTATAGTTCAAACCAAGTTTTGAAACAAGTTTTATAAAACCCGTTGGAATCTGGGAAACAAAACCCTCGGGTAGCATGTGCTATCCGAGGTGACTTTGTAAAAGAAAGGATTGTCGAAAACCAAAAAAAAAGAGGAGATGGTTTCGATTCGGGTAGGAATGATAAGAGATGTTCGGGGATGTAGAGCATCGGATGGAGCCATGTTCGTCCGGGACGACATGGGGTCGGGAAATGGAGTCCTACTCGAATCAGTTAAGGACCGAACCTAAGTGCCGCTAAACCGGTTCCTCACCGTACGTCCACATGTCCTTTATGGGAAGGACTTGGCTTAGTACCCCGGCAAGTATTAGGGTTTGGACCCGTGGAAAGTAGAGAGTTTGTGCTAGGTGTTTAAAGTCCTAGAGATCCACCTACGCCGGGCGTGGGGTGTTGATGCGACACAAAGGTGGGGAGTCCCATTTTTGGTCCGGGACGCAAAAGTGAGTCAACCACCTAGCGGGTCCAACTCTGGTATGGAAGCAAGCGAATGTCTCGTTGTAACCACCCTGCCAATACACTCTGTGTAGTGTATCTGTTAGCGCTCGGCATTAAGGGTGAGTTTACACCTTGTGGGTAAAGCCGTACAACCTCTGCAGAGTGTTGAAAACTATTCGAATAGCCGCGTCCTCGGTTATGGACATGAACTGGCAAGGCCACACACTGGTTAGACTAAGTTTTATTTGCGAAAGCATGGGAAAAGAGATTAAGGACGTGGGCATGATGTGTCCACAGAGGGCAATTTACGCTACAGGTGGGTAGCAAGGAATTGCTGGAGGAGGCGCCAGTCGTGCTATCCGGGATAACACGGGCTGGGCGTGTGTAAGACTCGCTGTACTACCGAGGGTAGGGCAAGCTGAGCATTAAGTGGAGAAGCTAGACATACTGGCCAGGGTAGTATGGTCTGAGCTGTCTCGAGGATCGAAAGTAAGGAGGTAGCCGGGTCTACCTCAAGAGAATTCTTTTCGTTTTACATTAAACAGTTTTACTAAATTGCTTTTGAATCTACTATTCGAGTATTTAAATTAAGAACTTACTTTTCCGCACAACAACCAACTTAGGGTAGAGCTATTCCTTGATATATTTCCCCGCATGAAATATCCTGTATACTCTTTCCTGTGGGGATAGCTTGCGAGTGCATTCAATGTACTCACCTGGCTTGTTGATTTGGCCAGAAGAAGAAGAAGAATACTGCTCCGACGAGGAAGATACCGACTTTGAGGGCTAGGGCGTTTCCCTAGTCAGTTGCCTGAGGGTTTGGCATATTGATGGGTCTATCTACGTATCTTTTATGTATTTCCACTGCAAGACTTTGAATTCGGCCAATAGGCCATATTATGTTAAAGACTCTAAATGGCTTGTATTGTAAAATAATCGGTAATGTATGACGACATTATCAAGTTCTTGTGTGTGCCGGCTACTGTTCCAGGGACCGGTACAGTAATCACAGGAGCGTTTCCGGCCTTAAAACCGGGGGCGCCACAGCACCTATGTGAGCCTGACCGTTGGTCACAGTCTATGAGATGAGGGTAATCTCTAGCAAGCTCATGAATAGGCCTGGAGTGAGACTTATATGCTCCATCCGCGGGATAGCCTACGACAGCTTAGTACTAGTAGGACATTCGGTGAAACTTGTTTATGCAAAACTGACAATTCAAGGCATAGTCCATTGTTCAGTTGTGAGCAAGCGTATCTTTATGTTCTAGATGGATGTTCAACCTTAATCGGTCTCTACTGAAAACACTGGTATATCAAAACAGTGAATTGGAACAAAAGGCAATCAAATGTGCCTCCGAGATCTGGTGGGGGATCGTTAGAATTAATGGGCTTTAGGCCCATGTTTCAATTAATTCCTGGAAAATCTCGAAGGCCCATATGGTTGCATGGCAAGTGGTGGGACTTAGTCCCACATTGCTAGTGGAGAGGGAGTTACACCAATATATAAGGCTTGGTTTTCTACCCTCCACTAGAGCTTGAGAAGAGGACTAATACACGCGCGCTCCTCCTCCTCCGCCGCCCGTCTCGCCATGCCACGCCACGCCATGCGCGTCGTGTTTCGTGATCAAGCGGGGCCGTGCTAAAATCTGTGCGCTTATTTTTGCCACTTGGGACAGAAGTTTTGCACGAGTTGTTAACGGACGCGTTAACCAGTGCTTATCGGATTGTGAGGCAGTTACCGACTCGAACGTGGAGTCGTGAAGTCCCACGTCCTACCCGAGCGGCTATATGAGGAGGAGCAGGACAACCCTAGCCGTAACACTTAGATCCTCGCCCTCACGTCTTTCGCCGCCTTTGTTCGTTTTTCGCCGTGCTGTCTTCCGGCGATTCCATCCCGGCGACCGCGTACACGGCCGTACGGGAGAGCAGGCCTCCGGAACCCCGCCTCTCGAGAACCTGTACCGGGTGAGGGGCGATAAGGTTTTTGGGGAGCGTCTCGGCGCGACTGCTCACGACCGATCTGCTCCTTCATCGACGACCGCACGGCTGCCTCGACTGCTTCCTCGTCGTCGGACGACTACTTCGACTACGAGGACTTCATCGCCATGGCTTCTTACGCCAACGCTGGATCATTCGCCACGGTTATCCCGACGTACGTGTTTCTTAACCTCCTGTACTTTTGCTTTGCTTTTGATGCAAATAAAATAGACATGCTAGCTTGTTATTTAACTTTCAGTTGCATGTCCAGTTCACCTGAGTTGGTTTATCCTATTTGCGCATGTGTCATGATACTGTTCTGGGTTAGATTAATTCGAAAATTGCTAATTACTTCAACATCTTCCCCACAGCATCATCTCTTTCTCTTCGCGAAAATGGATTCCCCACCCTCTGCTTCACCTCCCCAAGCAACTAATTTACGCTGGCAAGCCTCACTGGTGACGGATTTCATCCCCGTCGACGGCGGCCATCTCCTCCCCATTCCCTCCTCTGTTTCCGACCAGGCCACCGGCCTCTCCACTTAGCAGGCCGGCCCAGCCTTCACTTGGGCCAAAGCTGAGCGCCCCGGCCGCTTTCCCCTTCCTCCGTGACAGGCCGGCCCAATTTCTTCTCTGGGCCGGTTCTGAGTGTCATGGGCTAATGCAGCCCGTTATCTTTTTCTTTTTCTTTTTATTTTATTTTATTTCCTTAACAGGCCAAGCCCATTAACAGCCCGATAATAGCCCACAAACAAATCGATTTGAGCCCAACAGATTTTGAATTCTTTTTCTTTTATTTTATTTTCTTTTCTGCTAGGCCCAAAGCCCAATTTCAGACCTAACCCATATCCAGCCCATATCTAGCCTAACCCGACCCGTCGGGCCCGAAACCCTAAAAACCCTATTATATACTGTTTAGATCGTCTTGACGACACGGTTCCAATTTTCCACCCCATTTCTTCAAATTCCTACTCTTTAACATCCGACAACCACAAAACCCCCTTAACCCACATATATCCCGACTTTTCTCTGAAACCCTAATCCTCATTCCACATCTTCTTCCACCCTTTCAACACTCCGGCTTGGACCTCAAGCACGCTACCTCTTATTTTTAGTATTATTTTCAAATTAATTTACATTTTGCTCCCAGCTCGCATTCGTTGAGCCCGGAATTTTATATGTTTGTGTGTTTGGATCTTTTTACAACTAGGAAACGATAGTGACGATCCGACGCTAAGCAAGGATCCCGAAGGCGAAGGACTCCCTGAAGACTTCAACCCAACAAACCCCGGTGCAGTAGGCAAGTCACCATTCTTGTTCATGTTGAACCTACATGCCATGCTATTTACCGTAATACTAATTTAGTTATTACTTTTTGTATGTTAATTTCATACATGATATCTTTGAATGACATGATCGAGTAGTTACTACCTACTACCCCCCATAGCCCAGTTAAT
Organism: Stipa capillata; assembly: GCA_019208055.1. NCBI lineage: Eukaryota > Viridiplantae > Streptophyta > Magnoliopsida > Poales > Poaceae > Stipa > Stipa capillata. The sequence goes on from JAGXJF010003479.1 coordinate 375,129, forward strand.
TTTTGTAGGCCATATTCACCTTGATAACCTTAGAATGAAAAATAAGTTATATCAGTGTCCATCACCGGCATTAGAGGCTAGGTTAGACAATGTTCAGGATATCGGTAACCCTAGCACAAAATTCAGTGTATGTGTTTTAAAGAGAAATTGCCGACAGATGGGGACAGAGAAGATGGGGCCCTTCATGTATTGATTGTGCAGCCACCGTGGAGTAAGGGTAATCTGGTGGATTACCTTACTCGGGGTAGTTAAAGTTAAAACCCTTGTGCTTAGTGATAAACATAGAACCGCTCATCCACATGTTCGACTTGTCGAACCTGGCCTAGTAAATCTGCTCTACCTGCTGAACGACTACAAATTAGCTTGCCATTCCACTTCTCTGGAAGGCCCGCAGAAGCGAACGAGGTGATATGCCATTTATTAGGAAATCACAACTAGAACTCATCGACTCCTAGATCGCGAAGTTGACACTGGCCCGTCGGCTCTCGGAAGAGCAAGTGATGTAGTGTTCCTGGGTAGGAACTTCAAAAGATAAAGTAGATAAAAAGCCGTGTTAACCTACCTCTATCGACACACGGAATGGCGTGTGTATAGATGTACGGGTATCATATGGGTAAAGCTGAGCCGCTCTGCAGAGTCAAACCAAAAAAGGTATTCGAATACGTCGTGCTTCCGGTTAATGAAGCTATGTTTAGAGGTGATTCTCAGTACAAGGCACAAGTAGAGTTTGAGGATGACTTTTGAACTTGTCGTTGACCCGGCAGGGTTGCTAAAATATAACGCTTTGTAACTGAGATGTTTAAATGAAGAGATTTTAATCGCTAAGGCGGAGATTAGAATTATGCATCCACCAGACATTAAACCGTACACCCCTCCTTAAAATCCAAAGCATGTAGCTAGTAGCATATTTTCTCAACATGGGTTGCTGAGTACGTTACGTACTCATTACTGCACCAACCCTCTCAGATGCACAGGTTACCGAAGATGAAGTATTTGACGAGAAATTTTTGATGGAGATGATTATGAGTTTTAGGTCTTATCCGCACTCGAGTCGCTTGTGGAGTAGGTCTATTTTGCTTGTAACATAAACTTTGGACTCGAATGCCTCAGTCGTCTGTAAGCTTAACTACTGCTAAACATATTTTCATAGTACTGTAATAAAGTTTATATGTTTGTACGCTGTGTTGGTGATGTATCGCTCATCATTCGTAATTGAGAAACTTTTAGACAATTGCGGGCGTATATCGTGGCTCCGAAAATCGAGGTCGTGACACCACCGACGAGTTCGGGATGACGTGAGTAGCCGACGGCCTACTGCACGGAGAAAAGGCGTGTCTACCGGTAGCGATGGGTGGAGGAGGTGGCATCACCGGTGGAGGTAGCGTCTCATGCCGCCTATAGGGAGATCGGAAGTCGTCGCTGCGCCGCTGCGGAGGAATCGAGTGCCTTTCCGGTTTTTCAGGCGTCGGATACTACGGAGGGACGTTTGGGATGGGAAAACGGCAGTGTGCCACGGAGTTTTCCAATAAAACATGTGTAGCGCCAAGAATAAGAAACAAGAATATGTGCATCTTCCTTCTCGCTCGAGGACCCTTCCCCTCCCCTCCCCTCCCCTCCCCTCTGCCTTTTCTCCGTCCCAAGTCATACTCAGGTCAGCAAATCTAAACACACGAGAAGAAAGAGAGAAACAATATCAAGAGCTGAGGCGAGAGAGCGAAGATCCAGAGCTGAGGCAAGAGGAGCAAGTGTAAATTGTGCCCGGGCGAATCCGCCATGGAACGTACCGCAAGCGATGGATCTTGTCTAGATAATTGGGAAGATGGGCAAGCAGAGGCCTCCCGGCATGAGATCCAATTAGGTGCTGAGTTCTCTCTCTTCCTGGATCCAGCTCCAACTCCAGGACCGTATCATCCGGTCTCTTCTTCGTCATGTCCTGAAATCGCGTCCATCAGTGGATCTAACAAGGAGGCTGGCGCCTCCTTTGAGCCGGCCCGCGCTCGGTTGCCTTTGACCGGGTCCGCCGTAACCTCACAAAGCTCCTTCTTTGATCTTGACTTGTCATTGCTCCTGTCCATATCGGATGCTAAAGATGGCGATCGAGCGTCGCCGGATGCTGAGGATGACGATGGTGGCGACCCAGGTGACACGACGGAGGCCGTTGAGAAGGAGCACATGTTTGACAAGGTGGTGACGCCGAGCGACGTGGGGAAGCTGAACCGGCTTGTCGTCCCGAAGCAGCATGCCGAGAAGTACTTCCCTCTGGACGCGGCGGCGAGCCCAGAAGGCCTCTTGCTCAGCTTCGAGGACCGCACCGGGAAGCTGTGGCGCTTCCGATACTCCTTCTGGAACAGCAGCCAAAGCTACGTCATGACCAAGGGATGGAGCCGCTTCGTCAGGGATAAGCGCCTCGATGCCGGGGACACAATCTCCTTCTACCGCAGGTCTGGTGTGGCCTCCCCTCACTACATCGATTACAAGCGCTGCACACACCGCCGCCACCAGTGCCGTCTTCCCGGCCTTCTGTCCCCCATGCAGCCTGTGCCGTTGCTTGTTCCATTCCGCATCCCCACTGAGATGATTCAGCACGCACCTATGATGGAGCCTCCTCCGGCTATGCCGAAATTGAAGCTGGCCAATGCCAATACTTTCTCATCGCCCTCAGTTATCCGAAGTTACATCAAGCGGCTCTTTCAGCAGCTCGTTCAGGTCAGAACCATCATTTCATCACGCGGTAGAGTGTCCATGTCCGATGGATGGCTTGCTGCCGTTAAATATTTGGCCTCCGATGCCCGAGAGTGTCTCCAAGATCTGCACTACCTGATGCTCCTCGCCATGCTTGAGAGGAACAAGAAGGCAGGATCTGATGAGGCAAGTTCTTCCAAGACAACACCAACTGGCTCCTCCCAATTTGGTTATGCCGAGAATGATAAGATCCACAAAATTACACCCATACTGGATAAATTGATAGATGGAGGCCTTCAATTATCTGGTGCAGCTGGTCGGGATGACTGTGAAATGTTATCAGTTTCTCATTTGGTCTCTAATTGCATCCTTTTGTGTCGTGGTATTTTGGGGATTATAGGTGTCATCGGCATTGATAATATGAGTAAGCACAGAGAGCTTCCTGTGGCTGCTTGTGATGACCTGACCTACTCTGGTCATGTAAAGATATCTAGGATGAATGCACAGGCAATACCAACATGTGTAGCTGATCCTATTTACCTATTGCCCACAGCTATAAGAAGTCTTCTCTACTTGGACCTCTCAAGTTGCAGTGACCTTATGAAACTTCCAGCTTCCCTCGGCACCCTTCATAATCTCTCTGCACTGAACCTGTCATGCTGTTATTCTCTTTATATGCTGCCAGAGTCAATAGGGAACCTTGAAAGCTTACAGATTCTGGTCCTTTCTTTCTGCTGCAAACTACAGTGCCTTCCATTGTCATTTGGTAACCTTTCCAAGCTCAGGTTCTTGGATTTTTCAGGTTGTTTCGGCCTTGAGACCTTGCCTGATTCTTTCGTTAATCTTGCCAATTTGGAGAACCTGAACCTATCAGACTGCAAAAGACTGAAGGGGATTCCACAACCATTTGGCAACCTTCAAAAACTCATGTATTTGAATTTATCAGGCTGCAGTAGACTGGAGCTGCAAGTAGAGTACATGCGTGGACTTGCAAATCTGAAGTGCCTGACTCTATCACCACATACTGATATTCAAGGTTTTCCTGTTTCCTTAGGATATCTTGCGTACCATCTAGACTTGTCAAGATGGTGGAAGAACAACTGGGTCCATCCCAACTGCAAACCAAAGGTACTAAATTCTTTAATTGTAACACTAGTTTTGGTTGAGAATCAGTTGATTTTTTTTCATTTCCGAGACTTATGTCTAGAATATCAATCTTCTTTATCCACAGGCTCCTTCTTTGCATTCCTATAAGTTTCATGAGGAAAATATTATTGGCATGCTACTATCACATTGTTCTGATGAGGGTGATGTTGCCAGTGAGCAGAGTGTCACTTCTATTTGCATAGTTGGTGAAAGCGGCATGGGCAAGACTGAGCTGGTCCATCGGATATACAATGATCAAATGATTTTGGATGCCTTTAATTTGAAGATATGGATATGTATGTGTGACAAAAAGAGGTTACTAGAGAAGATCATAGAATTCACAACCGGTACATATTGTGATGAGGTCCCATTAAGCATTCTTGAAGAAACTGTAAGAGAGGAGCTTATTGGCAAGAGGTTCTTACTTGTACTTGACAATGCTGATATTGAGGACCAGTGTTTTTGGAGTGATGTATTGAAACTACTAAATGTTGGTGCAGAAGGAAGTGCTCTTATCGTAACCACAAAGAGTGAGGTAGTGGATCTGCTTGTAGGAGAAATGCACACAATTTACTTGAATTCTCTATCCAAAGAAGAAAGTTTTATGGTTTTCCAGGAACATGCATTTGGTGGTTTTGATATGAATAATTACCAACAGTTAGCAAATATTGGCTGCAAGGTTGTTGAGAAATGTGGTGGTAATCCAATGTGTGTGAAGGCCCTAAGCGGGCTGCTATGCCATTCTGAAGTTGGCTTGTCTGAAATTGGTACACTGGAGGATGGTATCATACCAGCATTAAGACTTTGTTATGATCTTTTGCCAGCACAGCTGAAGCAGTGCTTCAAATTTTGTTCCATGTTTCCAAAAGATTATATTTTTGTCAAACATTACATCATCCGCCTATGGATATCCCAAGGTTTCATTTACCCTGAAGAAGATAGTCAACCAGAAGATACTGCTCTCCACTATTTTAATGAGTTGTTCTGCAGATCATTCTTTCAACATTCTCCATTTCATAATAATCAGGAAGATAAGTTTGTTATGCATGAGCTCTTTCATGATTTGGCGCATTCTGTCGCAACGGATAAATGCTTCAGATCTGAGGAACCTTTTTGCAGCTTACCTGAAAATCTTTGTCACCTATCCCTTGTTCTTTCGGATTCTAAGGCTGTTGTACTGACTAAAGAAGATGCACGTCTGCAGTCCCTATTGGTTGTGAGAAGATCTGATACAAGGTGTTCTAGTCCATCTATCCCAGTCTTGAACATTTTGCATTTGAATGATCTTTTTCTGAAATGTGGATTTTTAAGTGTACTAAATTTGAGCTATGTGGAAATAATAGAGCTGCCAAGATCTATTGGGAACATGAAACACTTGCGTTTCTTGGCTCTCAACAATACAAAGATCAAGAGTCTCCCATCTGAAATAGGTCAGATAGACATCCTCCAGACATTAGAACTGAAGGATTGTTGTAACCTCATTGAGTTACCAGAAAGCACGAAGCATTTGGTGAAGCTGCGTCACCTTGATGTGCGAAAAGAACAAGGAAATGTGCACGTTGGCATGCCGTCTGGGGTCAGACAGCTGACTGATCTGCAAACACTGGCAATATTTAATGTTGGGAATGATTTGTTGCATTGTTCCATTGGTGACTTGAAAAATCTGAACGGACTAAGGGGCCATGTTCACATAACAGGGCTTGAGAATATTAAGACAGGCAACGATGCAAGAGAAGCAAATCTAATTGGTAAGCACTTCATAGAAGCTTTGACAATGGAATGGTGTTACAACACGGAAGACATGGAAAATGATTTGTGTGAAGAAATTGCTAATCAGGTCCTTCAAAATCTCCAACCCAACAGCAGCCTTCAGGAGCTTGTCATTCGAAATTATTCTGGAAATTCGTTTCCTATTTGGATGCAGGATTCTTCCCTTTGTAAACTAGTCTCAGTTACAATTGATGACTGCAAAGACTGTAATGAGCTCCCATCTCTTGGAGACCTGCCATATCTTAAGTATCTATACATACAGAGAATGAATGCTGTAAAAAGAATTGGAGTTAAGAGTAATTCTTTGGCCACTGAAGGAAAACATGCTCCTAGATTCCCATCACTAGAGACACTGAATCTGTGGGAGATGTATGATTTGCAATTCTGGGAGGGAATAAGTGACGGGGATTTCCCACGGCTTTGCCGTCTTTCTATCAGTAGATGTCCAAAACTCATAAATTTGCCGCCCTTTATGTCCTTATTGTATTTGTCCTTCCATTGTGGTGATCAGCTGCCAACCTTCTCAGAACTTCCATCACTCAAGTCATTGAAGATTGCAGGTTTCCACAAGCTCAAGTCTATAACTCTCTCACCTGAAATGCTTATGTTAAAGAAACTGGAAATCAGTGACTGCAAAGAGCTGTTATCAGTGGATGATCCTTGGTTAACTGTATCACATTTAAAGGTTGTGAGGTGCCCGAAACTTCATTTTGGAGGCAGTTCTCTGGAAGGCTGTTTCACGTGGGAAATGCTTCAAAGGTAAATGAATATTGTGTACCATAATTTAATCATCATAACATATGTTGTTACTGATCAAATTTCCCGTTAGTGATACACCAGTAATAAAATATGACACCAGGAAAAATGTCTTAATTGATATCTCGTCCAATCACAAAAGAATGTGTTGTCAGATTCTTGTAGTCAAACTTTTAAACTTTGGCTATCAATTTTCTTATGAATATTGAGATCGAAATATCAGAAATGAGACCGATATACGTCATCTGTCTCAAAAGGTACTTCCATAGTAATGCTAGGTTTCATAAATATACTGATGTAGAAATCTATGGATATATATATATATATAAGCACGAGTCTGGATATGATACTTTTAATCTAATCCATCCAAAGTCTTTAATCTAATTTCACAATTCCCCATCCAATTGTTGTGGACAAAGATTAGAGCATCCCCTAATCATTCCTATACTTATTGCCCCCTGATTATACTTATTGCCTCTCAATTACTCCCCAATTTTAATTTGTATATCTGAGAATTTTTGTTTTTCATGTTTAATTTTTTTAACGTGCTATTTCTTTATTTAAAAAAACTTTAATGCTTACATTTTTAACATATGTTTAATGCATGGTCTTTTTTCTCCTAGTAGGTTTTCACATATATGTATTTATGACATGTAATATATATTGTAAAAAACGTCCATTGCATGTGGTCGGTTGCTAGTTAGTGGTGAGTGTTTATGTTCTTTATACCATGTCGATGTCCTAGATGACACTCTTTTGTGATCTAAGGGAATAAATAAAGTACATTTGGCAAAATCTTTTCTTCTATAAATATTTGAGTTGGTGGCGATGGTCCGTCTGCCATCGCACTTCCCCTCCACCAAAGGTAATCTCCTGACTGGTGGGGCCATCTCTCCACAATTTTCGCTATCTCGTTTTACGGTTTGTAAAATATGTCATATGATTATTTTTACGATTTAGCTATTTGCAAGTTGTCTTGTTTTTTCTAACTTAAAGTCCGTTTTTGTGGCCATGTATTTGTATGGAGACTGATATTGCCATATGATTAGATTTATTTTTATTATTCCCATAGCAACGCATGGGCATTCAGCTAGTATAACCTTATATAACCTTATATTTGTGTTTTGGATATCGTGTTGATGTCCTAAACTAAACGATAGTTTTCGTTCTCTTTGTGTGGATACCGTGTTAATGTCCTAAATGATACTCATATAATATGTATATGTGTATATATATATATATATATATATATATATGTCTAGCAATTACTCCCTTCAATCAAATTTCCGACATTTTTATAGTCGTTGCGATGCAATTTTCATGGTTAGTTTTTCTCACAAACATTTGTAAAGTTAATCAGCATAACTTAATGAGAATATTTTAAATAAACCTAATTGTGCTATTTTGTTGTGACCATGGTAAATAGTTGAATAAAATGGTCAAAGATTAAGAAGGTTGACCTTACACTTCCCATAGTGATCAGAATTTGTGATCGCAAGGAATACTTCACATTGTGATCCTAGAGAAACTTCAACTTCATTCTTGATTTGCTGAAGTACCTGACATCCAGTTGAATGAATGATTATCTATGTCACATGCGTCTCAAGGAAAAATATTAGCAACTCTTCAAATCCTGAGGGAAGTCATATTAAGTAGTATATAATTCTGAAAGAAAATGAGTAGAAAAAATAAATTAGCTACAGATTGTACTTCTGAGTCCCGCTAGCATGTATAAACAAATAGAATATAAATAACCTGTTTGGATGAAGCGGATTAGGATGGGATATTTTACTTAGGCCCTAATTGCTTCTATCATTGGCTTGTGATGATAGGAGGGTTGCTGTGCTTAGAAATTTTTGTACCATTTGTTACATTGGACTTGGACATGAGTTTAACAGCTTCTAAGTAATTGTCGTTTAATTTTCCTTATACAGATCAGCTTTTGGAATTCATAGCCAGACAAAAAACACTCTGCTGGTAAAATATATGAGAGCTGCTGATCATGATGGCGATGACTGGAACTGGACAACCTATGACCAAAAGGATGTACTTGGCTCCAGCTTCCAAAGGTGAGAACAAGAAACACCTTCTGAATGTATATAAGCATTTGCCTTTAAGCTCTTTCGAGTTCTCACAGTATCGGATGATAATTCCAAGATGCAATACTAAGCTGGCATTTTGGTGAAACTTTAGACGGTATTTCAGATGCAGCCACAAGTATCAGATGGGATGCATGGCGAGGAAGATCGCTGAGCGCAACAACGATGATCCCGACACATGGTCGCTGACATACATATCTGAACACAATCACCAACAAGCTGTTGAGCTCTGCACAGAACCGTCGGCAGAAGTCATTCAGCTGGGGACTTGTACCGAACCGGCGCCAGAAGTCATTCAGCTGGGAACAACGAGAAAAAGAAAGAGGCACTTCATACAAGGAACCAAAAAGAAGAGGAGGAAGAATCCAACGCATAGTCACCAGGAACCGGGTCGTTGGGACAAGGTGCGACGAGCAGTACGGCTCTTTGGGAACTTAATTTGGGTCGAGGGTCGCGACCCCAATGAATCAGGGTCGTCAGTACGCCTCTTTGGGAACTTAATTTGGGTCGAGGGTCGCGACCCCAATGAATCAGGGTCGACGACCCGGGATCACTACCAACTTGTGTAGCTTTTTACTACAAGTTCATATAATCTGTCGCATAGTATTTGGAAAGAAAACAGAAAATAAAGGAAAGAAGAATATTCCTGCAAAAAAAGGGGGAAATAATAATGCAGTGGACTAGCCTGCCACGGTTTCTTCTTCCTGCCTCTCCCTGTCTCCCAGACGCAGCGGCGGCGTACTCTCTCTCTTGTACACGTCCAGAAGTGAAAGGAAAGCTCTATGCATACGAAGTTTTTTTTTGTTATAGATAAAACACAATTATAATACAGAAAGTAAATGAGATAAGGATATAGAGGTGATGATCTTCTCTTTATTAGTTAGATTCTCATAAGTATAGTCTCCAACATTTAAATAAACAATAATAATCTCATCTATTTATAGGCCATCTATGTAACTGCTAGGGTTTACGTAGTTGACCATAAGTGGGCCTCGAGGAGACGCCTCATGTGAGTGCACCAGTTCTCCCCCTTGGGCAACTACCGTGAAATGCGCATGTTTTGTAAGAAATCTGGAAAAATCTCTTCATAAGAGAAAAATGAAAAAGAGTACATGGCATACGCCTATTGTGTTGTACGAGATGCCTCATTAAAAACCTTTAATTCAGAAACTTCAATGAAAACTTATTTAAAGGAATAGAGTGCAACTCACTCATCTTCATGATTATACCAAAATGGTTCAAAGATTCTAATTAGAATCTCCCTCTAAAGCGTGCACTTCTCTAAGTTTCATCATACCTATTCTACGAACGCACCTTTCAAGATGTAGGTAATGATTGAGTGAATAAATGTGTAATGTTTTCACATAACTTAATATGCAAAACTTTTACTTCATTTCTCTTTTGTAATTCATGAACAAAGAAGTATTTGGGATTGATATGATTGATAGGTGAGATTATTCTTCACATATCCCATCTAGATTTGTGCAACACATGCAACTTTATCTTCGTAGATAATAGTCGGGGTTTGGATGATGTTCAACTCACATGATTGTTGTATGTAGTTTGTCATCCGTCGAAGTCATACACATTCTTATGATGCCTCAAATAGTGCAATTATTTCCAGGTGATTTGTCGATGTCGCCATAATGCTTTGCTTTGACGATTTCCAAGATATGATAGCCCCCCGCCACCTTAGAAATACAACTCCTATTTGAGACCTTGCATTTTGTGGTCTGACAGGAAACTAACGTCTGTATGCCCCAAAACTTCCTCCCCCTCTTCCTTGGGTCTATATGTGTCTTTATCTTGCTGTAAGGATCTTACTATCATAAGGGTTTTTGTTGGATAAAAAATTTCATAACTAAATCTCTCCAACAATTTCTGGGTGTATGCAGACTGGTGCACTAATATCTCTACATGGGTATACTCTAGCTGGAAGCCTAATGGAACTTGGTTTTACCCAAGTCTTTCATCTCGAATTTAGACTTCAAGTATAAGCTCGCTTCCTCTATATCTTCTGTTTTCCCGATGATGTTCAACTCATCCACATAGACAGATATTATATAGAACCGTTCTGTTATTTTCTATGCATACACAAGAAAAATCCTCGTTGTTCACGTAGATTTCCTTGCATAGAAAACTTAAGAGATTATACTGCATCCTTTCTAGATTGCTTTAACCATTGTAGCGATTTTCAGAGTTTTACGCTATACAAGACTCGACTAGCTCTGTCTTGATTCCGAAGTGATACACCTTCAGGTACCTTCATATAAATATCTAAATCTAGATTACCATATAAATATGTCGTAACCACATCCACTGATATCATTTTCAAGTTTAGGTTTACTGCCATTGAGATTAAAAGTCTAAAAGAAATTCCACCCGTGACCGGAGAACAGGTTTCTTCATAATCATCCCCTTCCCTTTGGGTGAAACCTTGAGCAACAAGTCTTGTTTTGTATCTTACTACCTAGTTCTTTTGTTCCTCTTGTGAACAAATACCCACTTATATCCCACAGGATATACGTGAATAGGGATACGAGTTACTTGCCCAAATATTTCCCTTTTATAAAGAGATTGTAATTTAGCTTGCATTACCTTCTTCCAATCTTCCTGATCTGATCTTTGTTTGCACTCTGCGAGAGATGTGGGTTGTAATTTAGCTTGCATTATCTTCTTCCAATCTTCCTGATCTGATCTTTGTTTGCACTCTGCGAGAGATGTGGGTTCTAGATCAAGATTTATGATTGCGGCAATTTTTGTAGCAAAGCAATTATTTATACTCATTTCTGCTTGGTTAAAATTTTCTCCTATGTCAATATAATTGATGGAAATCTCTTCGTGAGGAGCTTCTTCATTATGCTCATCCTGAGTCCCATTATTTCCTATTATGGGTATAAGATCCGTAGGAAGGTTCAAGTCTAGAATGACATTCGCTTTTGGCTCCATACTTATGCTAGGTCTCAGCTGGCTCCCCTTCTTATTCTTTCTTTGGGGTACTTTATTTACCTGAGCAGGCAAATCCCATTGCCCCGTTTTCCCTAGACGCCTCCAGGTGGTAGGGGTTTGGGATGCGGGAGTCCTCATCCTCTTATTGGAATAAGTAAGCATTTGGACGGGGATGGTAGGAGGTGTGACGTCTACTCTCTCCGATGAATATCTTGCAGGTATATACGACTTTTCAATGCCTTCATGGTCAATAAAGTAATCTGGCAGCTAATTCAATAATGCTTGCATATCAATTATTCTTTGAACTTCAGTATTTGCCTCACCAATGCGTGCGTCCAAAGCGCAGATTCCTCGTGGCTTCTCACTAGATTTCCTGACATTTTTCATTAGGGTTTTGATTTTCTCCCCTAATGTCGGTAATAAATTCTCATCAAAGATACAATTAGTGAACCAAGTGGTATGCAAGTCCCCTATTAAAGGGTCTAAGCACTGAATAGTGGATGCCAATTCAAAACCGACGTACATCCTAGACATATTGTGTGGGCCCATAGTGATTCGCTGCAGTGGTGGGATGGGCACATACACATTGCACTGAAATCTTTGAATATAGGAAATTTGGGGTTGCATTCCCCACGCTAGTTCATGAGGTGATGTGATATTATATCCGGATGGTCTAAAGTTGATGAGAGTTGTTGCGTGTAGGACTATGTGTCCCCAACAGGATGCTGGTAATTTACAATTCTGTGGGAGGGGTCTGGCAATGAATTTGATCCTCTTGATCAATGCCCCTGCAAGTCCGTTCTGTGTATGAATGTGTGGTACTGAATGCTCTACCTTAATTCCCATCACTATGCATTAATCATCGAAGGCTTTTTGAAGTGAATTCTTCAGCATTATCCATTCTAATGGATTTGATGTGGTGATCAGGGAAATTGTCCTTCAATTGAATGATCTGGGTAATCAACTTTGCGAAAGCGTGATTCCACGTTGAGAGCAAACATACACATGATCATTTATAGGATGCATATATTAACACAATGAAGTAACTAAACGGCTAAAAAATGGGTTGAATAGGACTCACTCTGTAATGCTCTAAGTACATACAAGGCACTAAACTCACTCTGTAAGGTATGAATCAAGTTTTGCGTCAATCTCTTCTTCTGTGAGTTTCACATCCTCAATTAGTTTCACATCCTCAATTGTTGTTGTCACTTCAACATCCAACATAGCAACTTTACTTATATTCAAGGGAACATTGTCAATGAGGACACGATCATTGTTGAAGTGCAAAGAGGCTCCTGGAGCTGAATGCTCTCTTTTATTTGTCTTGTACACAACAAGTTGCGTCTCCTTTTTCTTTTGCCATCCATTCTTTTCACTGAAGGCATTAACAATGTACCTAGGAGTCTAGCGCTGTTTGGAGCAATGTCCTCAAAGGCCACATACATAGCAAATATGGTCCTTCAAACCATATGCCATCTCTTCTTCTCTGGTTTTTTCACCTCCCTCCTGAACTTGGGGGAAAGAACTGTGCCTTGGTTTTCCTCCTTTTCCTTCCTACATTGCCCTTCTTGAAGCGTGGCTTTCTCACTTTGCAGTTTGTTGGTTTGGCTTCGTGCTTGCCCTTGCTATTGTCAAGATGTGGAGCATGTCAAGCATAATTGACAAACTTCTTATTTGATGAATCAGACATCCCACGTATATATTCATTCAAGAGACTTATAAGTTTTACTTTGATACGGCCACGTGTACCCCAAGTACACCTACCATTGTCGTGCACATTGTCTACACTGCAAGTATTTTTCGATGAGGACGAGCTAGTTGATGTCACGTGCATGCATGCTGCCGTGGTGCATGGGTTAACAACCAGGAATTTACATGGCTTTGGCATGGATGAGAAGAACAACGAGCATGGGATTAAGTGCTTGCAAACAGCATGGTGCAGGCACGTGCCTGATGAAGAGAAGCCCAGCAATTAGACCATTGATACAGGTGGAGCTGTATGCAATCAGGAGATCTATTCGGTTTGGAATTTTAGAGATATGGTGCAGCTAAAACAAGGAATAAGAGGGCGCGCTTGTTCCTATTTTCGTGGGTTTCGGTCACAAGAATTGAACCAAGAAAAGATACGTTTTTCTGTTGGAGTTCAGAAGATAAAATGCAGGTGTGTGCGTTTGAAAGGGGAGAGATAAAGTTGAGAATTTTGTTTCTGCTTTCACCGCGCAAAGAGAAGGCTTCCCGTCGTGACAAGATTTTCAGGAGGCTGCTACGTGATCTGTTCTCTTTGTGCAATCTAGGGTGGGGTCCACCTGCAGGAAATACAAAGAACAGCGCACCAATTTATCAGAGTCTAAGTCATGTTAGATTTTTTTTTGTTTGGTTTGTAAAGATTGCGTGCTGATAAATAAAGCAATCAAATCTAGAGTCCAGAACAGATTATGGTGCGTTTTCCTTTCAGTTGTAACCATGAGATAGGATTAGACTGTAAGTCTCTGTTGCTTAACAACCAAGCTAACTGAGTCGGCTCCTATAAATCCAAGGGTGCGGCACTTGCAAAGACGAGAGTTGAGTTTATATGATTAAGAATACCACGTGTGTCTCAGGTAGATATTTGTTATGGAGTTTTGGGGAATTTTAACAAAAATCTCTCAGTATTGGAGAAAGCTCTAGAAAACCTCTGTGTCATGATTTTTATGTGTAAATTGTCTTGTTGCATACGCTGCCATCTTCTAGATTGGTTCTTGCATGCAGAATTGCAAGGTTCAAACCCTTCACTCCGTGTATATCATGTGCACGAGTCAGAGACCAGAAACAAGGTGAAGAAAGTATCGTAAAAGATCAGACCGCAACAACATATGAAACCTCATATTGAGATTTCATCCTATCACACTTCGTGAAAAATATACGAGTGATATACACTTATGATAGTACAAAATTTCTCGAATAATTCCAGTATTTTTTTCCTAAGCAATTATGTAATGTAAAGCGAAGAAAATAAACAATAAGTTAAATAACAACTAATTTGTCAGAAATAAATGCAAAAAGAAAAAATTTTAGGAGTCTATTACACAAAGTTCCTGCAGCCTGACTGCCCGTCAAGCCCGCATGGTAGGACCATATGACCCGCATCCGTCGCATCCGTCATGTCCGCAGGCCTGGCAAGCGTGGCTGGCCGCTGTGATAGTGCATGGCCTGCTCCGCCCGCCTGGCAAGCGCGGTTGGACCGCTGGCCTATGCACTGGAGCCCATCCGCTCGCCAGATCTGCACGGTCGGCAAGTGCAGCTGGGTCCGCACGTGCGCCGTAGCTCGGCGGCCCGCCTACCTGACCTGCACGGCCGGCAAGCACTTTTGGGGCTCGCGTGTGTGCGTGCGCTGCGACCTACCTAACCTGTGTGTGGCAAGCGTGACTAGGGCTCACGTGTGCACGTGTGCCGCCTTAGCCTTGTCATAATTGTCACACCGACAGCGTGTGGTTCCTGTCTGCATGCAAGACTGACCATCATTCTAGCTCCACCGGTCAACACTTCATGATTGATTGGTGGCGTCCTTTAGATCGGACTAGGTTGATCTCTAGTTTATTAAGAACACCACATATAATAGATTAAAATTCAATGTAAAAAGCAAGAGAGTAATGAAAGCAATCTAACCATCGAATTTTAAGCTACTAATGACGATCATCGATATAATGATTACCTTGAAACTATGTAAAGGTAGCTCGATCCACAGGCGTAGGAAGCAATTCGTACTGATAAGATGTGGTCTGATGACCGTTTAATAAGTAGTATTCAGATACAATCACAATGTAGAAAGTAAAAGAGACAAAAAAATCACATCTTATCTTTATTAAATTGGTTATCACGAGTACAAAATCTTAAATATATAAATAAATAATGATCATAAACATTACGACTAGAATTTAAGTAATTAATCATAAGTAGGCCTTTAAGGTAGTGTTTGGTTGGGCTTTTTAGCAGTTTTTCACTAAAAAATGCTGCAGTCCAACCAAACGGCCAGCTTTTCAGCAGTTTTTGCCAACAGTAACTGTGGACCTTGCAATGCAAATTCAGTTGCTTAGAAAAGCTGCCTTCTGTCAGCTTTTTGCAATGTGCTAAAGTTTCAGTACTCATTTTTCAAAATGTTGTAGATAGTTTGGATCAACCAAAAGCTATATATTTACTTTCTCACAGCCACAACAGTTTTTTCAAACAGTCAGCCAACAACAGCTTTATCAACAGCCACAGCCCAACCAAACAGGCCCTAAGGTACGCCTCTACGGGTGTGCCAGCTACACCTAGGTGAGCCAGTTTCCCAACAGGTTTTCGTACTAAACATCTGTGTAAACATCTCACATGACTGTTGCACAATGACACATGCGGAAAAAATTACACATCTAGCTCTCTGCTGAGTTCTAATGCCACTTTAGCCCTCTTTGAAGTTTAAATACAAAAACATCACCGTGACACTCTCTACAGACGTCGCGGCTCAACGGCGCATCGCGGCCTCCACCCGCGACTGTCGTGCGTCGCGCACTCAAGCCGCGACGGCGCGCGTCTCACGCCTGGAAG
The DNA here is from genome assembly GCA_019208055.1 of Stipa capillata. Classification (NCBI taxonomy): domain Eukaryota; kingdom Viridiplantae; phylum Streptophyta; class Magnoliopsida; order Poales; family Poaceae; genus Stipa; species Stipa capillata. The sequence continues at coordinate 391,097 of JAGXJF010003479.1, forward strand.
CCGCGATGGGCACCCTCCAATTTCCATGCATGATGGCCACCAATGCATGTATGCATGCATGCAACTTTACTCTCCATTTCACGCGCGATCTCTTTCTCTCACACACACTTGATTAGCAAAGTATGTTGTGATTTGTTTTGTTTCTAATTAATCTGAATCCAAGCGTCGAGAGCAATTCAATTAATGGTGCCACATGCATGCATACATGCATTGCTGCCCATGAGTTCCTCTCGGCTGTGAGCCCATCGCGGCTCGCAGGCGCGAGACGCGCGCGCGCCGTCGCGGCTTGAGTGCACGACGCACGGGCTGTCGTTTTTTTGCAGCGGGCCCGCAGACAGTCGCGGGTGGAGGGCCGTGATGCGCCGTCGTCGCAGCGTGGAGGCGCGATGTCTCCACGTGGCGGGTGTCAAGACCGTCGTGGGGATGTTTTTGTATTTAAACTTCGAAGGGGGCTAAAGTTGGCATTAGAACTCAGCAGGAAACTAGATGTGCAATTTACCCGGCACATCCGTCGCTCCGTTGGCCCCTCTTTTAACCATTTCAGTAAGCCCAACTAATCAAGGCCCGATTATATCATCTCCTGCCACCTTCTTATATCCCCGTAATATTGTAGCCAAAATAATATAGTGAATAACATAATAATATCTCCAGCGCTCATCAATAGAATCGATAGAACTAGGAGTTTTATCACGGAAAGTAACATGATGAGCACGATAACATTTACACCCATTAGGATTTTTAAAAGTATAGAGATATATGTAAAAAAATTAAAGAAATTATATATATATATTATAGAATGATATATACACAGGTAAATTTTAGTGAAAAATATATTGATTTGTGGCCTGTGAAAAAACCAAATATGTGTCATTTTCTATACACTACTATTTTTGTTTGTCCAATGTGTTTTTTTATTTTTACAGGATACAAATAGTCATATTTTTCACAAAAATTTATCTGTGTATACTTAATTCCATAATATACATGTATAATTTTTTAAAGATTGTTTTAAACTTTAATGTGTGATTTTTGAAATTTTAAAAGTAGTGGGTCCATGTGCCATCATATGCACAAAATCATCACTCATCACGCTAAGTCACAGATATGGGACCCATCGTGCTACTACTCCCTCTCTCTCACTCAAGATGGAGACGGAGCTAGCTGGTCAAGACGGTCGCCACAAGTGGCACACGAACGCCCCGCGCAAATGCTTGGCACACGATTGTCTCCATTCTTATTGTCATTTAATTAGAGTTGATGCAACAAGGACGCCCTTATGAATGGTTTGTGGAGAGACTTATAGGTCTAAATAAGTTATAAGCTAAACCTAAGAATATTTTAAGATAAAGCTTAATTTCTAAGGCCCTTATTCTCATTAGTAGCAGGAAGCCTCAAATTTAAGACTTCTTGAGCTTCTCCGCCCTCCCCACCCCCGGCAGTACCCCTTTTGGACTTTGTCGTTGAAGTTCACAGTAGTTACAAAAAAACTTCCACTCCACATAAGTACCCAAAACCCCGCATTTCTTCTTCCTCTCCTTCCATCCACCGCCCCACTCCTCTCGTTTGCCATTGCGATGGGAGGCAGGACACGCATTAAGGTTTTGCCCCACTGCCCTCCCTTGCCAAATCTCTCTCTCACTCACCTCCCGCCGCCCAGCGCTCACCGCCTTGCGCCGCCCTCTCCCGCTAGATCTCTCTCTTGCCACCCACTATCACACGGCGCCCGCTCGCCTCCCGTCACCTAGCACCCACCGCCACCTAGCGCTCGCTGTCCTGCGTTGCCGGATCTCTCTCCCGCCACCCACCACCGTGCAGCGCCCGCTTGCCCCGCGCTGCCCCATGCCGCTTTTCCCTCGTCAATCGGGGCGAGCAGCTCCATGGCGGCACAGCAGCCACGCACGCGATCTGGTATAGGTTCTGGGAGGACGGGGGGAGCACAAGGTGGCGATAGGTGCATGCGGCGATGGCAAAGGGGGAGGTATGGGTGAGCATCGAAGGGGAGGAGGTGGCCGGGGTGCGGTAGGTGGGGCGGGGGATTCTGAGGCAACCATATGGCCGTGCTCAAGGAGATGGTGGCGCGACGGTGAGCCAACTCGGCGCCACCATGCTCGTTGTCAGCCTCCACGAGAAGAGCTTCCTCTACAGGTAAGTAATCAATCCAATCAAAAATCACCGCTCCATTCGCGAAAAATTTCCAGTGTTCAGAGCTGCACGTCAAGCTCCATCAATCTATGGTCATCTGAACTCTGAATTCTCAAGTGGTTCTGAATCTTTTCTTGTCCTTGTCTCAGGGCTCCGAGCCCTACGTGCGAGTGAGCAGCCTCCCACTACTGCAGAAACAGCTATAGAAGCCATCTTAGCAGTGACGAGCACTAAAAAAACACGTCATTGGTAAACCGAAAATTTACCAGTGGCGGGCGTCAATTGCCACGTGTCACTGGTAAATAATTACCAGTGACGAGCATCTATTACTGCCCGTCACTGGTAACGTAGCAATTACTAGTGGCGGGCGCACAGAGGAGCTCGTCACTGATATATTATACTCCAGTGACGTGCGCGCCAAGGAGCCCGTCACCGATACTATTTCCCGCCAAACTTGCTCCCGGCCTGCATACCAGTGGCGGGCTCATGTTCGGCTCGTCACTGGTACGTTGTTTACCAGTGGCGGGCCTGTATATGTGCCCGTCACTGGTAACCTCCCCTATAAAAAGCATCAGCGAGCTCGCTGCTGGCCAGTCGTAGCTCCACTGGCCAGCAGCGAGCTCGCCGATCGCCTGCACGTTCGCCGTCGTCGTACACGCCCCTGGTAAATTCCTGCCCTCCAAAATCTTCCCCCACCTCCCCTAGCTCCCTTGCCATCTCTCTCTCCCTCCTAATCTAGCTAGATCATCCTGATCATCACCTCTAGCTTGCTCTCCCCCAAATTTGCTTCAATTGCAGCCCCCCAAACCTCTCCCTCCATAGCTTAGCTCTCTGGTTTTCAGGAAGAATCAATGTTCTAATGAACCATATATGCAAGATCTCACCTTAGTTTATTATGATCAGTGAGATGAATTCGATCTGTACATTGCTTCAATTGATATATGAGTAATTATATTTCTTATGCACTGAGGCAGAATCACATATGTGTAATTATGTATACATTGGTTCATATATGTGTAATTATGTTTCTTATGCACTGAGGCAGAATCATATATATATGTGTAATTATATATGAATGTTGCTTATGTATACATATATAAATGTTTGTGTTAAACTGTCACGTACTGCCTCCGTCGATCATATGAAATGAGAAATGAAATGTGTATGCTACGAGATCGATCGTATGAGATGAATATTTGTGGAAGGGTTTGTGATCCGCCATCGAGCGATCGTTTTGACAAATTTGTTCATATATTGCTTGTGGTACCGGCCATCGACCCGAGGCAACGTTTGTGTTGCTCTTTGTGAACACTTGAGTTGTCAACGTTTTGTCAAAATGTTGCTTTGCCAACCTTTTGTCAACGTTCGACAAACTCGATTTTAGTTATTTTAGCAAAGGTCATGCCAAATTTTTCTATGGGTTGGTACTAATTAATTTTCGTATATCTTAGGGATCGAACGACCGATGGATCGAAGTTGGATGTATGACGGCGATCGGAACACACAAAGTTTCTATACATCTTTGAATGAGTTCTTTGATTTCGCCGAGCGAGATATGGTGCGAAAGGGTGGCACGAAGATATGTTGTCCGTGTCGTGATTGCAAAAACTTGAAGATGTACGAAAGGAAATCTGGTTTTTTGCACATGCACCTGGTGCGATGGGGTTTCATGGCAAGTTATACACGGTGGACAAGTCACGGTGAGGAGGATGAGGTTGTTGCCGACGACAAAGGGTTAGATAAAGAAGCAGGACATGGGGAGCCGGAAGCAGAACGGTTGGATTATAAAGATGCCGGAGGACATGAAGAGGCCGAAGCGGATACGCGAAGCACGGGGGACAATTTGGCCAGAATGGTCCAGGACCGTCATGTGCAAGAGCAGGTTGTGAAAGAGACGAATAACGATAGTGTGGCTCGTAGAGAGGTTGCCAAGTTGGAGACACTGGTGAAAGACTCGAAAACTCCCTTGTATCCTGGTTGCAATCCCGAGCACACCCGCCTCTCAGTCATGCTCGAACTTCTAAGACTCAAGGCACTCCACAACAGCACGGACACAAGCCTCGATGAGACATTGGAGTATCTCGCAAAAGTTCTGCCGGAGGGGAATGTATTGCCTCGCAGTTGCGATGAGGCCAAGAAGGTCGTGTGCCCTCTTGAATTAGAGGTGACGAGATACCACGCGTGTCCGAATGACTGCATCATTTATCGCAACGAGTACGCGGAGCTAACCAAGTGTCCCGAGTGCAATGCATCCCGATTCAAGCGGGGAAAGAACTACCAACCAGATGGTGACAACGGAGTGAAGAGCGGTGCTCCTGCAAAGGTTGTATGGTACCTTGCACTCATTCCCCGTTTGAAGCGTCTATTCGCAAACAAGAAGGAGGCAAAGCTCATGCGTTGGCACGACGAGAGGCCAACGAAAGATGACGCCGTGCTGAGACACCCTGCGGATGGTTGCCAGTGGAAAGCAATCAACGACCAATACCCCGAATTCGGAGGAGAGCCGAGGAATATCAGAATTGGAATGAGTACGGACGGACTCAATCCTTTTGAAAAAATGAGCAGCAGGCACAGCACTTGGCCCGTGGTCATATGGATGTACAACCTCCTTCCGTGGCTCTGCATGAAGCGGAAGTACCTACACCTGTCTATGCTAATTCAAGGGCCACAGCAACCAGGGAACGATCTGAACGTGTATCACCAATTACTGAAGGAGGAGCTAGATACACTCTGGGCTGAACCAGGGGTCCGGGTCTAGGACGCTCACGAAGGAGACTACTTCAATATGAGAGCTATGATGATCACAACGGTGCAAGACTATCCCCCTTATGGATATCAATCCGGCCAGGTTTGCCACGGATACCAAGGATGTGTTAAGTGCATGGAAGATACAACAAGTCGTCACCTACCGGGCTCTCACAAAATCGTGTACATGGGCCACCGAAGATGGCTTCAACAGGACGACCCGTGGAGACAAGAAAAAGAAAAGTTCGACAATACGATTGAGACCCGAGGACCACCACGTAAGAGGAGTGGGGAAGAATATATGAGATGTTGAACTCTTGGGGGGAGTGCCCTAGGGCAGGAAAGAAGCAGAAGAAGGTAAAGCCGCTGGGAGGCGTATGGAAAACGAAATCTGTATTCTGGGACTTGCCTTACTGGCCTTTTCTCGAGACGCGTCACTGCATAGATGTCATGTATATTGAGAAAAATATCTGTGAGAGTGTGCTTGGTCTCTTGCTCCACATGGCAGACAAGACAAAGGATGGGCCGAAGGCACGAGCTGACTACGAGGAACTGGGGATAAGACGAGAGCTGTGGGTCAAGGAGGAGAAGACCAAGTTGGGCAGGAATGTTACAAAAATCAAGACGGACTGTCCCGCCGCTTGCTACACTCTAAGTACAGACGAGCTTGATAAAATCTTCAAATGCCTCAAAGGTGTCAAAGTAACTTCCGGCTACTCGGCAAACATACAGAGATTTCTAGACATGCAGAACCACAAACTAATCGGTATGAAGTCTCATGACTGTCACGTGATGATCACGCAGATACTTCCGGTTGCAATTAGAGGGCTAATGGAGCCATGGATCCGCAAGACACTGCTTGACCTCTGTAACTTTTTCGACATTATTTCTCAGAAGTCCATCACTAAGAAGCGTTGCCAGCGACTGCAGGCGGAGATCATTGTCATACTATGCGAGCTTGAGATGTACTTTCTGCCCGCATTCTTCGATGTCATGGTTCATCTCATGATCCATATCGTCCCGGAGATCATCGACCTAGGTCCCGTATTCCTACACAACATGTACCCGTTGGAAAGGTTCAATGGGGTCGTCAAGCGATACGTTCGTAACAGGTCTCATCCGGATGGGAGCATCGTCCAGGGCTTTCTCACGGAGGAGAGCGTCGAGTTCTGCATGGATTACATGAAAGTCGACAAACTTATAGGCGTGCCTGTTAATCGGCACATTGGCAGGCTCGATGGCGTAGGTCACCGACGCGGAAAGAAGGATTTACATGTGCACAGTGACGTACCGAACCGATCAGACGATTATGTCAGAGCGCACACAGTAGTGCTACAGCACCTGTCAGTGGTCCGGCCTTATGTTATTTAGCACATGGCAATGTTAAAAACAAAGCACGGCACAAGAAAGACCGAAGCGGCTCTCATGAAAGAGCACAACGCTACGTTCGCCAGGTGGCTAAAAAACTACTTTGACGAACATAGCTTCTCAAAAGATGATGACGTAGCACGGACGGTGTTCCACGTGGCACAGGGACCCCTGATGAATGTCGAGACATACCAAGCATACGATATCAACGGATACACATTCTATACAGAGACACAAGACCAGAAGAGTGTGTACCGGAACTCTGGGGTGACGATGGAGGCCCTAACCGGTAAGACAAAGGACAGATACTACGGTAGGCTCGAAGAGATTTGGAAAATTGACTACACCGTAACCAAGATCCCCATGTTCCGGGTAAGATGGGCGAAGAATGTCGAAACGGAAGACTATTTCACTACCATGGTCATACCGAAAACAGTTCCTATTGAGACAGTAAATGTGAAAGCGATCAGTGCCAAAAATGAGCCGTGGGTATTAGCTAAACAAGTGGCCCAATGCTTCTACATAACCGACCCGACGAGGCCAAGCCGTCATGTCATGAGGAGGAGCAAAAGGAGTATCGTTGGAATCGATGGTGTCGTTGACGAAGAGGACTATGACCAATTTGACGACCCAGATACGGAGGAAGACAATGACGGTGGTAACATTCAGCCACGGCCCAGCAGAAGGAGCAGAACTACATGTCCCGTCGTGCGTCCCTTCAAAAGATGAAGTCACTCCGAGGGGCTAACCTATATCAGGAAGAAGACCAAGACTACCGTTGAGAAGAGTGTCGAAGAGTGAGAAGATTGTCAAAGAATGTCGTAAGTTAAGTTAATTAATGATGTAACTTAAGTATGTGCTACTATTAAGAAAACGGTGTATGATATCTAGAGATGTTTCAGTTTCAAAGCAATGTATAGCTCACTTTTGTAAAATTGTTTGAAATTTTAAACACAGGCTCTTCAGGTCATATGATGACACCGTACCAAATTGATGTATATAACAATCATGCTTTTATGTTAATTCTATGCATGTTGCTCAATGCAGTCATACTCTTTTGTGGAAGTTAAATGTTAGTTTTTTTTGGGGTGATAATAGTTACACGTAGTATTTCTGCACTGACTTGAGCCCTATTTCGAGTGAGAATTTACACTTCCAACCTGCCATTTCAAATCAAACAATCTGAGTTTCTTTCATGTTGTACATTCTCCTTGATCTGACCAGTACATATATAACATCAATATTATTAAAAAAGTAATAGAACTGGCTGTAACTTAATTATTTTTCACGATATATGTCAATATAATTTGTGCTAACTAAATATGAAATCAAATATCTTGTTCGCAAATTAGAATTTCAAACTAATTGAAAAAATACCCAAGACATCTATCTCATATATATACTATAGATTACTGACTACCTATGTCTTAGGTCTCATGTACATATATGCATATACATATAATGGCATGTATATATGGATTCCAAAAAACTATCCCTAGCTAACTTACCAGTGACGAGCCCTCTGTGCCGCCCGTCGCTGGTGAAAACATATCAGTGACGAGCTCTCGGGCTGGCCCGTCACTGGTATATCTATTACCAGTGACGGGCACTCGGGCAGGCCCGTCACTGGTATATCTATTACCAGTGACGAGCACCATTTATCGCCCGTCACTGGTATCTCTTATCAGTGACGATCGCCCTTTCTGGCCCGTCACTGGTAACGCGTACATATAAACCCCTCGCGCGGGACTTGGGGAAATATTCCCCAAATCCCGCGCCCGCCCTAATTCCCCAAATCGACCCGCCCTCGCGCGACCGACGCCGTGTGGCGCGCCCGATTTTGAGGCCAGACACATCATTTGTGATTACCGTACTGGTCCCTGGATCAGTAGCCAGTACGCACAAATACTTCATAACATACACATACAATACCGAATTCTTATTACACGGTTAGGCCTTCACGGTCGAGGTTCATTACATGGCCTATTGGCCGAATAAAACAGCAGCGGAAATCATAACGAAGTGGATAGCCCATCGGCTTGCCGAACCAACAGGCAGCTGACTGGGGGAAAACGTCCTAACCCTCGGCTTCGCTGTCGCCCTCTTCGAAATTGAAGTCTTCTTCCTCCTCTGGCCAATTCAACAAGCCAGGTGAGTACATTGAATGTACTCGCAAGCAATCCCCATTGGGGAATTATACGGCTATAATTCATGCAGGAATATTTCAGGGGATAGCTCTAACCTATGTTGGCAATTGTGCGGAAATGTAAGTTCTGAATTTGAAAATACCGCATAATAGATTGTAAAAGCAGTTTGAAAAAGCTGGTAGCAAATCTACAGCATCCCATCACATCCCTTCCTTTCTCATCTTGCGCGGTAAACACCGCTAAATATCTCATGACCTATTACCTGATAGCTCCACTCACCGTCCATGGCTCCATCCATCGAACGGTAGCTTCACCTACCCGATAACTAGGTTTTCCAACACTAAACCGTATTCCGGCCACTCCCGGCAATACGACGGATTTCTTCGGCAATTTCCTTACCACCGACTCATGGCCTAAAGTTGCCCAACTGTGGACACATCATGCCCACGTCCTTAATCCCTTTGCCCAACTTTGGCAAACAAAACTTAGTCTAGCCGGGATGTGGCTGTGCCAGTTCATGTCCATAACCGACGACGCGGCTATTCGAATAGATTTTAACACTCTGCAGAGGTTGTACGGCTTTACCCACAAGATGTATTAATCCCTTTATGCCGAGTACTACTAATACACCTGATGAGGTATATTGGCAGGGATAATACAATGAGACCCTTCGCCTACGTTAATATTAGGGTCGGACCCGCTAAATGAGACTTACCCTAACTCGGATTGTGTCCAGGCAACCTGACACCACAATCCGGAGAAATGCTCATCTTTGTGTCGAATCGTCACCCACGCCTAGATGGATCGCACTAATTCAGAATCTTGACCCATCTAGCGCCGTGGGAATTCTCTAGGGGCCCAACGTCCTACCTAGCACATCTTCTTACTTCCCACGGGTCCGAACCCTAGTATTAGGCGGGTTACCAAGTCAAGTCCTTCCCATAAAGGACATGTGGACGTACGGTGGGGGAACTGGTTTAGCGGCACGGTGGCTCGGTCCTTAACTGATTCGAGTAGGACTCCAGGTTATCGTCGATCACCGAATAGCCTTCAGCTACTTCGTCTCCCTTCAAACCACCTTACTTCCTACCCGAATCCAAACCATCTCCAACTCCATTTTAGGTTTTGGCAACATTTCATTTAAACTCACCGCGGATAACATATGCTATCCGCGGGTTTTGATTTTCCCATCCCCGGGTTTAAACAAAATTTTAGTTTTAACTATAGCAGGGCTAAGCATTGGCTACTACCTATAACCTTGGTATGTCGTCGGTTGAAAACTGACCGACGGATCTCTAGGGTTACAAGGAATCAGATGTTCGACCCTAGTCCATATGCATCTATCGGAAATAATTACTTCTACATAAAATACCGTTTATGACATAGCATGCATATTTCGAAGTCAAAATAAATATACTTCACAATTATAGGATTCAAAATGGTCAAGGCGGGAGATTGCTTGCCTGGCAGTTCCTGCTCCTGTTCCTGAGGTGGGGGTGTTGCCGGTTCGTCCTGACGCACGTACTTCACTCCGTGGACTACGCGTCGGAAGAAAACATCGAATAAAAAGCAATCCAAATACTTCAAGAAAGTCAAACAATATGTATGACAGTAGAATTGGCGAATAATATGATGAACTAAAGAGGATGCCTGCCCTAGAACGATCGGGTTAAAATTTAGGGTTTCGGGTAGTGATTAGGAATGGGGTGCATATACTTGAAGCTAGGTTCAGGGTTCAAACCTAAGATTTCATGGCTTGGGTTTATAAGGTCAGAGAACAATTTTGGCGACAGGTATATGCAAAAATTTTCACATAAAATGACGATGTAATTAAATGGGAAACACTCCTGTTAAGCTTTTAACTTTAAAAACTTTCACCCAAACGAATGGCGGAGGATCATAGATACTCTAAAGCTACTGGATGAAGAAGAGAGATTTTTAATTGGGTTGGCTCAGGGAGTACATGTATGCATACAGTGTATATGAAGTTTTAAGGAATTAACTATATAACCCTATGTTTAGTTCCCTCTTAAATGCATTCAAAAAGTTTTGAATTTTGGTAGAGCTTGAATAAAATGACAGGAATTACATCTAGGTTTCTAGAGCTGGGTTTACATGTTCAAGAATTTATCGGAAAGGTGGTGAATAGCTTGAACCAGTGGCTAATGTTCAAATACTACAGCAGAACCGAATGGACAGAGGAGAATGCGCCTCCTTAAGGATGGTTTTACGCTTTCTCTGAGGAGAAGACGAGCAGGAGAACAAGGCGCGGGCTCCCCACTGGACAAGCGGGCTGACTCAGCTACCTGGGCCGCTCGGCCCAAGGGTATCTCCTCACCTCGCTTACCCGGGGGCCTCTGCGCGGGCGTGCGAACCCGACCAGGTGGCGGTGGCTCCGGACAGGAGCGGAAGGCGGCAGTGGTTGGGGCGGTTGAGGCTGTCGGAGCTCGGCGGTTAGGGCACTCGGGAGCTGTGGTCTTGAGCTCGAGAAGCTGACGAACCGAGGCGGCGGCCGGACAGGTTCCCAAGCTGGAGCAGGTTGGGCGAAGGAGGAGTCTAGCTCAACACAGCTTGAGGTGGCGGCGCTGGAGAGGTTGGGTGGCCGGGCTTGGAGAAGAAAAGGGGAGATCCGGGGCAGCGCGCAGGGGAAAGCTTGAGCTAGGGTTGGGCTTTGGGGGTGGAATGCTCGGCTGCTCCCTTTATAGCCGGGGCGGGAGCTGGGCGGAGCTGCTTGGCCCTCGGCTGAGCTTGCCCAAGTCCGGTGATGGGATGGAGCGGAGAGAGTTAATGCCGAGGCTGGCTAGGGTAGAGGAGGGGACGTGTCATCGAGCTGCAGAGGGCCATCAAGGCTGCGGCTGTTGCTTGGACAGAACTCGACGGTGGGCGCTGCTCTTCTTCACGCCGGCGACAAGATGGTTGGGTGCGGTGGCCGAGGCTGGTTGGCTGGCATTGCGGGCGTCTGGCTCGGTGATAGGACCGGTCATGGGCGGTGCTGTGGCCACAGGGGAGGGGGAACGGCCGTGGTCCGAGGTGGCTCTACAAGGGCGGCGGGAGGCGTGGCATGGCATGCCGGGCTGGCACTGGGGCGTGTCCAGTGCGCGGCCAGATGTGCACGGGGGTGGCAAGGTCATGTCCGGGGGTTTTGCCACGTGGCCGAAGTGTCAAACGTTGTCACAGGGGTTGGAGAGGACAAGTCCTAGCAACAGGGAGCCCTGGCACTGAGTTTTCTATCTCTTTGAATGATGAGACTTGAATGCCTACGATCGGCATGACTTAAAGGGAGGACGGAGGACATGACATGAGCTGCCAGAGAGGAGTTAATTGGTGATTAGAGAGGTGAGGCAGCGTGTGGTAGCTTTCCCAATGAATGGCAGCAGCTTTGGCAGAGTAAGAGTGTTGTGCATTTCTGAACAGAGCTGAAACGGGGAAGGTGTTCGATGCCTGCCTTATTGGATTCTTACATAGAACTTGCCCATGTTTTTTAGATATTCGGACTCCTGGAAATGTGGGGAGTGTTGTGTGATTTTATCAGAATTTTCTGAGAATTAATTATAGGGGTTGCAGTGCAACGCCCGAAATCGACCCAAGATTTAGTATTTTTATAATTCAGGATTTTTATCTTGGCCATTTATATTTTATGCTATATTTAGGTCAAGGGTATTGCTAGGGTTCTTCGGGAATTTATTTGAGATTTTTGGGCAGACCGGGGAGAGATAGATTTCGCGATTAGGGTTTTGGGGAGAAAGAATTAAATAAGGGGAAAGAGTAATCGGGGGTCGAAACCAGGGTTTCGGAGTGCGGCAAGGAGGGGAGTGGATGGAAATGTCTCCGGAGTCTCAAGACGGTGCTTGGGCACAGATGGTGGGGAGGTGCCGCGAGGGCATCGCCGGATATCGATCGACAGGGGGAGAGGGTGGATTCCCGGATTAGGGTTTTGCTCGGAAGATTACGAGAGGGGTGAACTTAGAGACAATGGATGCATGCGATGCACAAAGTATTCCTAACATGCAGGGTTTCATGACATAATGCGGGTTTAGAAAATCAGGGCGTGACAAACCTACCCCCCTTAACATGCAGGAAGAGCTGACTGCTTCTCTCCTCCTGGGGGCTCCGTTCCGGCTGCTTTCTTCTTCCTCGCCAGCGCCGTTGCCGCTCTTCCTCTGCCACCGCCCACCGTCTCCTCCTCCGTCTCCAGGTAAACTCAGCAGGTCTCCTTTTTCACCAAAACTGCATCCTCCTTACCACCTAGATATGGATTTCCACCTTCTTTTAGGTGCTTGCAGCATCTTAGGAACTTTGTTGGGATTTGCGATCGGAGTGTTTATTTCAATGTAATCGGAGAAGGGTTGTTTATCTTGTTTGATTGATTTTTCGTACCTCGTCTTCTCTACCATCTTACGAACGCAGAAGCAACTGCGGGTCAGGGAGGGAGTGAGTCTGGATGTGGCTAGTGTGCCATGCACATGAGGTGTTTGTTGACATGTCTCTTGGCAGCTGTTGGGCGAAATCCAGTTATATACTAACATTACTAAGTACAATGTCTAGACTTGTTTGTTCCAGTTATATACTAACTAACATTACTAAGTGTATTAATGTCTAATTTCCTAATCCATGCCTAACATTACTAAGTGTATTAATCTCTATTTTTTGTGGAACACCACGCAAGCTCCTCCCGTTACGTTAAACCTAGCACTCAAGTACTTGTTGGACAGCAATAGAAGAATCCAATGGATAGAAGATGCTTCGCTTTTATTGACTGTTTGCGTAGGAGTTTAGTTCCATTCTGTGCATATTAAAGTTTTGAAACTGGATTAGTTTTGGAGCAGCTACAAATTATGTTCCAGCACAAAGAACAAATATGTAGTCTGTACAAAGTTTGAATATTGTGGTACCGGCCATCGAGCCGAGGCAACATTAGTTGCTGAATGTTTATTTTTTCAGGGATAATGAGTTGTCAACGTTATGTCAAAATGTTGTTTCATCAACGTTTTGTCAACGTTCGACACTCAATTTTAGTTAATTTTAGCAAAGGTCATGCCGAAATTTTCAATTTTCGTTGTATGTATGGTATATTCGTGTCATTGTTGTTCATTGTCATGCTCAGTTATATGCTTTTGTTTAACAAGATTCTATTTAGTTCGAAAATGGCCGGAACTACTCCCTCTTCGTCGTGGACAGCAACGGATGCCCCGGCGTCGTCCCGAGATATCGAGGGGCGTGCGGAAGCTCCCCGGGACGACCCTGCTGCCGGGGATAACAACGAGTACGATTCGTCCCACGATGAGTCGGACGAAGAGTCTAGACGTGCAAAAGAGTCCGGCGGTGCTGAAGACGCGACTGATCGTGACGAAGGGACCGGCCGTGAATACGAGACCGGTATTGAAGAAGAACAGGCGGACGGGGCTCCACCAGCCAAGCGAAAAAGGCGGCTCGCGCCTAGGAGACCTAACAAGTTGAGTACGGACACATTCGTAATCACTCGAGTGGACGATCTGGGTAAACCAGCCAGTCCTGTAAAAGCTGCACAGGGGTACTCAAACGCCGTAGGCTGCATCCTGCGTGAAACCGTGAAGATCACAACCTCCGACATAAGGACGAGAGAAACCGAGCATCTTCGAACTCTCCTCCTGGACAGGCTATTCAGCAGGTATTCCGTCCCGGAGGCCGACAAAAATAGAGTCGCAACGAAAGCCCTGAGCATGATGTCCAAATCCTTGAATACCTGGCGATACCATGCCAATAAAATGAAGGATCAAGATTTTGACACCGTGATAAAGCCGAAATAGCCTACGATAGATGAGGCGGACTGGACTGAGTTCATTCAAACTCGCTCCGGCAATGAATTCAAGAAGTTGAGTGATTGGGGGAAGGACATGCGGGGGAAGATCGTGGGTGACCACAAACTCGGCAGCCGTGGTTACCAAGGGAAGAGGCCAAAATGGGACAAGGAGGATGCAAGGTTGATTGCGACTGGGAAAGAACCCCCTTTCTCAGACATCCAGGAAGGGCGCGGAAAGGATTTTGTGAGGGCCCGCGCAAAATTTGACCCTGCGACGGGGGAACCGATCTTCACGCACGAGAAAATGAAGGACGTGCACGAAGAACTGGTAACCTCTGAACCCATTTTACTTTATTTGTCCTACGTAGATTAATTTCCTAAAGATTACGTTTCTAAACGGTTCATGTTGCTTGCAGAAAAAGCTGAGCCAGCAACCTCAGAGCTCACAGGACTCTGTCGATAGCGACAAGTGGCAAGACCCTATCAACAAGGCTCTCGGGAAGCCGGAGACTCGTGGCCGCGTGATGGGCGTCGGGTATGGGGCTCGATGGGCTGATTACTGTCCCAAACCCGCGAGGCTGCCCGCGAGAGGAGGAAAGCGAAGCAAGATAAAGAATTCGATGCGTGAGTGGAGGCGGCGGTGAAACGTATATTAGGGCCTATATATGAGCAGCTACAACGTCCACCCATGCATCCTTGTACGCAGCCGCCGCCCTTTAATCTGGATACGCAGCCGCCGCCCTTCACTGCTGCAAGGAGTAGTAGCCCCTCTGTCTCGGGCATTGGCCCCGGGTCGCCAAATTCAATCGACGGCCTAACGGTAAGCGTCGTCGGCTCAACAAATCGTAACGGTGTCGTACAGATTTCGTTGTTTAGACTCTAACATCGATGACCCGTATATATGTTCCGCAGGTGATAACTCCGTGCCATCTCCAGACCCAAGTGCTCGGCTCGATGGTGACGGTCGCGTACGGTCGAGTCCACCCAATAACGCCGGAAAACAGGATGCACTGTGTGGATTTACCACCAAACATGGCGAGGGTGGAGTTGACTAAGGTGGTCGGCACCTTTGAGGACTTGGTTTTGAATGACCCCCCTGAAGAGGGATACAAAAAGTCAGGAGCCTGCAAGGGGTTTTTTCTTAGGTGGCCGAAGGACGCGATAAAGTTGATTGAGACCTCCAATCGTCCAGCACCTTCGCTGAGCCACACCCACAGTCCATCAGCAAGACCATCTCCTTTGGGTATTTGCGCACCTCTATCCTACAGGGATCTGGAGATGGAGGATGCCGAGGAGGGCGCGGAGCATGGCATGCCTCGTGACGAAGAGGCACGAGAATTTGTAGATACGCCGCCACCCAAGCATGACGAGCAAGCCCAGACGAAGTTGACTCCTAAAACACTCATGGGCACAGCCAAAGAAGCGATGGCCGGTCAGAGGGCCGTATCTCTGGATACGCAGCATACGAGCAAAAAAGGGGCGAAGAAGACACATGCTAGCACCGGTACTTACGATAGACAGGGTGAGGCGAGGTTGAAGAAATCCTTAACCTACGCAGCATCTTCCCAATCAGGACAGCGAGCAACGGGTCGTCAATGGCGGGCCTATCACGTCCCGGGTCACCCCATGGTACCAAAGGATGAGTTTGACGTCCTCCCGAACGAAATGAAGATTCTGCATGAGAACATTCGAGAGCTGGAATTAGGACCCGATGAAACTAATGTCTCGTATTACACGGCGAAGGTGCCAGAGGGTTTCCATTTCGTCGAGCAGTATCCCGCGGACAAGTTCTATCTGGACTTTGCGGAGATCTTCGGCATGTTCAACCTTTATCGGCTCGAAGCATCCTTCGTCAGGCTATGGGCGCTTCACCTAACCAGAGAGATCAGACGCCTGAAGATTCTCGATGTTGCAATAGCAGATCCGTATCACATGCACGAGAACAACGTTCGCTCCCAACAAGGTAGAGAGATTATGAAAGAATACCTCGTAAGTGCGATGATAGCGCATAAGGGCAAGGAATACCTACTCGTGCCCTACAATCCCTTGTAAGTCCTTCTCTACTTTGTGCTTTCGTAAATTTCTCTTTTGCTTGTGCACCTAGCCAACTTCGTGGGTTAATATTGGTTTGTTCACATGTCTGCGCAGCGACCACTGGATCCTCTTAGTGCTAACGCCGAAGGAAAGCAAGACTTATTACTATGATTCCATGAAGAGGGTGAAGAAAGACTACACCCTGCTCAAGAAAGTTCTGGATGATGCTCTCTTCGACTTTGCACACAAGGGAGGAGGAGGAACTATGGTAAAAAGAAGTGGTGGTCCACGCTTCAAACACGTGACCGATTTCTGTTGCAGACAGCAGCCGGAGAATAGTGTGACGTGTGGCTACTACGTCTGCTGCCACATGGATGACTTTGTACGGGCGCGGAACACGTTTCGCAAACATGACGACTTACGCAAGTGGAGTAATAACCTCGAGCACAAGCCATATGACTGGAAGCAAGAGTTTGCGCGCCTCCAGAATGCGTTTGCGAATATCATCAACAAGGACGTCGTCTCGGATACGGGGCTTTTCTACGCCGGCAATGACCCAAGGGAGGAACACGCCGCTCGCTCAGAGTAGCGAGTTCGCCAAATCCCGACCCAAGACGACGCATTCGCCCACATGCAGCTAGGCCCTAGAGGAGGGAAAAAAGCGTGAAGATAGGCCCTTCGAAACGGAAAAACATTGGATATGTATTGTGTTTGTGGTCGTGTATTCCCGAACTGGTCTACTTTGTACGCTTGTGGACATATTTACGTATTGGCACTTGTTATTTTCGTAGTCGGTTTGACAGATCTACTTATCGTGTGCGACATCCGAGAGCGCGAGCGAGGTGGCCTTGGAAGCACCGGGCACGTAGGATGCCGACGCAACGAGGCAACGCCGCAAGCGCTATTAGGCCACAGCGGCACGCCCTACGAGAACGGCGACCGAAGGTCCACAGCGCGCGGGAGTTACACCGGCAAACGGTACCATCGTCTGTGCAAAATTTCCTAGAGGCAACATGCTACCGCGGCAGCAAAAAGGGCCGTTTCTGCTGCCGCGGCAGCACCTTCGCACCTCCTTCCCCACACTACACCCAAGGGGTACACCCCCCTCCAGGACCCCTGGAGTACATAGGGGCTGGAGAGCGCCACAGTTGACGCGATCCTGCCGCGGCAGCGAAAATGGCTGCCGCGGTAGCGAAAATGGCTGTTTTTGCTGCCGCGGCAGCACCGTGATAGAGCCTGCTCATAACAGCAGTGACGTGCGGACTGGAGAGCTCGTCACTGCTGTAGATCTTAGCAGTGACGGGCAGCAACTATAGCACGTCACTGGTAATTATCTAATTTCATTCGTATCATCACACTTAAAACATTGTAAACTAATGGAGTACCACTAGTATAAATTGCCGACTTAGCATCAAGTTTGTCAGCTCTGATCAAGATTAGGTAGCTGCAATCAATTAAAATGTCATCGATTCTTCCCGACAAATTCCACCTTTTTAAAGAACCGCGCCACCTTTTGTTGTTGAATGAATAGCTCAAAGACTACAGAGATATGGAAAGGATGAACCTTTGCTGACAAATTCCATTTAATACAAATGGAAGTATATGTACCTAACGCAGATGCCCTGCTGGATCCATTCAGAGAGAAGAACAAAAAAAATATGCTGATGGTTGAGATTTTGTATTAGCTGCATCTTTGCCAATTTGACGCTGACTGAGCGACACATATATGAATTTGACAGCATACCGGCGCCGAAAATCCCGTTCCCAATCTTCACTTTTCCGCTGGGCGTGATATGGAGAAGATCATCCAAGAGGAGAAAATGATGGTTACAAGAATTTTGTCAAGGGAGCAGCAGATCGAGCCGGCCTGGCCATGCTGCTCCAATTGTATCTCTCCTTGACTTGTTACCATGGTTGGTTGATGACAGTTTTTGCAAATGAAATGTGATTGATAAATTCTGCTTTGCCCGCCCGTTACCTTGTACAAATAACCTCCGTAGTGAATGAATTAACAGACACATCACATAAAGGTAACATGTAAGTGATTTTTTTGTACTAAAGTAGGTGAATATGCAATGCAATGCCGAGCCTATCATACCCTGCACTCACACGGTGCGTACATCCTGCACCGGCCAAGCAAGTTCGAAAGAAAAAACTGGCCCATCTGCCTCCAACTATTCCATCTATTAGATAGCAAATAAACTAGTTCAAAAGTATTTTAGATTTTGCACTCTTTATCATAGACAATAAATCCAGATTCATAAGCTGTTTCTAACATAAAAAGCTTATTTTTAAAACTTATAGATAAGTTATGTGGACAAACCATTTCTGCATAAATCTAAACCGTCTCTAAGAGGGCCCTAGAGGCGACAATAAACCACCTACATAGAGAAGGAGGCGGTAGGCCATCAGGGGTGAAGCCAGAAAAAATGGTCGTCGGTGTCAAATGTCGGTCGCTAGTGTCAAATGTAATTTTTACTGGGTTCATTCTTTTTATTGGACTATAGGTATAGGCGTTTGGGCCAGTGGCGTTGGTGTCAATTGACACCGGCCCGATGCTGTAGCTCTGTTCCTGTAGGCCATAGCACTCAGGATGGAGGTGGGTGTAGAATGGACGACGGTGAGGAAGAGGCATGCAGTGGTACGGGGAGGTGCATGACCGTGCGAACAGGAGACGAAGGCCAAGCACGGAAGACAAAGACAAGCGGAGCCGATTTGTCGCTTTGCCGTTTGAAATTTGTCCGAGATAGTAGACTTCCATATTCAATGTGCATGTAGAGATCCAATATTATTTGTTGTACTTTTCTCGAAGAGTTGATCCAATGTTTCAAACAATAGTTCTGTTTTTTAGATGCTCCAACCAATACTTCACGTTAAAATCGTGATTCATAAAAACTGCACAACTAAAAGTAGAATAATTCATGGGTTGGTGACATCGCTGGTTGCCTCTCGGTAGTCGCCCTTGTGCAATTCTTATGCTTGTGGAGGAAATTGCAATCAAGCACTCTACAAGTTGAGTCTGCTGACAGTTTCAAGTGGAAGTGGACGGTGGATGGAAAATACAGTGCGCGCTCGGCGTATTAGGTGTTCTTCCTGGGCAAAACTCTCAGCTCTTGTTTCAAGTTGGTTTGACAGACCAAAGCGCCTCTCAAGTTCAAAGTGTTCGCCTAGCTCACACTTCGCGATCGCGTCTGGACTGGGGATCGGCGAGTGCGTCATGGGATTGCCATCGACAACACTTGTATCTTCTGCCCCCAGGCGAGCGAATCGATCAACCATCTCCTTCTTGGCTGCACTTTCGCGCGAGCATTCTAGCAGGAATCTTCTCCTTGCCCCTAATGCAACAGATCTCTTGCTACCTTGGTGGTCAGCTCTTCAGAGCAGTTGGCCTGCCAAGTTGAGGCCGAATGGCAACAGCCTTGTCTTACTAGTCCTGCACTCGATTTGGTTGGAACGTAATGCGAGGATCTTCGGGGGCGAGACGTCTTCGCTACCAGCTTTTATGGATAGGTTAATGGCTACGGCCGGCGAGTGGAGCTCGGTAGGTAACCTAGGTAACTAGGTGTGCGTTGAGGCGAGGTACGTGGAGAGTATGTTGGCACTCTTCCACCTATGTATCATTCTGTTGTACTTTTAATCGTTTGCCCTCTATTCTAATGAAAAAAGGCACGTTGTTCGCATGTTCCTGAAAAAAATAGAATAATCTCCATATACGCTTTAAAATCGACGAGTATTTGGTAACTGAACGACAAGAGTTGTGGGCTTCGTGTTAGTGGGCCTGTGCGATATGGCACCGAGTCAGATCACGTGAGTTAAAGTTTTTGTAAGGATGTCATATTAGGCTTCGGTCCACGAGGCCGGCTCGGTCGCCTGCATATTTCGGGGATTCGTTCACGCCGATGTGCTTTGCGCCGAGGCAAAGTTCCACCGTCCGCGGCGGACGGCTACTGCGGCTCTTCTCCGAGGGTTCGTCCTCTTATGATCTGTGCAGGTGGCTCAGCAACTGCTCCGTCAGTCTTCGTCTACCTTCGACTTGCTCGGTGCTGCGGCGGCGAGGAGTCGGCGGCCGGCGAAGCTGTGGATGCTTTTTGCCCCAAGGCGTGCTTGTAGGGTGCGTTTGGATCAGGGAACGAAGTGGAATGGAACGGAACCGTTCCGGATTCTGGGGCGGTTCGGGTGTTTGGTTCGCGGAACGCAGCAAAGTGGAACGGAACGATTCGGTTCCACTGGAGGGAATATTCGCCCCAGATGCGGAACGAGCTGATAACGCAAAATTCATCGAACGAATCGGTTCCTCACCACATCCGGTCATCACAGTATCCTCTCATCTCCTCAAAAAAACTCCCGTGAGTCATCTCCCCCAACCCATCTCGCCTCCCCCCTTGTACTTCTCCCAGTGTGCAGCGGCGGAGGCGCGCTCCCAGGGTGCAGCGGTGGAGGCGCGCTCTCAGGCTGCAGCGGCGGCAGCGCTCTCCCAGGCAGCGATGGCGGCGGCAACGTTGGAGGTTGGTCGACGAGCTGTGAGCAGGCAACGGGAAGAGGAGATCTGGGGAAGAGAAGGGCGGCAACCAGGTTTCGGAACCTTCGTTCGGTTGGGCGACGAGCTGCGAGCAAGCGACGGGAAGAGGAGAGGTGGGGAAGAGAAGGGCGGCAAGCAGGCGGCGGCGGCGCGTTCCCACGCAGAAGCGGCGGCGGCGCCTCCCAGGCAGCGGCGGGGAGAGGAGATCTCGGGAAGAGAAGGGCGTGAAGCAGGCATTGCAAAATTCGTTCGGTAGCCTTCCTCCTTCAAATCAAGGTATGTAACCAACAAATCTCCATGAATCAGCTCGGTTTTGGCTAGATCTAGGTGTTGCGTATCACACCGGCAGCAGTCATGGTTGCTTCTTTTCCCCATATTCTTGTTTGACACTGCAAAAGGTGATCACTGATTAAATCTTTTACTGGGCATTTTCTCATGTATAAGCACAGGGTAAAACCTCTCTGCTTGCGTATACTCATTCAGTAACCACTGTTACGCTTAGCGTTGTTCTAGTCCCTCAGCTATTATTCTTGCATTTGGCCTCGAACTATAAGCATCTCTTGCATTCTTTTTATCCTTCTGCGCTGGTCAAGTTCTCCTCCTGTGATAAGAGAACAACGCAGCTTGTTCACTAATAAATCTTTTTGAGATAAAACAACATACTTATACCAATTTGAATTCAATTTTTGTTGAGAAATCAAGTTCTGAAAGAAAAAAGGTGTAAAGTATAATGATGTATATCAATCTTCATTTTGTATTGTGGAAAAATAAGATAAGCATAGTATTTGTAGTCTTACGTAGGTTTCTCCTTCGTGTAAGCACAATATTAAGGAGAAAATTCTTTTCTTTGTCGATTAATTTGTACCTCTATATAGTCGATGGTTGCATGCTACGTGCATATCTTATTTATATATATGTTCAAAATTGTTGCCCTCTCTCGACAATTGCTGGTTCTGATTAGCTATACTCCCATTTATGTTAAATACATGTCGTTGCTTGAATTATTGATACAACCAGTGAGTAGATTACTTCGTAGATGCATTGTAGATGGTGAAGAAAATGGATAGAAGGGAAAAGCTGTTGTTTATGGGAGCCGCCACATTTGTGACTCTTTCTACGGTGGCCTTGTATCTACGTGATAGAATAAGAAAGAGGAAAGCCCGCATTACTTATGGTCCAATGGAAGAAAGAGATCAAGAAAGAATCAACTATTTGAATAACAGAATTTTCAAGTGTGATGAAAAATGCAGGGATATGTTAAGGCTTAACAGAGCTCCTTTCTTTAGGTTGTGTCAAATATTGAGGGAACGCTCTTTGCTCCGAGACGCTATACATGTATGTGTGGAGGAGCAAGTAGCGATGTTCTTGAATACTATTGGACATAACCTTAGAAATAGGGTCATCTCAACTAATTATGACAGGTCAAAAGAGACAGTTAGCCGCTATTTTAGACTAGTCTTACATGCTATAGGTGAGCTACGAAATGAGTTTATCCGGCCACCATCATTGGAGACCCCTACCAAAATTGCAGAGAACCGATGGTTCGACCCATATTTTAAGGTATTTTCAGCAACTATGCCTTAGTTATTTAGGCTAGAAATTGTGAGGTTTTAATTTTTTGTGTTACATGCATAGGATTGTATTGGAGCAATCGATGGTACACATGTAAGAGCTTCTGTTAGTAAGGATATGGAGCCTTCCTTTCGCGGTAGGAAGTCTTTTGCTATTCAAAATGTGATGGCAGCGGTAGATTTTGACCTTCGATTCACATATATTTTGGCGGGTTGGGAAGGAACAGCACATGATGCGGTGGTTTTAGCGGATGCATTAGAGCGTGAGAATAGCCTGAGTGTCCCACAAGGTAAGAAATTGCTTAAAGACAACTTTATACATAATTGCACAAACCAGTCACACATTTTTTTATCATGTTCTAAGAAAATTCTATCTAGTTGATGCTGGATATGGAGCCAAGCCTGGGTTCTTGCCACCTTTTCGTGCTGTGAGGTACCATCTGAACGAGTGGGGCAGCAATCCAGTCCAAAACAAAAAGGTGTTGTTCAACCTTAGGCACTCATCTCTACGAGTGACTGTAGAGCGGGCTTTTGCATCACTCAAGAGACGGTTCAAAGTTCTAGACGATGCCACGGGGAAGTATGCCAAGTCCGGAAATGACCCGCTGTCTGTTGAAGTGCATGACATTGAAGATGACGAGGGAGCCAATGGAAGCGGTGAGGTCAATATGTCGGCAATGGCAAATGTTGGCGAGTCTTCTTCTGGTTCTAAACGACCAACAAAGAGGGCTAAGGTAGTCCCAAATGAAGATGATCCGCTGCTGTCCACACTGAAATTTGGCCTCGAGAGAGTTGCTGTAGCACTTGAGAAAGCTGCTGGAGCTAACGATGATATTTCTGAAGGCCTTTGGGATGAATTGGCAACCCTTCCTGGATTTGACGAGGGGCATCTTGCTCACTACTATGCCCATCTTGTTGACAATCCTAAGACTGCAAAGGCATTTGTCAAACTTAGTGTCAGCAACAAGTTAGTTTGGGTTACTAGATATATCACAAAAAACTTCGGTGCATGAAGTTGATCTTAGTAGTTGTGTGACATGGACTTTTGGATGCCCAAGTGGCTAGTTGCATGAAGTTGATCGTATTAGTTGTGGTACATGGACTTTTGGATGCCCAAGTGGCTGGTTGGAACTTGTATTAACTAAACTAAGTTGAATCCGCGTGGATTTTAGTGTGTTTGAGATGTATGAACTTCAAACTTGTTATTGTAAGTGTGCAATTATGTGAAATTTCTATCATGCGTTATGTATTACTTTCTGTTGTAAGTGTGAAATTACTAGGCGCTGGATGGTATATTGATTACTTTCTTTTTTTGCTTCTAGTTACCCATTGATTGATGTTTATATCAGTGACAACATATGAAGGACTTATGATAGACTGATAATATACTCAGCTTTGATAGCATTGGGAGCTTTCAGATGGTCTTTAGCTGGTCAATGAGAACTTCATTCGCAGCTTCATTATTATTTACATTTCATGTTATGAAATAGGAATTTTAATGCTGTGGTTTTGCAGGTTTCCCAGATTAAAGATAAAGTTAAAACCAAAGAACAACATTGCAGATTTACAAAAGAAATCTCAAGTAATCTTCAACCTGATAATGTTTCTTTTCTGATCATTTGTCCCATTCTTATTTAATAGCATTAGGTTCAACTTGTTTCTTGCTACCCATAAAATTGCGTTTGTATTCTTCTACAAATAGATCATTTCCATTTCACGAGAAAAACCTTGTGGACTTTATTGTGTACTATTACTCTATTTCAAAACAAAATATTTTAGGAAAAAAATTATAAGGAATCTCATGAAACTTCGACCTTCTCCCAATGGTGAATGTGTTCCAAACAGATTCGTGGCTACGGATTTAGTCTTTAGTACCTATGACCACCATAACACAAGTACAAGTAGAGTGAGCTATCACCGTCAAATTAGAATATCAACAAACAAGTCAAAATTTGTATTAGTACCTACGAAAACTACTAGAAAACGAAAATTCCTCGGCTCGTAGTGCATAAATCACAGAAACCATGAGTATTCTACCAATTTGGAAAACAAACTCACGTGCCAACGTGGGGTGGTGAATTGGTCTGGTGACGAAACGACGAAATTACAGTACTAGTTGTTGCTGGAAAAACAAAATATTTATTGCTCAAAATACAAATGAAATACTGTTGAAAAATACAAATGAAATACTGATTCCATTTTCTTCCATCTCATCCTCTCAACCAAACACTGGAATGTAACCATTTGGTTCCATCCCATCCTCTCAACCAAATACTGAAATGTAACCATTTGGTTCCATCCCATCCTTTCAACCAAACAATAGATGGAACCGTTCCAATCTTCGAACCAAACAGCAAAATAGAACCATTCCATTCCATCCTATTTTATGGTTCCAAAACCATTCCATTCCGTTCTTTTTCATTCTCCCGTCCAAACGCACCCGTATTTCTTTTTCTTCGGGGGCTTGTTTGCAATTTGAGGGGGCAGCTGTCCCTCCCCTCTGTTCTTTGTTTTCCTTATCCTAATATATCTCAGATATCCCTTAAAAAAACACACTGGAAGTGAGCACCAGTGGTAGATGCCGCGGCGATAGAAATGAGCAACAATGGTAGAGGCCGTGGCGGATGCTACCGACGGCAGCGTGCAGCGACTGAAGCGGCGGCAACGACGAAGATGTGAAGCGATGCATAGCTAGGTTAGCACTTGCGTCTTCCTCCATCTCCCCTCTTTTTCCTCTCACCCCTCAACTGCACCTGGGTCGTTGGGGGTCGCGCCCCGACCATCAACTCATGTCAATCTCATGTCGACCCGGACCCTCGATTAGGGACAAACGAACTGAAGTCGTGGGACGCACCATCGACCTGCGTTCCTGGCTACTTTGGTCAAGCAAACCGGATGTGATCCTGTGATAGACGATGATGGTAATGTTACTTTGTGGAAATGTGTTTAGTTCACCCTGTAACTGTGTGAAATGGTGCATCAATGCATTGCGGCGGTGCAATATTGAAACAAGTAGAGTTGAAAAATCGATATGAACTATAAAAACACTCCATCTTCACAATATGTGTACATTTTCTTGAGATGTGACATTTTATAATTTTACACCTTAATAAGGAAATCAAGAATTTGTTCATCACAAGCATCTAACCTTCTAATTCGAGTTTTGTTGATTGCTGACAATCGAACCTGTTAGAATACGTGTATATATGTGTTTGCCCAATAGTTTGGGAAGGCCCATATGGCCTAGAAATACCTTTTAGCTCTCGGATGGGAAAGCCTATATGGCCCAGAAATACCTTTCGACTCTCGAGTGCGTGTGCTCCAGATTTTGAAAAGATCAATTTGTACATTTCAAAAGTTATAACAAATTTTATAAACATATATTGTATAAACATATGATTTTTTGACCCGTAGAGAAAGAAAAGAGACATGACTAACGTAGCAACTATGTGAGTCTCAATTTGTTCTTTTTTAAGTGTCACATTTTTGCACAAATATCTTCTATTACATCTATGTTTATACCATCTACAGCCATGATTTTTTTATAATTTTTCGAAATATACAATTGACCTTTTAAAACGGGAGCACCCGCACCTAGAACCAGAAATCGACGTCTGGCCCATATAACTTGTGTGCATTATTCTCACATTTTTGTAAGGTCACAGAAATAATCTTACTTTTTTTCTTAAATGACAGTTTTAAAAATAAATTTATTTCTTAGGAATGAAGTGGTAAAAATATATAAAAATATTCACTAGTAAAAATTGGTGAAATAATAATTGATAGGGAGACTCATGTGAATTTTTGTTTCTTTTCCTCACTTGGAAAATAGTTGCGCACCACATTAGCTAAGACCACCCCAATCTGAACAAAAGGATAAAGTGAATAGTTTTAAGTTTGAGAAGAGTTATTTAATTGGTTTTAGAGTTGTGGATCGAACTTCGCAAAAAAAAAGAGTTGTGGATCGAAAGTAAACAAAGCAAGCTAAAAGGCAAATGTATTTTTCTCGTTTTTATATGTTAACTTTGTCGTCGTAGAATAGACGGTAAAAACACATTTGGCGCTTGTCACTTTCTTGGCGTTTTCCGATTTCTTGGTTAAAGTAATCTTACGTAGCACGAGGTTGATTGAGTATGCACGTAGTCAATTAATTTGGATTCCTTTTACTTTACACGATAAGGTGAGGTGCGGTGTATCCAAGATTTTCACCTCTCTTTTTTATATTGCTATAAAATCTCTAAAAATTATTAAAAAAAATTAACTAATTAAAACACAATGAAACATCATCACAAACTAACTTAACCACCTACTAGAAAAACTTTAATGAGAATGGAGCATAGCCCGAAGCACAATACATAGATATGGCGTCGGCCTATAGGTGGAACTTGGATGAGCGTGTGACATAGTCGAGCTGTGGAGCAGGCTGAACCGGCTATAATGGTTTAACATAATCGATTATATTTTTAAATTATCTCTAGTAAAATATAGGTATTTAGCTAGTATTTTACAACAGTTTAGGTTGCCTTTTGATTGTGTGCTGCTTTTATACACGTGCCACAGATATATGCCAAGAACCATGTCTAGAACTCTTGGACCAAAAAATAGATGAGCATTACAGTTTTATTAGAGACTATAGACCAACACCTCTAAAAATTAATAAAACACTGAATATTATTTTGACAACACTGATATAAGTTGTATCTATAGTTACACGGAAATTTAAATTTAAATCATATATTGAGAAACTAAAACAGATATTCTATAGTGAATAGGACCCCCTTCTAATTCTATTGTGTTAGAATTATTGGGTCTAGCTAGCCCATTAATTAAATTCCTGAAAATCCCAAATGCCCAATTAAATTGCTAACACTTGTAATTGGTTTAGTACCATATTGCTAGTGGAAAGAAAAATGGAGGAGGGAGCTAGTCTATATAAAGAGGAGGAGGGGGCTGTCCTCATTGCACCTCAAGCCTTAGAGCTTTCATCTCTCTCCCACAAAGAGCCCTCTTATGTTCTGTCTCTTCGTGAGTGTGAACCTCGAGTGAAGCTTGTTCTTTCTAAATGTTTAGTTCCTAGTATTATGCTGCCACATTAGTGCTACTCCAAATCGGCGTCTGCGTGCACGGGCGTACGGGAGGGCAGGTCTCCGAAACCCTCGTCTTTGAGATCTTGCACCGGGAGAAGGCGAATAAGGTTTTTGTGGAGCGCTTTGCGCGACTGTCCGCTATTCGGCTACTTCCTCTACATCAAGCGAACGACTACATGGCGGGTAACAACGGCAACAATAGCGGTGCTACTATCTTCCCAACAAACGCCACGTACGTTCTGTGCCTCTCTCTATTCGTAATAGCCTTAAGCTATGAGTTAGATACTAGCATGTCTAGGCTATTTGATGAAATTCTGATGATTAAGTACACCAGCATGTATAGCTTGATTGGAAATGCTTCTGTGAATAAATTCACTAGAATATTTATCATGTCGTATTTCGTGATTTCATGGATTAATATAATTCAGAAATGCCTAATTATTCTAATAATCCAAAAACCTTATTATGTTAAACCATATGTTAGGCATTTTTTGATGACTGGCTTTGCCGCTGAGCTGAAACCGGGTCCTTTTAATGGACCAAATTTTAAGAGATGTCAAACTAAAGTAACCTTGTGGCTCACCACTATGAATGTGTACTGGGTGGCGGCTGGCAAGCCTGAGGGAACGACTACTCCTGAACAGGGAAAAGCGTTCCAGGATGCTACCGCCATCTTTGTGGATGCCGTCATTAGCGTGCTTGGTGAGAAATTGGTTGATGCATATCTACATATGCATGATGCCAAGGAATTGTGGGATGCGCTCGAGGCCAATTTTGGCGCAAGCGATGCTGGCAGTGAACTGTATATTATGGAGCTATATCATGACTATAAAATGGTCGATGACCATTCTGTAGTTGAGCAAGCTCATGAGATACAGTGCATTGTAAAAGAACTCGAACTCCTAAAGTGTGTGTTGCCCGACAAATTTGTCGCTGGAGGCATAATTGCCAAGTTGCCTCCTTCATGGAGGAACTTTGCTACTTCTCTAAAACATAAGAGATAAGAAATCTCTGTCAAGAATCTCATTGAGTCTCTTGATGTTGAAGAGAAGGCGAGAGCAAAAGACACACACTCTAAGGAGAACGAGGGATCTTCTAGCGCTAACTTAGTACAGAAGAAAAACACCCACAAGTTCAAAGGGAAAAACAAGGTTGCACAGACTCCCAACTTTAAGAAGAAGAAGAACACAAGAGAGCATCCTTGCTTTGTGTGCGGTGAGCTTGGACATTGAGCCAAGGACTGCAAGAGTCGCAAAGGCAGCAAGAGTCAGCGATGACAGAACTCTAAGTCTGTCAATGTGACTATTGGCAACACCGAGACGGGAGCAGGGTATGGTAATTCACCTACTGTTCTAGCGGTTTGTCAGTCTACCGATTGGTGGATTGATACTGGTGCCAATATTAATGTGTGTGCTGATATCTCTTTGTTCTCTACTTACCACGTCGCTCGGGATTCCTCAGTCCTGATGGGGAATGGGTCACATGCTTCTGTTCATGGTGTTGGCACGGTCGATTTGAAGTTTACTTTGGAAAAGATTATGCAGCTACAGAATGTGCAGCATGTCTCTTCAATAAAAAAGAATCTTGTTAGCGGCTCCCTTCTCTGTCGAGATGGGTTTAAGTTGGTAGTTGAGTCAAATAAAGTAGTCATATCCAAGTATGGATCTTTCATTGGAAAAGGCTATGAGTGCGGAGGCTTGTTTTGTCTATCTCTTTCAGACTTTTGTAATAAAGTTATAAACCATGTTCGTGATGAAGTTAATGAAGATGAAGCTAATATATGGCATTCACGACTTTGTCATATTAACTATGGTACCATGACGCGGCTTGCCAGCTTGAGTTTAATTCCGAAAATCACCTTAGTCAAAGGCCCTAAGTGCCAAGCTTGTGTGCAAGCGAAGCAACCTCGTAAGCCCCATAAGGCTGCAGAGGAAAGGAACTTGGCATCATTAGAGCTCATTCATTCTGATCTATGTGAGATGAATGGTGTGTTGACTCAAGGTGGAAAGAAATACTTCATGACCTTGATTGATGATTCCACTAGGTATTGCTACGTGTATCTGTTAAAATCTAAGGATGAGACTTTACACTACTTTAAAAATCTATAAGGCAGAAGTTGAGAACCAACTTGAAAGAAAAATCAAAATGGTTAGGTCCGACCGTGGTGGAGAATACTTTTCTAATGAGTTAATTTTATTCTGTGAGGAACATGGTGTAATCCATGAGAGGACGTTTCCCTATTCACCCCAGTCAAATGGGGTTGTCGAGAGGAAGAACCGCACTCTAACAGATTTGGTTAACGCCATGTTAGACACTGCGGGGCTATCAAAGGCATGGTGGGGGAGACTATATTGACTTCTTGTCATGTCCTAAACAGAGTTCCTACAAAGAATAAAGAGATAACCCCATTTGAACAATGGGAAAAGAAAAGGACATCACTCTCACATTTGCGCACTTAGGGTTGCTTGGCGAAAGTCAATGTGCCAATTCCAAAGAAACGCAAGCTTGGACCAAAAACCGTGGATTGTGTCTTTCTGGGCTATGCTCATCATAGCATTGGTTATATATTTTTGGTAGTGAAATCTGAAGTGCCTGACGTGCATGTCGGTGTCATCATGGAGTCTAGAGATGTCGCATTCTTTGAAGATATCTTTCCTATGAAAAACACACCTAGCAATTCTAGTTGGGAATCTAAACAAACTCCTAAGCCTGCCATGTCCTTGAAATATTTTGAACAAACACTTGAGGGAAATCCTGAGGAGATAGACAATGAAGCTCCTAGGAGGAGCAAGAGACAAAGGATTGCAAAATCCTTTGGTGATGATTTCATTGTAAATCTTGTGGATAATACTCCCAGGACTATTTCAGAAGCTTATGCATCCCCGGATGCTGACTACTGGAAAGAAGCAGTCCGTAGCGAAATGAATTCTATTCTCGCTAACGGAACCTGGGAAATCACTGACTGTCCTTACGGTTGCAAACCCGTAGTATGCAAGTGGGTGTTCAGAAAGAAGCTTAGGCCTGAAGGTACTATTGAAAAGTACAAGGCGCGGCTTGTGGCCAAGGGTTATACCCAGAAAGAAGGCGAAGATTTCTTTAATACTTACTCACCTGTTATCCGAATGACCACCATTCGTGTACTACTTTTATTGGCTGTCTCACATGGTCTTCTCATTCATCAAATGGATGTTAAGACAGCTTTCCTGAATGGAGAGTTGGATGAGGAAATTTATATGGAACGGCCAGATGGATTTGTAGTAGACGGTCAAGAAGGAAAAGTGTGTAAATTACTGAAGTCTTTGTATGGCCTTAAACAAGCACCTAAGCAATGGCATGAGAAGTTCGACAGAACTCTTACATCTGCAGGCTTTGTTGTTAATGAGGTTGATAGATGTGTATACTACCACCATCGTGGGGGTGAGGGAGTTATTCTATGCTTGTATGTCGATGACATACTAATATTTGTAACCAACCTTCATGTTGTTGAGGAGGTCAAGAAATTCTTATCTCACAATTTTGAAATGAAGGATTTAGGAGTAGCTGATGTTATCTTGAACATCAAGCTATTGAGAGGTGAAGATGGTGGGATCACGCTTTTGCAATCTCACTATGTGGAGAAGGTCTTGAGTCGTTTTGGTTATATCGACTGCAAGCCTTCTCCAACACCTTATGATCCTAGTGTGTTGCTTCGGAAGAATCGAAGAATAGTTAGGGATCAACTGAGATACTCTCAAATCATTGATTCGCTCATGTATTTAGCTAGTGCCACGAGACCTGACATCGCGTTTGCTGTGAGCAAGCTAAGCCGGTTTGTCTCCAATCTGGGCGATGATCATTGGCATGCTCTTGAAAGAGTAATGCGCTATCTAAAAGGCACAAAGAGCTTTGGCATTCACTATACTGGATACCCAAGGGTACTGGAGGGTTATAGTGACTCAAACTGGATATCTGATGCTGATGAAATCAAAACCACAAGTGGATATGTATTCACTCTTGGAGGTGGCGCTGTTTCCTGGAAGTCTTACAAGCAGACCATCTTAACGAGGTCAACTATGGAAGCAGAACTCACAACATTAGATACAGCCACGGTTGAAGCCGAATGGCTTTGAGAGCTCTTAATGGACTTGCCGGTGGTTGAAAAACCAATACTCGCTATCCTCATGAACTATGACAATCGGACTGTGATTGCCAAGGTTAACAGTTCAAAGGATAATATGAAGTCTTCTAGACATGTGAAGAGAAGGGTGAAATCTGTCAGAAAATTGAGAAACTCCAGAGTGTTAGCTTTAGATTACATCTAAACAGCTAAGAATCTGGCAGAACCCTTGACAAAAGGTTTGTCACAGAATGTGATAGATAATGCATCGAGGGAGATGGGTATGAGACCCACTTGAGTTAACCTGGAGGTAACTCAACCTATGTGATCGAGAATCCCGTGAAGTATGACCTAGGAAAACAAGCTGGTGGTTAACTGGAGAGTATACCTTTATTTGCCCACCCCGTCGGAGATGCAATACTCTCATTTTCTGTAAGGCAGGTTGACTTTTGTCTTAATGTGTTCTGTGGCTTGTTTAAGCAAAGATGATGTCCTACAAAGCAGTTTTGAAAGAACACACATATGTGAGCTAGACTGCTAGTCACAGTCTATGAGATAGGGTGATCTCTAGGAAGCTCATGAAAGGTCAGGAGTATGACTTATATGCTCCAAACCACGGGGTTGCGTAGGCAGCCCGGTACTAGCAATGACTTTGAGTGAAACTGTGTACACATAAGACTTGCAATTCAAGGCGTAGTCCATTGTTCAAGTTGTGGATAAGTGTAGCTCTCTGTCTAGGTGGATGTTCAACTTAACAGTCTCCATTGAAACGCTGGTATATCAAATAATACTTTGGAACAGAGAGCAATTTTCTGGTGCCTTTGGGATCTGGTGGTGAGCAATTTAGAATTATTGGGCCTAGCTAGCCCATTAATTAAATTCCTGAAAATCCCAAAGGCCCAATTAAATTGCTAACACTTGTAATTGGTTTAGTACCATATTGCTAGTGGAAAGAAAAATGGAGAAGTGGGCTAGTCTATATAAAAAGGAGGAGGGGGTTTGCCCTCATTGCACCTCAAGCCTTAGAGCTTTCATCTCTCTCCCACAAAGAGCCCTCTTGTGTTCTATCTCTTCGTGAGCGTGAACCTCGAGTGAAGCTTATTCTTTCTAAATGTTTAGTTCCTAGTATTATGCTGCCACATTAGTGCTACTCTATCCCGGCGTCTGCGTGCACGGGCGTACGGGAGGACAAGCCTCCGAAACCCTCGTCTTTGAGATCTTGCACCGGGAGAAGGCGAATAAGGTTTTTGGGGAGCGCTTTGCACGACTGTCCACTGTTCGGCTTGCCTTCTTCGTCTACTTCATGCTGCTGGATCGGAGCGAGGTGGTGCTGCGGTACGACTACTTCCTCTACATCAAGCGAACGACTACATGGAGGGTAACAACGGCAACAATAGCGGTGCTGCTATCTTCCCAACAAACACCACGTACGTTCTGTACCTCTCTCTATTCGTAATAGTCTTAGGCTATGAGTTAGATACTAGCATGTCTAGGCTATTTAATGAAATTCTGATGATTAAGTACACCAGCATGTGTAGCTTGATTGGAAATGCTTCTGTGAATAAATTCGCTAGAATATTTATCATGTCGTATTTCGTGATTTCATGGATTATTATAATTCAAAAATGCCTAATTATTCCAACATATTGTTAGTAATAGCTCCATCTACTATTCAAAACATAATTCGTCTTTAATAATAGTAGGTAGACACAATTAGGTTTTCAGAAAATGAATGTGAAAGGAAAAAAGTCAACCCACCCAACCTATTTTTCCAAATCATAAAACATGACGAGAGGCTGAGAGAGCTCCTTTTGTCACAGCTACAAATACATTTACTTTTTCCTTATTGATATGTGGATCTAAGTGTGATTGGCCTTTTTTTTATAGCATAATAGGTATATCTTGTGCCAAAGTTGTTGGCCTTTTTTGGGGTATTTTTGGACTTCTTGCTGGTGTTAACATAAATAACTTTATGAGGCATACAATAACCAACTCCCTCCTCCCACTCAAGAAAAGAAATCTCACTGGGCAAACCCCTCATCCCCTCTGCCAGGGACGGAGCCAGCACACAAGCATTGGGGTCAGCTGACCCCAATGAAAATCGGCTAATCTAGTACTAAATCACTGTTTATTACTAATCATTAGGAGAAGATGACCCAGTGCACTTAAGGGGGTGTTTGGTTGGGCTTTTCAGCAGCTTTTCATTGGAAAAAGCTGCAGCCCAACCAAACGGCTAGCTTTTCAGCAGCTTTTGCCAACGGTAGCTATGAGCTTTGTAGTGCAAATTCAGCTGTTTGGAAAAGCTGTCTTCTGCCAGCTTTTTACAATGTGTTGAAGCTTCAGTGTTCATTTTCCAAAATGCTGTAGATTGTTTAGATCAACTAAAAGCTATATGTTCACATTCCCACAGCCGCAGCAGCTTTTTCAGACAACCAGCCAACAGCAGCTTTGTCAACAACCACAGCTCAACCAAACAGGCCCTAAGGCTGACCCATTAGCCTGTTTTCCTAGCTTCGTCCCTGCCCTCTGCCCTTCTCCAATGCTCATAACATTACTAGGTGAGGCCCCATCCAGCTTTCGTACGAGGTTCTTGCCCTTTTGTATAGATCTAGACCTCCCATTGCTTACAACCGTGGCATGTCTTCCTAGCAGAGATGGCATGTCTACCTTCAGGCAGGTGCAAACGCAGGTGAGCTCGCCCCATCAATAGCTTTTCCTATGTACTCTTGGCATTTATAATTTGTGTCACTGGCATGCCACTACTCCCCTTTTGTCGCCCCCCTCTGCTTCACTATGTGCAATCTTCAATGTGCAACGCTGATGACTTTAGCCATTAGGAGTGGCGCCCTTAGAACTGCATGTCCCGATGAGCTATGGTGGAGATGTCAATCCCCTCCGCCACCTCTGTGGGCTCCAAAACCAAGCCATATGAACCACTAGCTCCTAGTTGCCATGGATCCTAGAGGAAAAGGTCATGCAAGAGCAATCCACGCATGGAGTGCGCTGCAAGCTAAAAGACTATCTTTAACCCCGATGACATCTTCGTTATTATTGTTTTTTTTTAATTTTCTTTGAGAGTCCTTGCTGTAAAAGAGAGTGCTGAGATTATTATATATATATTTTTAGACTTTTACAAAGGGGAGAACAGGAATTTAGCTTTCCAATTATTTTTCGAGTCTCACTTTGATCCCTCAAATGTAAAGTCCTAGTTTGATTCTCGAATTTAAAAGGTCCATCACCACCAGCATATTTTTTTAACTTCAGACAATACAAGTCACTCGACCACTGGACGCCTTATCGTGGCAGCAAGGCGAAGTGAAATGTCTAGTTTGCCATTGACATTCATTCCATGCTAATTTTTATCTTCATCTAAATTTTCTTTTAGAGAGAGAAAGATTGGGATCAGATCTTGTTTTTCTTTTAGGAAGATCAAGAAAGATCGTAGAACAAAAAATCAATGTGGGAAAAAACGTTACAGATTTTCATTCGGTTCCCCTCTTACTCTCGCAAAAGACCGCGAGCATTTCCTCCCTTGGAACGGAAACTGCTGGCGGGAAGATTTCCATCCGCCACGCGCCCCCCACCGCTTTCCTGTCGCGCTGCCAACCTCTCCGTCCTCCCAAACCAGAACCAGATCCGGGCCGTCCAACCAGTTCGCAGGGTCGCACGAATCTCGAGAGACTCGCAAGAGAAACGTTTCCCTGGGGCGTTGTCCAGAGGCTTCCGTTCCACTCCCAAGAACGGGAGCGAGCGGAGATTGAGATCACCCTCCTCGGAGAATCCGATCGGACGCGTGGCCTCCTGTCGGTTCGTGGGCAGCGCTGGGAGGTAATGCGGGTTGCTTCTCTGGAGTTCTTGGAGAAATTTTGGAGGGATTTTTGGTGTATCGAAATTGGCTGTATCAGGGCGTCTTTTCTTGGCGAGGTTTTGGTTCTCTTGGGGTTTTCTTTTGGTTTCTTGATGCTTGGATGGTGTAACTGAGCGAAATGGTAGTGTTTAGGGTTCTTATTCCCGCCACTTTCTTGGCCGATACGTCTTGCTGATGTGCTTATGCTACACTATTTTGTTGAAGACTTTCTTGACTATTTAGTTTATCGGTTTAACGCGAGCTCATGGAATTTTTGTTTAATTGTTTCTATGAGTAAGCGACGTTTTCTTGGGTTTCTCGTCGATGGTAATGGAATTGCTGGTTTTATTTTAATAAAGAAAACTATATGGGAGACCCCGACAGTATAGGAAATAGGAACCCATTATGGGAAGAATCAATCTCTTTGGTTGTTGTTGATGGGAATTGAATCATAAGTGGTTTTGGATCATAGTTCGTTGCTTTTTACCACAAGAATTACCTAGCTTTACTACGAAAGCATCGTTCGTTGTGTGTGTAAGTGAACTGATAAGGGAATTAGCGTGAAATGGGAGGGATTTGTAATCTGTTGTTGCTATTTCTTGCAAAAAACTTGGTCTCTTTTCGTGTTCCCCAAATATTTTTGACAGCTTGTGAGCAAGTGGCAATAATCTTGTTTCAAAAAAGAGAGAGCAAATGGCAATAATTTTGTCTTGTTTATCTAGGTTTTGTGATACTTAATCTACATTATTGAAGGTTTTCTGATGGATACTGGTGACGAAAAAGAATCAGATGTCGATGGTGAGGCTGGCTCAGCCAGTGCTGTTATGCTTGATGCCTCTTCTACGCATGAATCAATGCAAGGGACCAAGAAGCAGGGCAAGAGGAAGAGGGCCTCTACTGAATTGGATTTGGTAGATAAAGAAGCTGCATCCGCTGAATGCAAGCGGGAGATTGATCATTGTTTGATTATTACAAGGAGGTTTCTGGTTATCAGCTGAAACCAGAGGATTTTGGGTGCTCGACTAACAACTCAATTATAGCATGCCTGCTGGAGGAGAGCAGTCTTCCCTATGCAAAGCTGGTGGATGGAATATACAAGAGGATGGAGTTGCAAGATGGTGTTAGGAAGGTTTCAGTCCGCAGCTCTGTGCTTAACATTGGTGACAGATTGTCGTATGGAATGTCTGATACAAGTGCCGATGTTCTGGCGGATGAGTCTGTATCGAGCCTTTGGTGTTGGGAGGTAATAAACTAAGATTTATAGTTCTCTTCCTATTGAGATTTCCTTCATCATGTAGTGATATTTAAAATTTCCTTATCTGTTATGCGAACCTATGGGATCAGACACGGGATTTGAAGTTATTACCTAAAGACCTTCATGGGAGTTTGAAGCTCCGACGGAGGCTCGGGAGCTAATCCATGAAAGGATTCTGGCTCTTTCGGGTATGATCATCTTCTATTTCCCCCTGTTTTTCCTAACAGGAACAAATTATGACCTAGTTGCCAATGTGCGTGCGCCATGAAGTGACCACCAAAGAATAGTATTATCTAAGTTTGCTTGTTACCCTATCGTCTGATCATCTCTCATGAAGAAGAGACTCATATGTGATGTTTAAGACCTTATGCTAGTGCCATTAATGTGGATATGTGTAACTGTATTTGTCATATGACACTGAAACATGTGAACCATGTTTAGTGCTTTGTTCTTTGTTGTGCAATATCAATCTGATGATTGTTAGTAAGCTAATGGTTATGTTTTTGCTTTGCTTCTCTACAATTGATTGTTCCAAAACTCCTGCCACTTGCTCTTGTTTATGAATATGAATTTCCGTAAAGAACTGAAGAAGAACGAAACATCAAAATGAACTCTAGTAGTTGCTTGATTAAATATTGCTAGTTCTCTGAGCCATGCTAGTTGCTGAACAAAACACCCTTACAGAAACACAAGTTTGTGTTTTCATTGACTTGATAAATATCGTATGCACAACTGGCTTATGTACCTTTTGAGCTCTAAAAATCTTTATGTTTGTTTATGTGCACGCCGTGCTACCTTTATTTTCCATGTTCAAACCATTAAATATTCCGCTTACATGCTGAATGACTAATGGCTTCTAAGTCAGTAAACGCATTATTCCAAAGGCAGTATGATTTGGAATTGAACATGCTCGTCATGCCATTTTTGTTGTCCACAAGCCTAGGGGTTTGAATCTATTTAATTAAGCTAAGTTCTTTCATGTGTTAAAAATTAGAGTTATTACCTTGATACTTCCTCCTGGACAACTAAACCCGTATGTGGTTATGGTCTATCTTCTATGTCTTGTTTCTTTATGAATATTACTTTGTACCAGTAATTTGTACATTTTTATGTGTAAGTATCACTCTGAAGTGAGAAAAGAAACTTGTTACTTTATGATGTATCATTGAAATATATGGACCATTTGTCAGCTTGAATTAATGAAAGTAAACTATATTTAGCTTTGCTCACTGTTGAGCATTATGATTTCAGTGCCTTTGGATAGCATTCATGCAGCTATTAACTTGTTCTGCATCATCACCACACAATCAAATAAGCAGCAACATGCAACGAATTGAAAGTGCGTATCTAATTATATATTAGGAAGTCATTTACTCCAACCCTTGATCGTGAATTTTATGATAGAAAACAAGATTTGCGACATAAGGTTGAGCAATAAGTGCATGCTAGCTAGGAAGTATACTAATGAGACCATCAAAAGGTTGAAGTGGTGCTCATTGATGAAGTTAAGGGCCATCCTTTTTAGGATGCACCTGGAGCATTAAAGCTGACAATGGCCGGTGGTACCATTTCATGCAAATTGTAATTTTAGGATATAATATAATGTAGTTCGGAAATGAGTGGTAGTTCATGGGAAGTTGCATTAGTTCTTGAAAAAGTTTCAGCATATAAGTACTATATATGACTTAATGTTACTTCATATTAGGAACCAACTTTACAGTTTTCATTTTTCTGCTGTAGCATTTCCTTTGAACCACCAGGTATGCACTTTGGTAAAAGTAACATGATTAAGGGTTAACGCCACTGAGAGAACAGCCAGTTGGCAACGGCGTCTTTAGGGGAGAGGAGTCTACATATGACGATGAGCTTGTTTATTCTTTCTTGCTTAATGAAAATAGATGACAAGGATATTCTGCTTTGTCCGTGCATGGGTAATTGCCTTATTGGGTAGTGGTAGATTGAGGAATCCATCTGTGCCGATGGGCAAATATAACCAACAAAAAGATAAGGGGGGAGAATAAGATCTAGGATATGGACATGGTTGATTTTAACTAAAAATAGGGATAAGTCAAGTTGGTGATTTAGGATTTGGATAGTACCAAGATTATTAATCAAAGCCATTTGCCATTAGTACAAAATTTCCCACAATCATTAATAAGTGTTTTTGCTTTAAGACTAGTAATCTTCTCTTGAGATGGAGCACTGAAGCAAAAAAAAACTTTAAATAACCACTGTATATGGAAGATTCCAAAAATGGACGTGCGCTGGATTCGTGTTTGTGTAAAAGATGGACCCTGAACCTAACACAACAAGAAGTACCCCGATAGATTGAATTGACACTCAACGAAGAGATGGATTTTATCCTCTTTCATAGTATCATTACACAAAATAGTGTATTGAACCAATTCTGAAATTCTATTTTGAAAGCATAAAAACCTCTAATATTAATTTTTGTGGCATTCTTTTGTGAAGAGATGCCAAGGTTTGGTTACGGTTTCTAAACATTCTTTTGTGAAGCAAGCTGCCACCTAAGCAATATCAGTGCTCAAAGTTGCTTCAAAATGTGTGTTTTGAGGGAGGACTAGATGTTAGGTGTTGGGATATAATAGATGGGAGCTTGTGCAGGCATGGTCCCGCTGCAAGTCCAACTCCCTTGAACTTCTGTATGAGAGAGCGCTAATTCCTGTTAGAGATATAGTAGTATCCATATACATATTGTACTCGTATTGGTTTAGGATTCTACTTTCCTTGTATTCCAAATCCTCTTGTACTATATATATATGCCTATTGGGCTGTGCAATAGATTCAAGTTGCATAATCTTAACATGGTATCAGAGCCACTGGCCTAATTTTTTTTGCACGCGCAACTTGTGCTCCTAATTTTGTCTCCTGCTGACCGCCGGCCTCTTCTTCTCGCCACCGGTCTCCTCCTGCTTTCGTGCCGTTGATTCGGTAGCTCCAGCACGCCGCCGCTGTTTGCTTGCCACTGGATCCCGGCGCGCCGCCGCCTGCATCTCGTTTGTCCGCTGCCGGCTCCCGCCATCTGCCGGTCGTCCGCCAGGGCCCCCAGCTACTCGCCGACTCCCGCAGGCCTCCCCAACTGCCTGCGCCGGCCCCACCTGGCCTCCCTGCCCGCCCGCGTGCCGGCCCTGCTCGCCGCCCCCTCCCCGCCGTGGCCGCTGGTCCGCCGCCTGTCGCCCGTCGCCGCCCGTCGCCGGCCTCTGCTGGCCGGTGGCCTCCCTTCCCCGGCTGTTGGCCTCCCACCCCCGCCCGGGCTCCCTCTGCTTCGGGTGTAAAGAAACAGAGCCCGTGTGCTCTGTTCTCTAAAAGCAACAGCAAAAAAAAGAACAAAAAAAATGTCGTCGGGCACCGTTTCTCTTCCTCGTTGCCTCGTGATTTTTGATGGTGTTAATTACACCGACTTCGTTTCGCACATGCATATTCACATGCGCGGTCTCCGTCTCTAGGGCGTTCTCTCCAGCGATGTCACCTGTCCGCCTTGCCCTTCTCCTCCGACGGAATCTACCTTTGTCTCGCTACCTTCGACCATCGACAAGGATACTATTGATGTTGCCCGTCTTGCTGATGATGCTGCTGCCTCCGTTTACTAGGCGGCTCTTGATTCATACCGAGATTAGCTGACTGTCTACACAGTGGTTTGATGATGACGCCCATGTTGCTGCTGTCCTCATCACTAATATCCAGCTTCAGTTCTCTTCTGAGGCTGTTGGACTTTCCTCGGCATTCTAGATGTGGACTCACCTTTGTCAGCGCTACGAGCCCTCTGGTGATGCCCTGTATCTGTCCGTGGTTCGCCAGGAGCACTCTCTTCAGCAGGGCGATGCCACTGTTGATTCTTTCTATGCTCAGAGCTCCGCTGACTGGCGTCAATTGGATTCTCTTCGCACCGCTGGCTGTTGCTCCTGTCCTTGCTGCCTCGCCGTCCGTGCCAACCTGGAGTTCCAGTGAGTATGAGTTTCTTACTCGTCTTCGTCCTGAGTTCGAGCGGCGGCGTGCCCAGCTTCTTGCACGTCACCCTCGTATCACTCTTTTGGAGGCGCTTACGGAGATACGCGCGGAGGAGATTCGTCTAAGTGGTGCTGTCTTCTACTACTTCCCTCCGTGCTCACTGTTCGTCCACCGGCTACATCGACTACTTCATGCTTCAGTCCACCGCCTCCTCTAGCGACTTACAACGGTGGTGGCCGTCCTCACTGCTCCTACTGCGACAAGGACGGTCA
The DNA here is from genome assembly GCA_019208055.1 of Stipa capillata. Taxonomy (NCBI): domain Eukaryota; kingdom Viridiplantae; phylum Streptophyta; class Magnoliopsida; order Poales; family Poaceae; genus Stipa; species Stipa capillata. The sequence continues at coordinate 431,928 of JAGXJF010003479.1, forward strand.
TGTTGAATCTGCTTGCTTCAAGAAGAAACGCCATCTTGCACGTCGCGCTTCTACCGGCACTGGTGCTCCTTCCTCGACTTCTTCAGCTGTGTCTCTTACTGAGCAGGAGATTGCCCACCTTCGCCGCCTGCTTGCTGCTTCAGGTTCTCCCTCAATAGGTTTTGCAGGTTCTGCTACTAACTCTTCTGGCACTGAGCGACCACCCTCTACACAGTCAGGTACCTCCCCGTGGTTTCTTGATTCTGGAGCATCGTTCCACATGACTCCTGATTCTTCTGCCTTGTCCTCCATTAGACCTCTAGATTCTCCTGTTCATATTCATACTGCTGATGGTACTTCTCTCTCTGTTTTTGGTAGAGGAATTCTTAGCAATTCATCTTTTCATGTTCCTCGCCTTACCATGCAGCTCCTTTCTACTAGCCAGCTTACTGACCTTGGCTGTTGGGTTATCCTCGACTCTAATTTTTGTTGTGTTCAGGACCGTCACACGGGAGCCCTGGTTGGTACTGACCCTCGGCGCCTTGACTCCCAGCGTCTTTGGGCGCTTGATTGGCTTCGTCTTCCTTCTGCTACCCCCGTCGCTAGTCTCTCTGCTCCTGCTGCCTCGTCTACCAGCTCCTTCTAGCAGTGGCATCATCGTCTTGGCCATCTGTGGCTCTCGTTTGTCATCTTTAGTTCGTCGTGGTCTCTTGGGGTCTGTCTCAGGTGACGTGTCTTTAGATTGTCAGGGTTGTAAGCTAGGCAAACAAGTTCAGTTGCCCTATCCTCATAGTGAGTCTGTGTCGCACCATCCTTTTGATCTTGTTCACTCAGATGTTTGGGGCCCGGCTCCCTTTGTTTCAAAAAGGGGTCACCGCTACTATATTATTTTTATCGATAAACAGTTTGCCACCATGGTTCGTACCCATTTTTCTACTTCTATTCATGTCTTTCGTGCTGACTCCACTGGCGAGTACATCTCTCGTTATCTACGTAGTTTTCTTGCTAAACAGGGTACGCTCGCTCAGTTATCCTGTCCAGGTGCTCACGCTCAGAATGGTGTTGCTGAGCGCAAGCATTGCCATCTTCTTGAGACTGTTCGTGCATTGATGATCGCCGCCTCTGTTCCACCTCATTTTTGGGCCGAGGTTGTGTCCACTGCCACCTTTTTAGTCAACATTCAGCCCTCTTCTCCCCTTCACATTGGGATTCCCGTTGAGTGTCTCTGTGGTCTTCTTCCTGACTACTCTGGGCTTCGTTCGTTTGGCTGTGTTTGCTACATTCTCCTCGCTCCTCGCGAGCGCACCAAACTGACTGCCCAGTATGTTGAGTGTGTCTTTCTGGGCTATAGTGCCGAGCACAAGGACTATCGGTGCTGGGATCCTATTGGTCGTCGGATGCGGAATTCTCGGGATGTAAGTTTTGATGAGTCTCGTCCCTTCTACCTGCGTCTTGCTTCTTCTTCGGTTTCCTCCGTTGAGCCTTTATCTTTTCTGACCATTCCCGATACACCCATCACTATCTTGCCCTCGTCCACTTGTACCACTCCACCCTCCCCTGTTCCTGCTATGGCCTCTCCGCCGTTGTCACTGTTGAAGTATATGTGGATTGCCCAACCTTCTCCATCAGTTCGGACTTTTGGTTCTACTGGTTGGTGCATGAAACTTAATAGTCACCTCTTGCTTCATCTCTACCGGCTCCTCTGGCTCCTACTATTCCCTGATATCCTCTCTTTTACACTCGTCGACCTCATCTTACGAGTTCTCCTGATGTACCATCACCTACTGATGACCCATCTCCTCCCTACGCTCTTCGTGACCGTCAGTCTCTTTAGCCTCCTGATCGCTATGGTTTTGCTGGCGTAGCTCCTCACGAGCCTGTCTCCTATCGGGATGCTGTTCCTCATCCTGAGTGGCAGCTTGCCGTCCATGGCCGAGGAGATTGCTACTCTTGAGCGTACTGGCACTTGGGATCTTGTTCCCCTTCCTTCTCATGTTCGTCCCATCACCTGCAAGTGGGTTTATAAGATTAAGACTCGCTCTGATGGTTCTCTTGAGCGTTATAAGGCTTGTCTTGTTGCTTGCGGCTTTCAGCAGGCACATGGTCGTGACTATGATAAGACCTTTGCTCCTGTGGCTCACGTGACCACGGTCCGCACTCTTCTTGCGGTGGCTTCTGTTCGCTACTGGTCCGCTTCTCAGCTTGATGTTAAGAATGCCTTTCTTAATGGTGAGTTGCGCGAGGAGGTTTACATGCATTCGCCACCTGTGTATTCTGTCCCTGAGGGCATGGTCTGTCGCCTTTGTCGCTCTCTTTTTGGCCTTAAGCAAGCCCCTTGTGTCTGGTTTGAACGCTTCTCCTCTGTGGTCACTGTTGCTGGTTTTTGGGCTAGTGATCATGATCCTGCGCTTTTTGTTCACACTTCGTCCTGTGGTCGGACTCTTCTTCTTCTGTATGTTGATGACATGATCATCACAGGAGATGACCCTGATTACATTACCTTTGTGAAGGCTCGTCTTAATGATCAGTTTTTTATGTCCGATCTTGGTCCTCTTTGTTACTTTCTTGGGATTGAGGCTTTTTCTACTTGGGATGGTTTCTTCATATCCCAAGAAAAGTATATTTAGGATCTCCTTGACCATGCTTCTTTCACTGATCAGCGTATTGTTGAGACTCCCATGGAGCTCAATGTTCACCTTCGCGCTTCTGATGGTGAGCCTCTTTCTGATCCTACTCGCTATCGTCATCTTGTTGGGAGTCTTGTGTATTTGGTTGTTACTCGTCTGGATATCTCTTATCCGGTTCATATTCTGAGTCAGTTTGTTTCTGCTCCCACTCAGGTTCACTACAGTCACCTTCTTCACATTCTACGATATCTTCGTGGAACTATCTCTCGCTATCTTTTCTTTCCTCGCTCTAGCTTGTTACAGCTTCAGGCTTATTCGGATGCCACGTGGGCAAGTGATCCCTCTGATTGCCCGTCCCTTTCTGCTTACTGTGTTTTTTTTGGTGGTTCTCTCATTGCCTGGAAGGCAAAGAAACAGACTGCAGTTTTCCGTTCGAGTGCAGAGGCTGAGTTGCGAGTCATGGCTCTTCTGACAGCAGAGATTACTTGGCTGAGGTGGTTGCTTGAAGATTTTGGTGTTTCTGTCACTACACCCACTCATCTTTTGTCTGACAGTACAGGTGCTATCAGCATTGCTCGTGATCCTGTGAAGCATGAGCTCACTAAGCATATTGGTGTTGATGCTTCCTCTTTGTGCGGTCCAGTGTGCATGATCAGATGGTTGCTCTACAGTATGTGCCTTCAGAGCTCCAGTTAGCGGATTTCTTCATGAAGACCCAGACTCGAGCATAGCATAGTTTCTATCTCTCCAAACTCAGTGTGGTTGATCCACCATGAGTTTGAGGGCGGGTGTTAGAGATATAGTAGTATCCATATACATGTTGTACTCTTATTGGTTTAGGATTCTACTTTCCTTGTATTCCAAATCCTCTTGTACTATATATGTGCCTATTGGGTTGTGCAATAGATTCAAGTTACATATTCTTAACAATTCCATGCCTATTGGCACTCGAGCCCCTATACAAGTAGTTGTGAGTCTGGAGCTGCTCACTAGCTGCTGATGGCCTTTCTTCTTCTCTAGAAGCACTGCAAACAGGATCATAACATTTTTAATAATAGCACTAATTCTGGCAGCAGTTGTCCTTAGACTGCTGTTAGTCTTTCCCCAGCATCAACTACTATCATGACAGTGTGGAGTACGCATGAAATGGCAAGAAGGATCATCTGGTAGAGGTTCCAATGGCCAACTGTGTCTGGTGTATCTTGTAGAGACCCTAATGCCATTGCCAGCGGCGTTTAGTCTGTCGTCCATTTTTGTTCCTTAGGTGAAAACAATTGAGCATGGGTATTTTTCGGATGTTCCTACAAACAAAATTGGCATGACGGACGTACAGATTTACATGATTACTCTGTTGGGTAACTATTTTGGACGTTTTCATGATGTGTTGTGACTATCCCTGGGAGCCAACATCCCAAGTTCCCAACTGCACTTAGCGGATAATAGAGCAAAAAACCACAACCAGTGCACATCTTATCAATAGGATGGATACATATATGAAACCGTGTTGCCTTATCATAACAGGAAGGTTTATAACCTTAACTGTAGTTAATGATGAATCTATAATAGGAAAATTCAAATCTGCAGTTGCGTTGCTGTTTGTATGTGTAAAATTCACACTCACTAAATGTGCTTTCTAGCGGGAGGCTAGGAGCATATGTAGTAATATGATGATATTTAATATAGTATAGAAAACCTTATATATTACTTCGGTTTCGATATTTCAAAAATAGGAATAATTGCTTCAGTACTACTCAAGCAATAACCTGCTATCTTACCAGTTTTCTACTGATTTTAACTAGTCAACCAGTAGCTTGGGCAAGTCAATTATCATTCAGGTTCTGATAAGTAGAATTCAAAGTGCCCATTTTGCCTTGCCACATTTCATTGGATGGTTGGTCCACCTTCAGGTTCTTTCATTCGTGGTTATGGAGCACTCTGTTTTCCATTGAATAAGTTTAGTACCCTTGTATACCATTTTCGTTATCCAGGATTCTCTCCTCTCTCTTTTTTTTTCTGAATATTTCTGGTACCTGAATTTCATGCATGCATTTTGACTATCGTATTTCTGTTGTGATGGTGGGAGTTGTATCTTTTATCTTTTTGTTAGCCTTTGGTGAACATTTCGAAGAACTTAGGAGCAAATTTATATATGTACTATGTTCTTAAGAAACGCAATTTTTTAGGAATATGAGAAATTTAATCTTATATAACAGTCGCCAATGGGTAATGGCATTGGCAGCTAGCCAGCTACTAGTCAGTTTTTTCGTTGTCTTTTAGTTCCTAGCATTCATATTAGATTCATAACTCTGGGAGTGTAGTTGCTATCAATGTATCTTTTCACCTGTGAATGAATGTTACTCCAACGCTCATTGTTGTGAGTATATCTTGATTGGGATTTTTTTTCTGAAGTCGCATATAGTTAGTCCTGTTATTATTCTTTCATCATAATAGTAATGCAAGATATGCATATGTTGAATTTAAGATGGTGAGTAATCATGGATGCACAAAAGGATGCTAATTATTTACCCCGTGTTTTATTCTACAGAAAATTTGCCTGCCACAGGAACTTCTAAAGTTCATGTCAATCAGAACACCCAATCTGTGAATGCTGGGAATGCACTAAATCTGGATGGCATACGCTCTTTTGTAGAGAAGTTAAAACAAAAGAATATGTATTATTCTTACTTCATCTGCATGTTCCTTAAACTTTTTAACGTAGTTACTAGAGATATTATGTTTACATCCTAAAGGGCTAAAAGGGAAAGCAAAGCAAAGGAGATAAGCATCAGAGGTGCTGGGAAGGAACAGAAAAAGATAGATCGCCAGGTTCAGAAGGAGCAAAAGCAGAAAGTAAGTTCTTTCCTCACAGATGCAGAAGATTGTTTTTTTCCTTTTCTAATTTTTTGTGCTGTCTTTACATTTCTTTCCTACGTTACTGTTAGTTGTGAAATCCATTAGGAAAACTTGAAACTTCCTAAATACTAAATCTGTCTTAGTTCTTGTTATATGGTTCATTGTTGCCTCTTTTTTCCTTGGTGTTTATCGTTGTTCTTTTGTGGTGGTATTGACCTAACGATAAATTATTAGTTGACAGGAATATACAGAAGCTTTATTTTTGTTCCCTCTGTGTCTGCTGTTGTACTCTTTTCGCTATCCACAGTTTCCTTTAGAATTGAACTTGCGGGAAGCTGTATTCATAGTTCCATACTTTTTTTTTCTTCTTTTTTGTTTTGTGAAAACATGGGGTGGTAGTAGCTTATTGCGATATATATATATTTGAGAATACATAGGAGAACCGCCTAATTTTGCACTGATAGATGGTAAAGAACATACTACAATCAGGTCTTGGTCTGCCTAATTGAAGTTTTATCCTGTACCCAAAAACACACTTTCCAGTTTCAAATAGATATGAAAAAAAAATGTAGATTGTGGGATGATATGTGCACTTGCAGCTCTTTTACCAAAAATATGTCCATTTCTGTGATGTACAAAAAATTATGTGCACTTACAGTTGGTGTATCAGACCCTCCTCCCTTGTGTGTTTCTTTCTTGTACAACATAAAAACGGACATATTTTCCCCAAAAATTTGCACCTGCATACATCATCCCAGTCCATGTTGGAATTTTTTCAGATGCGAAGTGCTACTTTTGAATTATTTTTAAAGAACTGTATTCTTAATCTGTGTTTTGTCTGATCTTATAAATATCTATTGTAATATGATAGGATAGGGAAGTTAAGCGTATGAAAGAAAAAGTTGAGAAGGAAGCAAAACGTGTCGAGAGAGAAAAGGCTGAAGAAAATAAGCGATTAAAGAAGCATAAAGAAGTGGAGAGGGAACAGAAGAGGCGAGACAAGGAACAGGCTGAATTGAAAATGCGGGCTACCATGGAACGTTTTCTCAAAAGAGACAAGAGTAACCATATGCAAAGTTCTGATAACCACCATTCTATGAGAAGTCCACATCCCAATTCAGTGAGCAAGGATGAAAGTCTTCCTGTTTCAGTTACATCAGCAATGGATTGTACGTTATCTGAAGCAGATCACTTGAGATCGGAGGACATCTGGATGTAAGCTATATTTTCTTATGTTTGCATCTATATTATTTTTTTGTTTATAATAAAATTTAGGTGACACATGTTTTACTGTTGCTCATATCTGAATTATGCAATCTCAATGAAATCATGATTTAGCAATTAATCTTATGAAACTTCACATTATTTTAACCATTGAGGTAAACCATAATATCAGGTCGTAAGGCTTGTAGCAAAACGTACATAAAATAGTTCAGAACTATTCTGTTCAGTAATGGTCAATGGTATGGTCCATAGATAAATGACCTTAGTATCAGGGTAGATGATAAAATTTAATGTGACTTCACTATGCAGGTTGCATACTGCTGGGTGGAGAAAACTCTACAGAAATACCATATGCCGTTGGGGTGTTAGGAGAAGTCCTAAGGTCCAGTTGTTTAAAGAGCTTAAGCTACAGAAGTCCTCTGCAACTGCACGTTCTCAAAATATGTCGACTCTGACTGAAGACCAACCATCTCAAATGGAGAACTCCGGAAACCTGAATTTCTCAAAACTTCTGGATGAATTGAGAACACCATATGATCAGAAAGATGTTCCATCCAAAACTACTCATGGTAGCACGCCCTCTTTGGTTTGTTTCGTTAAGAAGCTTCTGCAGTTTGATCAAAGCCATAGACCAGCATACTATGGTCCCTGGAGAAAGATTAGGTATGTTCCAGTTGATACCATGTCTGATTACCTAGGCTCTTTTATTTCAGTTTTGCTTGTAAGTTTGTATTCTGGGAAAAAATTGAACTTATATTTGAGAGTATGGAGCACCGAATTTTATTGCTGGTTCTGCATGCGCATAAAAACAGCATTTTCACATAAGCTGGATTCTACAGTTCTACAGTTAGTGCAAGGCGGCCCTTTAAGATGGATCCCAATTTGGACTATGAAGCTGATAGTGATGAAGAATGGAACGAGGTACTGGCCCCTTGCCACCACCACCACGACGCACCCTCCCTCCTCTTTGTTTTCCATTTGTCTGGTGCAGAGGGGAGTTCTTAATAATAGCCTTATTGCAGGAGGAGCCTGGTGAAAGCCTCTCTGATTTCGACAATGAGGATGAGGGGACTATGAATGAAAATGATTCCAAGGTTGATGCAGAAGAGGAAACTGAAAACAGTTTTGTAGTTCCTAATGATTATCTCTCAGAGGATGAGGTATAAATTTCATGAAGTCTCTCGCCTATCCTTCAGAATATTTCATCCAATCTTGGTTCTACTTGCCAGCATTTCATGCACCTCCCTGGTGCTTAAATCCTCCAAAGCACTTGGTATTTCTGTTAGACAGTATCTTCTGTTTTCATGTGACACCACGCTGTCGGTGGTACAGTTGGGTTCTTTACTATTTTCTGAATAGTATTATATCGGCTTACGTTTACTGTTTGTTTTCAAGATGCACTTGGTATTTAATAATTTCAGCTGAATTACTTGTTTTGATAGGTGAACAACCTTCTAGGTATATGTATTTCGCTAACAGGCGCCCCTGAAGATGCAAAATGAAAATTCAAATTACCACTCAGTTGATAATGTTGTTGCTACCAGTGGTCGAATGTATCAGTTCTTGCAATTTAAATTTGTTACATTATATTATAATAACTAAATTTGAGCTCTTCCTTGTATAGTTGACAATAGGACGTTCTTCATAACCTTTTTAATATTGTTTATCCTCCTAATCATTATGTCCTCGTTTCCTTGTTTCCTTTGTTACTTGATTTTGTTGTTTCATATGGAAATTTATCTTGCAGAACCTTGTTTTCTTTCCTGTAGGGCGTGCAATATGAAGCTCTATCTCGTAAATTGGACGAAACCAGCAGGCTGCTGAGCATCCCAGGGATTGCAGTTGAGGAACTTAATGTTGTTTTGCAACGGCAGAAGGCTCTTCATAGTTTCACAGAACATGCTCTTAGGAAGGACAGGCCTTTAGTTGTATCCAACCTAGATCATGGGAAAGTTAATCTGTTGAATCCTGAAGTTACAACTGGAATATTTAAGGTAGAGCAACTCTGTTTGCAAGCTCTTTGTATGAGGGAATACCCTGGAGGCCCCATTGTTGATGTGCCAACTGATGATAATACTCCCATAGAGGATCGGGGAACTTGTCAATCAAACAAAAAGGGCCCTAGCACACCTATAGCTTCCAAATCCATTTCAGATTCTGAGTTGCCAGAATTTGTAAGTGCCTGGAAGACGTTTAGATGAAATTTTCTTCTGAAGTTGGATTGTAAGAGTTTCTCTTAAATCATCTTCTGCAGGTAGAAATTGTTACATCATGCCCTCGTGGGATAGACAAATTGGTCGAGTCATTGCGCGGAAGATTTCCATGTGTTTCTAAAGTGCAATTGAAGAACAAAATTCGGGAGTTAGCTGAGTTTGCCAATAACCGTTGGCAGGTGGTTTGCATTCTGCGCAAATATATATGCACATATTTTTCTGAACCTTTGTAGCTCTGCGGTCTATATTTATTTAAGATTTTCTTTCGACCAGGTTAAGAAAGATGTCTTGGATCAGTGTAGTTTATCTCTTTCTCCAGGTAGTTAGCCTCCCTGGTATTTTTGCTGTCTTTGAACTTTAAATTTTCTAGTAAATCAGTAATTAACTATAACTATATAATTTTGCTAACACACAATTCAGTGAGATCATCAACTACTACAACCCAGTTCAGTTAGAGATCATTAACAACTACAACTTATATGGATGCCAAATGGACTGATGCAGTGTACGCTAATGAATAAAGGGGCTAAAACCTTTCTTTCCTAACTGCCAAATGGCTTTGCGTTATATTGCTTGAATGTTGTGTTCTCTGCAGTAAGATAACATTGCTTCCTATTACAGATAAAGATGAAACACCAGAAGATGTAGCACTGGACTTCTCCAAATGATGCTGGCCACCCGATGAATCTGGCAAGTCAGCTGAATCTTCTGAATCTTCATGAAATTAGAAGTGAGCAAACAGAGCAGTCTGATGCCCAAGGATCAAGTTGCAGCGCACCCTACTGATCCTTGAGAATTTAGATCACTTCCCCAAGATCTAGAGAATGCATGTATTACCTTGTTAGGCTGTACGAATTAGATATAGGTTGTGCCCTGTTGTGTAGAGCAGCATGATGTTCCTCATAAATGGTTGCTCTTCCCCTCCCATGCAAACAGAAAACTCATGGTGTTTTTACACATTATCTCATAACATCATTTTGTCGAAGATGCTGGATGAAATTGCGAGGGCTGGATGCAATTCTGAGGTTGATCCAAGCATGTCTTGAGGTTGGTGACCTTGTGTCCTTGTCCAGTTGGTACGAGTTTAACAGTGCATAATTTACAGCAGTCTCACCTGACTCTGAATAAATCTTCCAGATTGCTGCCACATTCAGATGGCAACAACTCTCCCAACAGTCCTTAGATTAATCATTACAGAACTAAGACAATCATAATTCAATTTTCTTTTGTCAGGAGCTTTTACAACAGGAACAGCGACAAGAAGCATACGTGTGCGTTGTTCTATTCTTTGTTATGGTGTAATGAAGAATGAACTGATGATAACAATTTTGTGGAACATGTCCCAGAAAGGTAGTGAGCTCTATAACTCTTGGTCAGGCGCTCGGTCAATTAGCTTTTAAGAGGAGAATGAGCTGACCGTAATTCGAGCCTGAGCGGATGAGTTGGTAGACGCCATGCCTTCTCCTTGTGCTATTATCTGTTTGATCAGCATACATGTTTTACGGTTTCAAATTACTACGATCAAATCGATCTTCTATGTTTTGTTGAGTAAATTTCAGAAAGCCCCTAGCTTGTGCACTAGTTAATCATAGATGCACCACAGATAATCACGATATAAAGTTTCTCCATGTACCAAAGAATTTACAGCTCCAAAACAAGACAAATGACGAACTCAATATATAAGTAAACGAACTTTAACCTGAGTACAAAAATAACCTCGAAAGGTACAGTTGCATGATTTTTTTTTCCAATATGAAACTGTTTCTTGATCAAGTTGGCTACCTTGTGTCACCTCTGTTTGAATCAAGTTGACTAAGAAAACTATTTGCATTAACATATTTGTTTTGAAACCATTCGTCGAGGGCCGATGTCCTGTCATCGTCGCCACCCATCAGTATGTCTCCAAGCCAACGGTAAGGTTCTGCAGAAGGGAAGTATTGCAGTGTTAAGTAGACGAGACGAGTTATAGATACTTCCAAAATGAGAAATCTGATCTGATTTTCAAGAATCAGATATAGTACCTGTCGTCAGTGCAATTTCGTTGTTAAAGATGTCATCACCAAATCCATGGTCACCAGGCATGACTGTATATATAGTTGTTGGAGCATTTCATTGTTAGTCAGGTGATCTTATAATATGCATATATAGGCAATTTGACGAATAGCTACCATAGCAATTTTTCAGGATGATTGTAGTGTTAGGTTATTGGAAATAAAGTACAGCTGCTGGAGAGTTGTTGGTGTTAAACCAAAATAAAAATCTTTATTGTAAATTGCACTCAAAAGGTAAACAATTAAAACCTCGAAACATTTTCAGGATCATATCAACATGCACGGAAACTTTTTCAGACCACCATGAATGATTTCAGGGTCGTCCAATCATGGTAGATCAATTAACAGCTGAGATACATTGGTATCTTGCGTAGTGCAGATTCATCCATGGAAATCACAATGTCTAGGCAGGTCCACACGGGATGTGCTGCATGGCGCCCAAAATTTAACGGCCCAAAATTTCAGCTTAACTATAGATTCCTACTGAATAAATGAATAGTAAAGTGAACAGGCCCTATATTCCGATCTTCATAGAAGCTTCTCAAGCCTATATAGGCGCACGAAACAATGAATTTCATAAAAAGATCATATGAATCGGATTTTTTTTGCTCCATACTAGTGGAACCAGCCTTGAGACAATCCAGGACAATTGCTCCAGGTTGCCCGGAGTACCTACCTCTAGGAGCTCCTATTAGCTAGGTACCTCGGCGAAATCTATAATTTGCGAACAACGACACACTTACAATGCGGTGCCGCTCTGTCTTTTTGTGTTGTGTTGTTTTCATCACTCTTGCTCTTTTTGGTTGTGCCGAATTACTTAGTCGGATCAAACTCGTTATCTCTTCTTGTTTCTACCCAACTCGTGGTGTTTTCCCTTTCGAGTGGCCCAGCTCACGGGTAGGCAACAACATGCTTTCCTCTGGTGCGGGCACCATCACGTGAGGGCAGTAAGCTAATAGCCATCAGCCTTATCTTTTCTTGTTTATTTCTCTCCGTCGTGGCAACGAGTTAACTAATAGAGAGTTTTTTTTTGGCTACTCCCTTAGTTAAGAAAACGATCATAGTTTTATTTTTCAAAAACATATTTTTTATGAAAAGTATGGAAATTTTGAGTTGCTATTTTAGATAATGCAAGTTAAAAGTTTATAAACTCCGATTAGAAATCCTTTAGTTCTTGAGCAGAAATTTTGATTTTTTTAGTAGAAAGTTTGTAGCCTTGAGTAAAAGGTTTATAGTTTCATGTCAAAAGTTCGTAATTTTCAGGTAAAATGCTCATATTTTATGAGTATAAAGTTACTAAGATCTAAGTAGAAAGCTCCTAGTAAGCTTAAAAAGCCTGTAGTTTCATGTGGAAAGCTCGTGCTTTCTAAATAGGAAGTTTAATTTTTTAGAGTAAAGTGTTTGTATTTTCTACTATAAAGTTTACAGTAAAATCTAAAATTTTCGAGTAGACAACTTGATATATTCAAGTTGAAAGTTTTATGATAGAGAAATCAATACGTGGTCTATTTTATCTTATAATGAGCTGATGAAACATCTTGAGCCTTATTTTGTCTAGTTTATCTTTTTTGATTGTTAGTCTATCACGTTACAACAAAACAAATGCTATCTTATAGAAAATAAGAAAAAGTAAAGATGGAAAAGTGCACCGTGCGCCTCCCAATTACCTTCTCTTTTTAACTCCATGGTCTAAGGCGTCATCCTTCGGGGCACAGTGAAACGAGCGAATACGCAGAAAGAAAACAGGATTGAGTCAAACTCCATTGAACACCCGTCAGGTGGGTGAGACGTAAAGGAAAAACGTCAAAGAAACCCTGTCAAAAACTGATTGTTTGCGCACCACGTGACGGTTAATCACAAATTGCTGATTCTTTGTGGCAGAGAGCGAGTTCTTTGGACATCTTGTCGTGTTTACATGTTGTAGGTAATGGCGAAGTTCATGATCTTATCAATCTTGTTATGTTTTTACATGTCGGAGGAGAGTTGTTTCCTTCTGGAGTAGTTGTTTTGGACGTCTTGTGGAAGGCTAGCATCCATCGAGTTGCACAAGTATCAAGATTTCTTAGTAGTTTCTATGAGCTCTTGTTATGTATTGTACGTTTTCTGTTAGAACTTAAGAACTCGAAATTATTTTTAAAGCATGAAGTATTTCTTTTCATGAATCTGAGGGGCAGAGGGAGGGATGGAGTTTTCCAGCATTCCGTTAAAATAATCTCAAAATCATTCAAGTGTGCAGTACAACAAGTACCCCGAGATCCGTTTATACAAAAATTGCACTATGTGGTGGGTAGGAGGGGTTAAACACACATCACATGATCACGCCTTGCTATCTAAGGCTAGACAGAAAGCTCGAGACTCGCAGCTCGGCTCAGGCTAGGCTCAGATGCGTAACGAACCGAGCTCGAGCCTCCTCCTCGGCTCGTAAAGCTCGGCAGCTGAGCCAAAAGGCTCGCGAGCCGCTTGTAGGCTTGTTTAGGTTCGTTGCATAAAAAATTTGGCATGACCTTTGCTAAAACTTAACAATTTATATGCATGTTATGATTAATGAAGTACAACTTAAACTAGGGATTGATCATGATTATCACAATGGCACGCATGCGGCTGGACACATTTTAGCATGTGCACGTAGTCTAGCTTAAGCTAGTTGCGTGATACATTGATTTAAGTATCATGGTTACACCGGCATATCTAAATTTAATTAAAAAATACAGTACAATTCTTTCCTACTATTTCCTCTAAAAAAATTAACACAAAGATGAATCATGAACAATAAAAATAAATAACACATGCACTGTATCATCAAAAAACAAAAAAAATAAAAAATCAATTGCACACAACCGGCGGCGGTGGAGCACTGATGGACTCAAGCAGCCGACGAACGAGCTACGGGATCCGGGGGAGGAGCGGCGGCGGCGGTCAGCAGTAGGCGGATAAGCTCCGGGCTGGCGGCAGCGTGCCTTAGCACCAAGCGTGAGCAACTGCGCCGGCCGATGAGCTGCGGGGTTCGGGGGAGGAGCAGCGGCCGGCGGTCGGCGGAGAAATGGAGGAGGAGTTGCGGGCCGGCGGCGGCGCGCCCTAGCCCTAAGTGTGTCCGGTAGCGGCGCTAGGTAGGCCATCTGCCTAGGAGATGCCGATGCGGTGTAGGTTGGGGTCGGGCAGTCGGGCTCTTTTCTGGTCTTGCGGTGGTGGTTCGCGAGCCGGTGCGAGCCAGCTCGAGCTCAGATCGAGCCTGAGCCAAGCCACTTTCCTGGCTCATTGGTGCAAGTGAGCCGAGCCTAGCTTAGGTCGTATTTTCCCGAGCCTTGCGAGCGAAGCCGCGAGCCAGTTCGACTCTAGCCTTATTGCTGCCATCGTGGCCCTACTAATCTCACTGAAGCACATGCTGCACTTGCTGTTGCCAGCCGCGCTTAGGAGGGTGTCGTGGAACCCCACGCTGCGTTGTTGAAGATGAGATTGTTCTTGGCCTTGCAGATGCGCCAAACTAGGATAACAAGGATGCTTGGCTCAAGGGGGAGCATCGTCAAGGTGTAGGTGTCCAATAGGAGCATGAGGCGCTGAAACGTGATGCGACCCCAAGGCACCACTTGATAGTTGCACCGCAGGGACACAAAAGGAATAGGTTAATGTCGCCTTTGATTTGGTGGCATGCTCATATGCATCGGACGCAACATCTGTCTTACGGTTTTTTCGTGTGCTGAGACGTACACAATATAAGCAAAGAAGTTCCTGATGCCCTTGATACTTTTGCCGACTTTGCGTGGCCTCTTTGGCTCACTGGTACCCTTAGCAGGAGCAGTGGAGCAGCTGCCAGCACCTTGTATACCTGCATTGGGGATCATGTCATTGCTACTAATGGCAGGAGCAGATGTTACCGTGGGAAAGCTGTGGTGACCCTCCAATGGCTGCTGAGTACACCCGTCAAGTGCAGTTATCAGGCTGTTCATGACCATTGGATGCATCATTGATAATAACCTTACCAAAATTTCCAACTTGGCCCCTGGGTTGCATGGAGGAAGATCCGTCAAGACAAATTTGTTCTCCTTGCTATCAGGGTTGGAACACTCATTCCACTGAACGGCAGGTTCTTTCCTTTTCCTACATCCAGAATCTTGAGCACCCAGTGAAGTCAGAAGAACTTCAGTTGCCTCTTGTCCATCCAGGAACCTAGACGAAGTAGGAAGATTAACGACCTTCCACAGCTCCGAGGTGAAAAGCGATGGGGCTTGTTGCGGCTGGTCTTGGCAGCCATAAGTAGCACCATCCGGCATTTCCTCTGGCTGATGCCGTGGCTGTGAGTTCTCCATGGTGTATGTGACGCAAAGGAGAAAATATATAGCTGTTTGATTGCATTTCAATTGACATAGAATAGAGAATTAGTACCTTCTGTGGTTTTGACTTTGGAGCTCACCGATGGCCGTACACCAGGAGAAAAAAAATTCAGATCTAAGTGCAGGGAAGATCATTAGCAATGAAACTTGAGATGGATATTCTAAAATGAAGAAGAGGGGATCGCAGACATACTCTGATTGATGGTGTGCCCAAGTATAAAGAAAAGGAAACATACTCTTGACATTTTCTATTCCTCCCCTTTGAAATGATTTTTCTAGGTACAATACATATGCTAATTCGTACTCCAAAATCTTCCATGATTTCACCACAGGACAACAGAAAAAAGACGATCACCAAATTTTATGGCCCCCAGAACTGACAATATATTTTAATGCCTCTCCTATGGGTTAGGGTTTTCATTATTTTTTTCCCAATTAATTTCAGTGCACAGAAGATATCATCGTACTCAATATCCAATCATCAGGGCACTTCATATGGATCTGTCCAAATGAACGTAAGTGACGTCTACTTGTGATGACATCTCCAGCAAGACACGATGCACAAGCGATATGCTAAACTCAATATAGTACAGGAAAGAAAAATATCAATTTTACATTTAAGTTTTTGTACGATAAGGTTTTCAAATATTACATGCTGTTGGAGTATTGTAAGCCTAGCTTCAAGGTTAATTTCTCTAACAGCAAAACCGTACCCAAACCGTAAGAGAGGAATAGGAGAGCTCCTATACAGAGAAGATAAAACTTTCTCCTGGTAGCTGAGCTTAAATAAGAGTTTTTCGCGTGAAGAGCTTAAGTAAGAGTTGACACAAAGATAAAAGGAAGGAAATAATTTAGTGGGTGATATCTTGACTTTGAGGTTTACACGTAAATTTAAGGGTAAATAATATATTTGGTCCATCAAATTTCACCAACTAGTAATTATCGCCCCCCCCACAAGTTATAGAAGGTTCAATCTAGTCTCCACAAGTTTGAATCTTGGGTTCTCTCTCTAAAAAAAATTGGATTTAATCTTGAGAAAAGAAAGACATTGTCCTCATGAATTCGGGCTACGCGGTGTGCCAACTGATTGGTTGACTCGTGGATTGCAGCAGATGTGCTTATTTGCCTGTACATGCGCTGATTTAACTCATAACCAGAGGATGTGTGCTCATGATTGAGTAGTACACCGTTCCGCATACAAAAACTCAAAACTTTAGGGAAACAGTTGGACCTTTTTAACCGGGGGGACTAATGTCACCCCTTGGTGAGTTGAGGGACCAAAATGTATCAAGCAATTAGCTCCCTAATGTTATGATTTGTTGTTAAATAACTTAAATGATTTATTTGAATGTAATACAAATATGGAAAATGAAAAAAAAATAGGTGGAGAGTTTTGAATTCATGTGTACATTCTTTTGGTGACACTACCCAATAAATGGATACACAAAAATTTAATGAATATGTCATTAATGCATTTAGATTCATTAAGTGGGGATAAATAATGAATAGATATAATACCAAAAATCTTAGATAAGCACCAAAAATTAAAATGTCAGGCTGCATTGATTAACTTCTTGGCTGCTTCAGTGTATCAGTCCGTTTCACAATTGAATTTGGATAACCTCTGCCTAAGGCAACACTGATGTTATCTTGAATTTGAATCTATCCGACTAACAAATTTTAACAGATAATAAAACAATTCATTACTTACTAGATAAGTTTATTTGTGTATTTATTCATTATCCACTGACACGCAATCACCATTAGAGCACTAATTAAATATTCATTGATATTGATCGTGTTTCTGTTATACTCTCTCCATTTCACTATATGTCCTTGATCTCGGGATATTGGGTTTCACAATGTTTGTCTATTGAGTAAATTAAGAGTGTAGTTATTATGTTGATTTCACTCTCTACCCCATTAAATTGTTTTGAGAATAATTAAATAGTTGTATTATGTTATTTAATAGAGGTATTTATGGTTATTTCTCATTTATTTTCTCTTAAAATTAGTGTTTCTTCGATTTATGCACACAATGGGCTAACGACGTATTTCCTACTTTTAAAGCCCGCGGAGCCCCTGGCCTCTCGGGGCGTCCACGTCGCCCCGATTTTTCTGCGCCGTCCGTTCCCGCGCGGATCCGACGGTCCGTGCGCGCTCCCGCGGCGGCCCTCCGAGGCCTCACCGGGACCCTGAAAAACTCGGTTCGGGGCCCGCCGCGGCCCGTTTCGGGCCCCCGAGGCCCCGTTCCCCTCCCGTCCCTTTTCCCCTTCCCGACCCGGTTGCCTCCTCCTCCTCGGGTCGGGCGCGTTCCGCGTCTAGGGTTGCCCCGCCGTCTCCGCTCTCTCGCCTACCGTCGCCAGGTTGGCCGCTGCTTCGTTCGCGTCTCGTCCCCTCGCGTCGCCGTCCTCCTCTCTCGCTATGCCGACCGGCGGCTGGTGGCGCGCTACCTCACCGGCCGCTAGCGAGCCGAGTTGGACGGGTATTTCGTCTTCTCCGAAAATTTCTTCTGTGCTTTGGTGGTTTTGCTCGCTCATTTCTGCGGTCGATGTTACAGATCTGATCATCCGTCTTCTTGATCTGTTTCCTCCGTCTGTTTTGGTCGGGGATCGATCAGCGGCTAGGCCAGCCGCTCGTTCGCGTCTGGTTCCGTGGCGTCGCCGTCGTCCTCTCTCCGTATCGCGGGCGGTCGCTAGCGCCGGACCCACTCGCTGACGAGCGGCTCGGCGA